>QUSF01000103.1:845812-871472 GCA_003676055.1 Chloebia gouldiae | reverse complement strand
GACTGGGGGACACAGGGACAGACTGGGGGACACAGGGACAGACTGGGGGACACAGGGACACACAGGGACAGCCAGGGACACTCAGGGACACACAGGGACACTTAGAGACACCCAGGGACAGACAGGGACATACAGGAACAGACTGGGACACACAAGGATAGAAAGGGACAGACAGGGGGACACAGGGACAGAGGGACACCCAGGGACACTCAGGCCTGAGGGACATCTGCCCTTCAGAGGGGACTTTTTTCTGCTGCAGTCCCAGCAGAGCTGCAAGTGCTGACACCATTGCTGACTTCAACTCAAACTCCCACACTCGCTCCTGCTTTCAGAGCTGTTTTTCTTCACTGTTTTCAACTCTGGAGAACTCTGAGTGTAAATTAGGATGTAGAGGGTGATAAACTGAGGCTGGGGACAGACATGTGATGCAGAATGCAGGGTTTAGTGGTCACCACAACGTACAGCAAGGCAGAACACCTGTCCCCATCCCCACGCTCTGCCCCACCTTCACAGCAGCCTCCCCCCAGGCAGTGCATCCCCCCACAGCCCTGTGAGACCAGCACAGACAGTGGAGCTCCTCTCCATTGCAGGAACCCATTGTGGTGTCCCTGCCCATGGCAGGGGGTGGGTAAGGGGTGTAAGGTGCCATCTGTAAGGTCCCTTCCAACCCAAACCTTTCTGTGTTTCTGTGATTCCTACAACAGCCTGTCTGCTTCAAATAGTGCTCTCTCGGTCTTGAATAGGTGTTAGGATTTGAAAAACCTGCACTGCTCTTTGAAAAACCCAGATCAAAAGCAATATGTTAAGTATCTCCAGCCAGGTGCAGCAGGGAGCAGGGAAGGTGCTGCTCAGCAGCACAAACCAGCGGGTTGTGATGCATGAGGTCAATTTTGGCCCTGGACACAGAAAGCAGAAAATCAAAGAGTGTGAGGAATTGAAGAGGGGATCTGAGGCCAAGTGTTATCACTGTGCCAGGAGTTATAAAGCAAGGGATTGTTTCACACGGTGCTGTGTGAGGAGGGACTCGCTGCCTGAACAACATTCCTGACCTTGCAGGGATGCAGCACCTTACTTTCCTTGTGTTCTTGGAGGAGGGCTGGGTCCTCATGGTGGGACCAGCTTCTCTTCCTCCTCTCTCTGTCCTTCACATTCAGACTTGGCAAGTGGCATCTGCTGGAAATTCCTGAGAGCCCAGGATAGTCCTGCTCTTCCTTCCTGGTGCTCAGCAGTCACTCCTGCCCGCTGACAGGCAAGGTCAATCCCAGCAACAAATGTGCTGGGAAAGCTGCTGCTCTCAACCCTCACACTGGCTTTAAATGGCAAATAAATGAAGGAAGCAGACCTGGAGTCTCTGGAAAGAGCAGTATGCCCTTGGTGGCTCTTGGAGGAGAAGCACTTGGGGGTTATGGCTGCTGTCCCTGCCCAGCTGTGTGTCCTGGGGCCAAGGAGAGACCTCTGAGGGGGCAGCAGTGGCCATGGCTGGGCTGGCTCCCACTGCTGGGAGCCTCGTGCTCAGTTTTGTTGTGAGTCAGGGCAGGTGCAGGGCTGGTGCGAGTGCTCTGAGCTCCGTGCTGATCTGATGTGACGTGCCACATCTGTCCTGCTCACAGGGCAGGCATGGCCCCTGCTAGACAAGGTAGAACAGGACCTGCAAGTCCTCCTGGCACAGCCACCTCTCACCAGCTGGAGGTACTTTTGTTGCATGGCTTGTGCCAGTTCTCTCTGAGATATCAACTGGAAACACTTTTTTTCTGCTCTAAATGCATAAGGATTTCTGCCAGTATTGTAATGTCACATGGAAGTCTGCTTCTGCATACATACCTCTCATTATTGGAGTAGCAAATGATCCTAATGGGGACTTGGCCAAACCTCTCCAGCTTGAAGGATCGATGCAAAATTTGAATGTGTGCTTCCTCAAAGCCTATAAAGAAACATATTTCACCTGCAGCTGCTGGGGCAGGAGCACATCCCAGCCTTGAACATTCCTTCTCAAATGTGGCTGGGCAGCCCAGGCAAGGCATCTCCTCCCCACAGCAATGCCTGCACCCCCTCACAGCCCTGGGCTGTTTGGTCCCCAGCTCTGCTCTGACCTTGGTCCGTCTGGTTCTCCTGGCTGAGCAATTTCAGCTCTGCCAGCCCAGGGCTGAGCAAGCCAGGGAGGGTTCCCCATCTCGGGGCAGGTGCTGCCTTTGGGCGTCCCTGGGCTGAGAGGTATAACGTGGTTATGGGATCCCACCAAGGTGGGGTGGGGCCCTGTGCAGCCTGATCTGCTGGTGCCATCCCTGTCCCTGCCAGGGGACTTGGAAATGGGTGTGCTTTAAGGTGTCTCCCAGTCCAAACCATTCTGTGATCCCTGCTGGCAAATGGGAACAGAAAACTGGCACCTCAGACAAAACATGGTCATGGCAAAGTGCCATAACCAGCCCAAATGGGCCGTGGGCAGGGACTGCACTGCCTGCAGCAGGATGGGCAAGCAGGAGCTGCTTCTGCATGGGGCTGGCTCCTGCCTGCCCCTCAAACACTGTCCTAGCTCCCTGGGATGAGACCAGGATTGAGCCTGTGCTGTCCACATTCCCTGAGGAGCTGCCTCAGATCTGTTTAAAGACACCTGTGAAGTCCTCACCCTGCTGCAGTCAAAGACTAAACTCCTGTTGCCTTCAAAGGTGGGATGGTTTCCCACTGAGCCTGTATCTCCCATCCCCTCCTCCTCAGATCCCGCTCCTGGACCTTTAGATGTCCTTCTCTTTTAACTTGATTTGTGCAGTCTGGAGCTATATTTGGGTTGGAATAAGCTGTGTTTGCCCCTTAAGATCATTTGCTGAGCAATTTGGAGCTGGGTTTTGCATCACTTGTCAAGCAGCTGTGTCCCGTGGTGGTGCTGTGTCAGGTGTGCTGTCTCAGGAGCTGCTCTAGAGTAGGAGTCTCTGAAGGCATCTGTGTCCTCTGGGCTTTTTTCTTCTAGATTTTAAGTTTGCTCCAACTTGGAAAAAAATAAAAGCAACATTTCACTCCCTGGAGGGGCATAAAGTTCTGCCTTGGCTCTATGGGCTGTGGGAGCCTGGGGAATCTATTCCAAGGGCAGTCCTAACCCTGCCTGGTTTCCAGCTTAACTGATCAAAATCCCTGTGGAGCTTCCCAGTTTTGACATATCACTAATTCTTACCAGAAAACTGTTTAGCTCTGAATTTTCCTGACTCCTGGTAATGTATCTAGACTGCAGGAAACAACTAAGAAATGCATTCTCCCTTCTTTCTTGGGTCACAAAGACAACTGTGCACGAGCCAGGGATGCTGTGCTGCCTCTGAGGAAATACAGCTTGTTCCTCTGGCATTATTCTGAATTTACATAGTGTTCCTGAAATCAGAATCTCAAACATTATCCTTAATTATCATTAAGTTCTCTGCTTTCACTCAGCTTCACAAAATTCTGACAATTCCAGCCTTCCCCCATCCCTCCGGCTTTAATTTGCAGCCCATCACAGCGCTGGTTAAGGGAATCAATCTCCAAGTTCATTACCTCAAGCTCTTTCCCAATATGTTCTCCTGTAGTCTGGATAGATTGTGGTGTTCTTCCTTCAGATCTTTATTTTTCTCTGCTGTGGCTGATTGAGACAAATTACCCCGGATGAGGAACACGAAGCCGATGCTGCATCCTTGGCACAGAACATCCCAGTGCTGGCTCCAGTGGGTGCAGAGTGGCCCCAACAGAGAAATGTTGGTCACTCAAGTGTCTGGTGGTGACATCCATCAGATCTCAGAATGGTTTGGGTTGGAAGGGACCTGAAACTCAACTTGTTCCACCCCCTGCCACGGCAGGGACACCTCCCACTGTCCCAGGCTGCTCCAAGCCCTGTCCAACCTGGCCTTGGACACTGCCAGGGATCCAGGGGCAGCCACAGCTGCTCTGAGCACCCTGTGCCAGGGCCTCCCCACCTCACAGGGAAAAATTCCTTCCCAATATCCCACCTAACTCTGCCCTGTATCAGTATGAAGCCATTCCCTGTGTCCTGTCCCTCCATCCCTTGTCCCCAGTCCCTCTGCAGCTCTCCTGGAGCCCCTTTAGGCCCTGGCAGGGGCTCTGAGCTCTCCCTGCAGCCTTCTCTCCCCCAATATCACGGAGTTTCTCATTGTACCTCCTTGAGGGAGTTGTGCAGCTGTGAGCCAGGGTGTGTCCAGGGTGAGCACCATGGCCTCAGGAGATGGGAGAGATGGGCAATGCCAGGAGAACGGGGCACAGCTCCTCATTCTCTGTGTCCCTCAGAGCACAGCAAGGGCAGCCTGGTGCAGTACAGAGCTGTAGGGGCACGGCAAGAGGGGCTGTCTATGGCCAGTCCTTCTGCCTGGCGCTGGCCATAGATCACCTTCTGACACTCCCTGTAAAAGCTGAGACTTTTCTTAGTGCCTCAGTATCCTCAGTGGGCACTAGTGCTGCACGAGGCTCTGCCTGCACTCAGAGCAGCTCTTCAGGAGCTCCAGGTGCCAGCTGTTCAGAGGGGTTGCTATTCAGACCAATGGTTTGGGCACGACATTTGACTGTACCTGTCCCAGCCCTGGGAATCTCGTTGCTCCTCACGCCACAGCAGCTCCGTCCTGCCCAGGAGGTGCCAGTGGGTCCTGGTGCTGCTGCCCTGTGGGTGTTGGTTGGATTTTCCTGCTGACAGCCAGGCTCACTGCTGGAATCATGGCTTTTTATCAGTCCTTTGTCTTGTCCTGGGGACCAGGAGCTCCTCATGTACCACGGCTGTGGCAGCAGGTGAGGGATGAACCCATGGGTCATGTTCAACACCAATGAAAAGCTGTCTGTAATCACAAACAATTATTTCTTTAAGGTGTGTTGGCCTTCCAGTAGAAAAAGAAGGAAAAACGTTTTAAGGGCTTGAAACGTGAAGTCTCAAGTGAAGTATTTGTTTTAACACCACCCCCTTATCCCTGTTTCCTTCAAACAAAGTGAGCTTTCATAACCTTGTTTGGCCACAGTCTGGGTGGCCTTGAGGGCAGCAATAGCTGTCATTTTGGGGGCAGAAAGAGAAAAAATTAGCCAATATGTGCTGGAGAAATTGATGCTGTTCTTCTTCTCAATGTTTGATCCTGTTTCCCTGAGGACAAAGACCAGAACAAGGCAGAACAGGGGAAGGACCAGCATCCTTGCAGCCTGAAGAGCTCCTGTTCCCCCTCCTCACAAGGTGACAGCCACAGCAGCCTCTTCCCCTGGGGCTCCACACACCCAGGAAGGCTTTAGGAAATATTTGGGTACTGGGGCACTGCCTCTGCCCTCGGTACCCTCTCTCCATCCATGAGGAACAATATCACTCCCCAGTCTGCCTCTGCTGAAATGTCAAAATTTGGACAAACCAGTAATTTTTCTGCAGAGTGCAAATCCCAGTGGACCAACCACAAAACCTGCAGTAAAGGACACATCCTTCTGGCCCTCTTATTTGTGTCTGCAGTGTCCCTGGCTCTCATTAGTGGGGATTTATTCCTGCAGATCCAGCAGCATGCCTGCCTGTGCTGTGAGCAGCCTGTGCTGCCCCTGTCCTTCGCAGTGGCTCTATTGGCTCTGCCTGTCCTGGCACCTCTGCCCTCCAGGGAGCTGCCTCAGAGCTCCTTCCCAGCTGGGAAAAAAATCAGATTTGCAGCCCAATCCCTGTTCCTACTTAATTTGGATGCGGGAAAAGCAGGACAACAAACCACACTTACACAGTAGCTGCGCTGGGTGGGACAGTGCCCACGGCCTCTCCTGCCCCTGGCACTGCCACTGCCTGCTTTGCTGAGGGGTTATTTCCCTGCAGAGGAGCTTCAGACACCTGCAGGTCCCGTCCTGTGGGCACATCCGTGCCATGACTCTCCACAGGAGCCACGTGCCCAAGGTTATTCCGGCTGAGAGCCGGGCTGGCCGCGCCGGAGGCTCCCAGGTATTTGTTTGGTTTCCTCCATTCCTCCTGTTGACTTTGCAGGAGCAATATGTGCACGCAGGGACCTGCATACAGATGTCCCCGTGCGGCTGGCAGCTGAATCACGCCTCTCCTCCTATTTTTTCTTCAAACGTGACCCCCGCTGACATTGAATTAAGGGGTTTTATTATCACTTGTGCAGGGATTTTTCTTTGCCCGTGCCTGTGCAGCCACGGCCAAGCGCTGCCATCCCGGCTGCCCCACTATTAATAGCTGCTTTTACCTTTCATGTGTGAGGCCCAGCACTTTTATTGGAGCTTTTTGGATGCACTTCAGGTGTTTCCAATTCTCCCAGCAATGTCTTCTCCTCGTTGAAATTCTTCCTGCCTATTTTTACTTCTTTTTATCTCAGATCCTTTTTTCCCTTCCCAGAAATGATCCTGCCAGAGGATGATTTTGTTGGTTGTACTGCTCTTGCATTTTAGACTTCTCAAGGACTAATGAACTTTATTAGATTATAATGAACTTATTACTCAGTGCTGCTGACCCGCTTTTGAAAGAACTTGAATTATTATTTGGAACAGGCCTGTTGAGGGATTGTTTTTTTTTTTTTTTGGTTTTTTTTTTTTTTTTTTTTTGCATAGCAGTGTGGGTATATTAACTAATCAGAGCCACATTTTTTTGCTTTACATTAATTATCTAAGATTCACGTGAAATAGAGCTGGTCTGTACTGATGGAGAGCCAGGGAGTGGGGATGGGGCTGCTTCATCTTCCAAGTGGGTTGGACGAGCTGTTCCATGATGGATTACTGGGTTCCCATCTCTTGCCTCCCTCCAGAGCATCATTCTCCATCCTGTCCTTTAGTCTCATCCTCTCCAGTCTCTGGGCTCCTGCTCCCACCCTCACAGCCAAGGGATGCTCTAGGTGAAAGCCCAGTGGATCTTGTACCCTCGTGCTGGCTTTGAGAGTGCTTTAATGTCCATTGGATCTGGGGCGTCCCCTGCTGATCTCGAGGGTGGGTGGGTGAGTGTGGCTCTGGAGGAGGAGTGGGCAGTGGGCAGCAATGGATGGGCAGGAATGTTGTGATGAATCTCCTGGGAGAGCTCAGAGCCCCTGCCAGGGCCTAAAGGGGCTCCAGGAGGGCTGGAGAGGGACTGGGAACAAGGGATGAGGGACAGGACACAGGGAATGGCTTCCACTGCCAGAGGGCAGGGATGGATGGGATATTGGGAAGGAATTTTTCCTTTTGAGGGAACACAGAGTACCCAGAGCAGCTGTGGCTGCCCCTGGATCCCTGGCAGTGTCCAAGGCCAGGTTGGACAGGGCTTGGAGCAGCCTGGGACAGTGGAAGGTGTCCCTGCCGTGGCAGGGGTGGGATGGGATAGGCTTTAAGGTCCCTTCCCACCCAAACCACTCTGTGATAAACTCAGAGCTGCAATTTGGTGACTTCCAGCAATGCCACATCCATTGGTGGCAGTAGCAGTGCTGTTAAATCCCACTTATGGAGAGCTGGAGCATGAGCTCCCATGGCTGCAGCTTTCCACCTTTCTGTAGTGTGGCTCTGTTGAGCACCTTTTCCTCCCTCCCAACCCTCTTCTCTTGCTTGTTGGGTTTTGGTTCCAGATTTCCCCCTGGTGCCGTGTGGCTCCCTGCTGTGGCTCCTCACCAGCGCTGCCGTGGCCGGGGATGGGGCAGCGTTTCCTCAGCCCTGCTGGAACTCCGGGCTCGGCGCAGGATGTGTGTGCAGTGAATGGATGAGTCAGGCGTCGCCAGGGCACCAGTTCACTGCAAATCGATTTTCACCTGCCTGCAGCAGCAGCCAGCACTCGGGGCTGGGCTGCAGCCCTGCATGGGGATGCAGGAAAGGAGGACAGCCAGAGGGAGGGAGAGAGGGAAAAGAGTTGCTGTCATGAATCCCCAGTCACTGAGCTGCAGGAGAAAAGTATGGTCAGGAAAGAACAAATGCTCCTTACTGCATCACATCAGGGCGAGATCCTATGGGAAAGGCAGGAAAGGTGCCCAAAATGTGCCCTCTCTGGAGGACTTGGCTGGTGGGCAACAGCTGAGATTGCTTGATGTCCCCCATGAGCCCACAGGTGGCCCTAAACATGTCACTGAGTGAGGGTACTGCCCCGGGAGGGGGCTGTGGGACACCCACCTGCTGCACAGCATCTCCATGGAAGCACCTTCTCACCCTATGGCATTGACATTTGTGGGGCTGGGGACAGCATCTGTGGGACACTGGGGACGTGTGGGCAAATGGGGGGTGAGAGATGCTGCCAGGAGCAGGGGACACCTGCAGCCCTTCCCTCCCTTTCCCCTGCCGTGGTACCCAAACCCTGAGCCTTGCTCCTGTGCACAAAGCCACCCCTTTCTGGGAAAGCAGCAAAGGCTGCTGTGGAGGGGCACAGCCCATGGGACATGTGGGACACATGGGGCAAGGCCAGCTGGAGCCCAGGAGCATGGAAAGAAGGATCAATCACCCTGACTTAGGGATTCAGGTGTTCTTGGGATGAAGACAGACTCTTGGCACCTCTGCCTCCCTCCATGAATGTGGATGCAGGAGCAGTTCTCTCCCAGAAGTGCCCCGTGTTGTGCTGGGAATGGTTTCCCCTGCTGCTGCCCTGGGAGATGCAGAGCTGTGACATGGGGTGGGTGCAGGGCTGGCCGTGGGGTCACAGCAGTGGGGATGAAGTCCCGAGCTCTTGGCAGACAGGAGCTGCTGCAGGGCAGTGGTGACAGGAGATTCTCGTGCTGTATGGGGAGACAGCCCCCACAAACCTGCCCTGTCCCAGTCTGTGTTGAGGCTCAGGGTGGACACCAGGTTGCTCTGGGTGGGGTCCACTGTGACCCTTCACTGCCTCGGACCCGTCGAGCTGAGGTGCCCTCCCTCACAAATTCTGAGGCACAAGGCACTCTGTCACTCTTTCCTTCCCCTCTAGCAAGCTTTGCTGGGGACCCCACCGAGTCTGGGGGTCATAAATCCAAGGAATGAGATTTTTGTTTTTCATTTAGCTGCTAAAGTTAGAACAAGATGATCAAAAAGCCCCCTGTGGGCACCAGCCAAGAACTGTTGGGAGGGTCTCGCCCCTCCTCTTGGCAAAGACAACTCAGGACATTGCAATGTTGCTCTGGCAGGATGTCTTTGGGAGCTGCAGGGGTAGAAGATTTGTGAGGAGTGTGAGCAGAGTCCCGGGCAGGGTCTGTGCCCACAGCAGCCCTGAGCTGGTCCCTGGGCTGCCGAGTTTGGATCAGCCGAGGCACGATGCAATAAACAGCTCTGGCAATCCCTGCCAGCACCGCGCAGATAACAGTGACCTTTTCTTCTGCAATTATCTCTTCTCATAAAAACTTCATGCTGACTTTAATAAAACAGAGAAGGGAACTGATGGTTTCATATTTGCTGCCATACAGGAGCCTAATCTGTGCCTCCAAACCCAGGGAGAGCTGGGACCCTCTGGGCACTGGGGGGGCGATGCTGCCCCAGCCCTGCCGTGCAGGGTGAGGGGGTGCTGCCTTCCTACACCCTACTGCTCATCTGGGTGTGGGGAGATGGGAGCTGGGCTGGCGGTTCCAGCAGCCTCTACACACAGCAGAAACATTCATTGTTTCAGTCCAAGATGTGGTTTGGCCATCCCTTGACGGCAGGAGCAGGGAATTCAGCTGGGATACAAGAGCCCGAGATCCTTTAATGGCAATGCCAGTAGGTCTGCTCAGAGAGGCGAGGGAGTGGGAAGGAATTCCTGGGATGTGTGTGCGCCTGCCCTGACTCCCAGCACGCCGCGTTCGTGTTGTGGTGCCCGGCCTGTGCCCTGGGTGTCGGACCCCTCCCCGTGGTGCCCAGCACGTCCTGCTGCCATCGCAGGCTGCAGAGCTGCCCGTGCAGGCGGCTGATAAACACCGAACTGGAGAGCTACATGACCCCTGCCTGTAAAGCGAAGGGGAAGAATTAGCACTAAGCCACTCAGAAATTATGGGGCATCATAAAAGCAGCTCCCCCGCGCTGCTGCTGAGCTCCGGGCAGGGAAGGATGCTGCCGGGGAGGGGATGCCGCCTCGTCCCAGCTGCGAGCCGCTGGAGAAGGATTTGTGGCCAAACCGGTGCCTGTTAGAGGGAGGGGGAGACAGCTCTGGAGCACAGAGAAGGAGCAGAGAAAGGGGCCGGGCTGCGGGACGGCACAATCCCCAGCGCAGCTGCTTCTGTCGCCCCTCGCTCGCATCCTTCGGAGGGAGCAGCTCTAACTTACAGCGTCCTGCTTATCCCCTGATCTCAGACCTGCTCTGTTACTGAAGCTGAGACCTCTGCCCCCTGTAAGTGAGCTCGTCAGACACGCTGGTTAATGTTGGGTTGCACTGGACTAGGTCTGGATTGGATATTGGGAACAATTTTTTCACTGAGAGGATGATTGGGCATTGAACAGGCTGCTCAGGGCAGCAGTGGAGCCACTACCCGAATGGGTATGGCACTTGGGGACGTGGTTTAGTGGTGACCAGGCAGTGCTGGGGGAACAGTTGGACATGATGGCCCTAGAGGGCTGTTTGAAACTTCCCTGATCTAGTGCTCACCTGTGGAGCCAACAGCTTTCTCTTCCTTTCTCTCCATGCCTGTCTGGGCACACATTGGCTGTGATCATGTGTGCAGGGGACACTGGGGTCCTGCCCATGGCCAGCAATGCTGGGCATCACGGTGACATCTGCACAAGGACTTGTCAAAAACTGCCATGACCTTGTCCCGGGAAGGGGCAGGCATCAGAGCCAACCTCTGGGGCAGGAGGAGCCCCACGCTGCTGGATGTGCACTTAAGGCTGGAGATCACTGGCAATTATGGTAATGGCTGGGATATCCAAAGCTGACATCTTCCTCCAGGATGATGAATATGCTGTCTGAGTCCTGTTCATTTTTAATTCCAAACTCCAACGCCGGCTAATCCCGGGCTCCGGGTGCTCAATGCTAATGAGCGGTGCGGTGCCTGACTCCCATACTTAACAGCAAAGCAACTCCCAGGATCAAGGGGGTTAAGTATTGAAATGGTCTCATACATTAAATAATTAGTAGACAAACAGACTGACTTCTCAAGCCATCACCAGCCCCATCTGTTCTCTGTGTGTTTGCTCCCTCTCTTTGCTTGATCAGATAATTGGGTAGGGCTTCACTGAGAGGCACTTGCCTCGATTTGGGTCTTTGTGGTGTGTCAAAAGGGAAATGTGGTTCTGAGGCTCTGACTGAGGCTGGCTGTGAAGCTGGAGTCACTCTGCAGATGGGTGGTACCAGGGATGGCTGGTGTGGGCTCTTGGGTTTGGGCTGAGGTGAGAGACAGGTAAATGATACAAGGGACGTGGCTGGGCTCAGTCTGAGTCTTGCTGAAAGGAGATGTGAGCCCAAAACTCTGCGTATGGGCACACCTGTGCATGGGTGTGTGTGGAGGGAGACAGCGAGGGCGGAAACAAGGGAGAAATAATCACAGAATCATGGAATATTCTCAGCTGCAAGGGACCCAGCAGGATCATTGAAATCCAGCTCCTGGCCCCAACAATCCCCCTGTGCATCCCTGGTGCCCAAAGACTCCTGGAGCTGTGGCAGCCTCGGGCCGTGCCCATTCCCTGGGGAGCCTGGGCAGTGCCAGCACCCTCTGGGGAAAGAAACTTCTCCCAAAATCCAGCCTGAGCCTGCCCTGGCCCAGCTCCATCCACTCCCTGGGTGCTGTCCCTGTCCCAGGAGCAGAGCTTGGTGACTGATGTGCTTCAGCCCAGCACTGAAACAGTGAAACACAAACTCTGTAGCCCACCCAGGGGGAATGCCCCAAAAACTCATTTACTGCACTGAAATGTTTTTGTAAATGTTTCAAATAGGTGTTTGAAAGCTTTTATTCTTTTATTTCCTTTTCAGTGCTAATGCTCGAAGGTTTCCTGTAATTGCTTCCCTGTTTTTACTGCTCTGTGGCTTTTGTGAAATATTTTTGTTTTAACTACAATATTGATTTAGATACAATGCTAAGAAGACCCCTGAAAAAAGGTAAATGAAAAGCAATTACTAGAGAGTGCTTTAATGGAAAGGAGCCTCACATGGGGAATCAGCCCAGACCTCGGCAGTTATTGTTATTTATAGGGCCCTGGGAAGGAGCACTTGGCCAGGCTGGCATGGAGAGTTATGGATGGGCAAGGATGGTTCCATCAATAACACAGCCAGGCCTGTGCCCAGCGCTGCAGGCAGGGCCTGCTGTGCTCTGCCCAGGTCCAGGATGGAGAAGGGTGTCCCTCCTCCTCCTCCTCCTCTGCGCACCTGGAGCAGCACTCCCACCCCAAACCAGCCCAAGGACTTGGTGAAGCCTTGGCTTTGGCAGAGCATGGAGGGTGCCAGCCTGTGGGAGGCCAGGAAGGGGCCTCTGAGGGCAGAGAACCCAGGTTAGTCCTGCCCAAGGGGATTTGAGCATGAGGCCACTCAGGCTTCTTTTGTGGTGTGCTCTGTTCTAGGTTTTTATTTGAAAGGCTCTCCCAGAAGGCTGTTACCATGACAGATCCCTGTTCAGCTGGAATGTTGTGAGGGTTATGTGGGCTGGGGAAGAAAGGCAGGCACTGGGAGAGGAGGGGAATGTTATTTTGTCAGGGTGATAAAAGAACTGAACCCCAGGTGTGCCATAAAGAGAAAGTTGACTTTTACCTAAAACACACCAGACATATTGCTGGAAAATCTCGATTAAGGATCTTAAAAGGTGAAAACCTTTCATCCAATTGACTCCTGAGGAAGTTCCTTGACAGTGAGTAGATAAATAGAGGCTTTTGCCCTTAGCTGTTCTAGCATGAAAGGGGAGTCTCAGGAATGCTCACCAGATTAATGAGACAGAGGACTCATAAATATGTCAGAAAAACACAATAGTTGGAGATGAAATAGATGTCTCCTTGGGATGCACATGAATATCCACGAGGCTGGGGGGTTTGCCAGGGGCCAGCGTCCCCAGGGAGGGCTGAGCCCTGGCCAGCTGTGCCAGGCAGGGTGCCAGGGCTCAGCCTGCAGGGAGGGGCTCATCCTCTGAGCAAGGCTCTGCCTCTGCCTGGCCATGGCCTCAGGGACATGGATGAGTGGTAGGCTTGGCAGTGCTGGGTTAATGGCTGGACTTGATTATTCTAAAGTTCTTTTCCAACCTGAAGGATTCCATGATTCCATGGCCTTTGCTGACCCTCCAGGATGGCAGGGCTCGGCTGTGCCACATTTCCAGGGTGCTGTGCAGCTGGGTTTCATGTGTGTTGTAAAAATTCCCTTCTAGGGTGTGTAGATTGGGATGTTCAGTCTCTGCCAAGGGGGGAACAAGTCCAGGCTACAGAAGGAGCAGCAGCTCCCTTGGTGTGTTCCCAAAACCCAGAGTGGGCAGCAGCACCCACTGTTGTGGTCAGGCCTCCTGCACAGACAGCTCTTGCAAGAGATCTCCCAGAGGTTGGAAAACGTATCTGCTGCAGCTCCTGCAGTGCCCCGGGCACTCTGCATAACCTGGCTGGGCTGTGGGGTGCCCTGCTTGAAACGGGGAGTGGTTGAGGGGCGTGGGGTGAAGGGGGAGCGGGGCAGAGTGCCCTCCGTGCTCGCTCAGGGAATGCTCACAAAGAGGATGCTTTCCCAGGCAAAAAGATGGTTTTGTTCTCCTGGCTCTGTCCCTCATGGGAAAACCCTGCCGTGGGTGGGTGATCCCCACAGTGACAACTCCCCTGGG
Source organism: Chloebia gouldiae (assembly GCA_003676055.1). Classification (NCBI taxonomy): domain Eukaryota; kingdom Metazoa; phylum Chordata; class Aves; order Passeriformes; family Passeridae; genus Chloebia; species Chloebia gouldiae. Next base: position 857,883 of record QUSF01000103.1, on the reverse strand, counting down.
CTGCTCCTGTGAGCCCTCGAGAGCTGCTTGCCCCAGGGGCTGGAAGCTCTGTGTGTTCAGGCTGGGAAAGGGAGGTGAGGAGCTGCCCTGGCCTCCACAGCCCGGCCATTCCTTGCTGACAGATGCCCACGGGCTTGTTCCAGGGGCAATCCTGCCTGCTGTGTGCAGCCCCCTCCTGCCTCCTCATCCCCCAGGAGCCAGCCAGCACTGGGAGCAGGCAGCAGCAGCCTGAGAAGTTCTAAATCAGGGCTGCTGGGGAAAAATCGATCCTAAAATGCTGCGTGTGTGCCATGGCAGGGTGTACATGGCTGGCGTTCAGTGAGGCAGGGCCAGGAGTGCAGCATCCCAGGGAGCAGCCCCACAGCCAGGGCTGCACCAGGCCCTGCCATGGCCACCCTGGGGCTGCACCAGGTGTTTCACAGTGCCAAGGCAGGTTTGGAACAGCAGGTTGAAGGTGCTGCTCGCTGCTGGTCTGAGGATTGTCAGCATCTCAGCTCCTCTCACTGGTGAGGATCAGCACTGAAAGGCGGCTCTGACCTGGTGTTCACCCTCCCGCCAGACTCTGCATGCTCCAGGGATTTTGGGGAAACTCCCTGTGGATGCCAAGTCATGGCAAAGTAAAACAAGTGCCTCCAGCAGTGGCTGTGGGGCTCTCCAGGGGCAGGGGATCAGTCAGAGGGGATGTGGATGAGCATGGGGCACAGGGAAAAGCTGTAGCCAAGGGAGCTGGGCACAGGCTCCTGAGGGCATGGGGAGCTCATCCCCAGTGGAAACAGCCCTGTGTGTGGGTGTTTAATGGGACTGTAGCATGGAGTGGCACTGTATTAATCACCATGGGAACACAGAGCAGTAAACAGTCTGAAATCATCCCGGAAAATATCACGCCAGCCTTCACACGGCCCTAAGGTGAATTAACAACCGAGCTGGCAGTGACTCAGTGCAGCAGAAAGCACAGCCAGGGCACCACAGAGCTCCCCCAAAGGGCGACCCCAGTGTGGCAGCTGGGGATGGAACCCAGAGAACCCAAACCACGGTTTGCCTGGGGTCATCCCACACAGGCATCCCTTGCCCACGGGCAGCCTGGGCAAGGCTTGAGTGGAGCAGCTGGAAATGCCCAGAGCAGAGCACCCCCTCCAGGGCTGAGGGCAGAGCCTTGGGGCTGTGACAGGACCTGCCACTGAGCTGCTCGTGTGGCCTTGTCCCCCCAGTGCCACTCATCATCACTTGGCATCTCTGCTTAAGCAATTTCCCAGGAATGTTGGTCCTCCCCTTCAGCTCCCAGTGGCTGAACTGAGCACTGGGGAGTTCAACCCATGGCAGGGCTTCTCCAGCCTCTGCACCCAACAGCACCCAACAACACCAACCGTGTGCTGTTCCCCCAGCCTTGGTCCAACAAGTCAGTGCCTCCCTGGCACATCTCTTGGGGATCCCTGAGCAGCTGAGGCACATCCTCCAGCACAGGGAGTGCTGCTGGTCCTCAGAGCCACCTCCCCTGGGGATGCCTTCAAGGCTGAGATGTCAGCCTCGGCAGAAAGCTCTGCACAGGCTCACGGGGCTTTTGGGGTGTCTAGGAGCCCCTGTGGCAGCTTCACCAAGGCAGTGCCTCTTTTCCCATCCTTCAAACATCTCTGCCTGAGGCCAACACCCACTCTGGTACCTACATGGAGCTCATATCCCAGAATTTCTGGCAAAGAGGACATGGTGAGGTTGGCAGGGAGTGAAGTATCGGGCATTGGGAGCTCTGCATGGGTTGGGAGATTGTAAATCTCATTTCCTACCTAATAAATGTACCAAAAGGGAATCCCTCCCTTCCTGGCTCATCTACCTAGCACCTGAGCTCTCGCTCAGCCCCACCTGGGCTCTGTGGCAGCTATTTGGGGTCTCAGGGCTGCCTGGGCATGCAGGGCTGGGTGCTGCAAGGGCTACCCCTTGAGCTGGACCAGGAGCATTTTGCTTTTCCTGCTCCATTTAACTCCCCCGGCCCAATAGCTGCACATGTTGGTTTGCCTGGCTCCGTCCTGCTGTGCTCTCTACCCCTGTGGCCTGGAAGGTGTTGTACAAACATTTGCAATACAGTCATGATATCTGTGCAGCACTTGTGTTTTGGGATGGCAGAGGGCTGGGGCTGGAACCTCTCCTGTAGTTTAGGATCTTTTCAGATCAGTTCCAGTGTGGAAGCAGGGTGGCACCTGCTCCATGCCTCCCACGGGCAATGCTCACCCCAAACGAGGGAGGGGAACACCTACAAGGTGCTGGCAGATGCTGCCACCCTGCTGGGCCCGTCCTGATGTCAGCCCGTGTTAGTCATTGTCATGGAAACGAGGAGCTGGTGGTGAACAACACAAACCATCCCCCAAAAGCAGCAGCACAGGCTGCCTGCAGAGACATGACTCAGGGTCAGGGCAGACCTACCTGGAAAACAGCCCAGCAGCCTCCTGGAAGAGCCAAGGGACAAGCAAGGAAGAATGGGGACCTCAGTGGTCACCTTGGTGTGAACAGCTCACCTGGGCATGGGCTGGGAGTCACCAGTGAGCCCCAGCACCACATCACCACTCCCCATGGGGTCCAGCCCAGCGTGGTGGGACCCAGAAGGGACCCAGAGCCAGCTTTGTCAAGCTGAGCAGCAGAGAAAGCAGCAAACGAAGCCCTGCATGGGCTGTGCTGCCCTGTCATTCCCAGAGGGATGTGCCTGGGTCCCTGCAGCCACCGCCAGCCCCAGGAGCCTGCTGTGCCACCAGCCAGCCCCAGAGCCTCAGCAGTGGGGCAAGCCCAACCTCTTTGGGTCATCTGCAGCCCCCAGGAGGTGAAACCCCACAAAAGGTCCTTCAAGGGCAGAGGGACACATTGTCAGGGAGTGGAGGGGCCAGCAACACCCGCCCCCATGGAGGTGCCAGGGACAGGGATGGGTGGGGAGCATTGCCTGGACCAAGGCTCATGGGGATGGCAGTGCCCAGCAGAAACTGAGTTTTGGCTTTGAGTTCTTCTGCCTTGATTTAGCAAGTGGAGATGGAGTGAGGGAAACATTTGAACAGCTCTGCCAGGGCAGAAGGGCCCCTGGGGATGGTGTCAGCCTTACCTCCATCAGAGGTTCACACCCTGTCTTGTTGTCAACAGTTTAGAAACCTCCTGATGCCTTCCACAGCATTTTGGGATGGAAAAGAAGGACATCTTCCCTGTCAGGAACCCTATTCTGTACCACAGCCAGGAGCTGTTGGTGTCTGCATCGTGTTGTCAGGCTTCATGTGCAAGGAAAGGTTTCTTTTAGAAAGCCTTTTTTCACATCAGGTTTTAGTATTTGTTTTTTTCATTAAGACACAAATCTCCTGCTTGTCCTCCTTAACTTTTGCTGAGTTTCTTTGTGTTGTCATTTCAGAGGCAGTTCCAAGGTTAAAGCAAACTCCTCACGCTGCAGTGACTGCAGCTCTCCAGGGGAAGGTTAAAGGATGCAAATTGTTGACAGAGGGCTTTTCAATTTAGCGTGCAAAGATCTGATGGTTGAAAGGTGAAGTTAGACAAATCCAGGGGAACAGGATGGGTGATCAGCAATTGGAGCCATTTGCCAAGGCTCCTGATGTATTCCTCTTCACCTGTGATTTTAAAATTAAGATTGGATGCTTTTCTAAATGATGTGGTCATGTTCAGAAAGCATCAATTTGGGGAAATGCTTCGGAGGAGCTCAGACTGGTCCTACCCACAAAGCCATGTGCCCTGAATCCTTCCTGGGCTTTTCTGTATCTCCTGTGGTGGCTGGAAGGGTCCCAGACCACTTCAGCCCCACCCTGTCTCCCACTGCCTTGGCCCAGAGCTGCTGTTACTGCAGTGAGACAGCCACTGAGCCTTCTCCCAGCTCCTCCTGCCTCTCCCAGCTCAATCCTGCCTCTCCCAGACCCTGCTGCCTCTCCCAGCTCAACTGTGCCTCTCCCAGACCCTCCTGCCTCTCCCACTTCCTCCTGCCTCTCTGGTGCCCATTGTTGCCAAAGCCTCTGGCAAAGCCAGCTCTTCTGGGCAATGGAAGAATTTTGGACCCTGCCATGCTCACCAGCATAGTTTTACCTGTGCCTGCCCGTAGCAACTTCTCCAGCTTCAAATCATGGATGGCAGCTCTGCCCTGGTCCCTCTCCTGGCCTGACCCTGCTTCCCCTCCGGTGGCACTGCCAGCAGCCAGTCCAGCTTTCCCCTGGGGGCGTTGCTGTGTGGGAGCTCGGTGCAGAACATTTTGGCCAGCAGCCACCTCCTCCCTGCTCTCACACTCGGAGCTTACACAGGACCCAGGGAGTTTTTACGTGGGTTTTATTGCTCAGTGTTTGCAATGCAGTCTCTGGAATGCCTGTCCCCTTGCCTGCTCTGAGCTCAGATGTGCCTCCTGGGCTCATTTAAACTGTTTGCCTTGCTCTTTCATTGCTTTTCTTTTTCTGCTGGAATTCAGTGCCCAGCTGACAGATCTTGCAAGAAGCACACAGGTCTCCATCCTTCCAGCAGTGCTTGTCCTGCTGCCCCCAGGCCACCCTGCCCAGCCCAGGACCACCCTGCCAGGGTTGAATGTATTCCTCCTGGTTGTACATTTCTTTTTTTGTCTTTTCTACCTGCCTGATGGTGTCTCTGAGTTCTTAGCCCTAGTTAGCACTGGTTCTCCATGCTTGAAAATCAGTGGTTCAACCAGCATCCACTTACTATTAACTGTAGTTATTTATCAGCAATAATTGCAATTTTTTGTGCCTTGGACACAACATGGGCACCATTTCCCAGCCACTTCAGCCTCTCCTGCAGGTGTGTCCCAGCTTAGCACTGACAAACGATTCCATGTGAAATGCAACAGCCAGGGAGTGAGGGTCTCTGTTTCTTCATTCTCTTGAATTTTATTTAATGTAAAGCTGTGTCTTTCCTGATGCTCAAACCAACCACTGTGCCCACTTCTTGAGCATTCAGAACCAAGAGATCTGAGATCCTTGTTTTGTGCTGTGTGCATGGAAATAAAATATGAATGTCTCTTTTTTAATGGTCTAAAAGTCTTTCTCGCTCTGCAAAAACCCAGAATCCCCAAATCCATTTTCATTTATAACATTATGAGTAATTCTACTGGCAGCAGCTTTTCCTTGCCATATATATTTATTAGAAGGAGAAATTCCCCATCCTGAAATGATGTTCTTGCTTGGATCAAATAGCTTTTGAATTCCAGCTCCATGTTTAACCCCTTTGTTGCTTTCCATGTGCTGTTTTATCCCATGCCATGCAGGGCAGAGTGTTCCACTCAGAGGAGAGGACACCTGGAATGCATAAAACAGCAATGCTCAGAAAATAAAATTGGAGCAGTTTTAGAAAAGGCTGTGCCATTTTTTCAAGATTAAGAAGCCACAGGAACCAGCATCCTTCTCCCCAAAGAGCAGAGATCTGCCCATGCCCAACTGATGAACATCAGCTTGTCATTTAGGCATTGCCATGTGCCCACAGCTACTCTGAGCTCAGCTGAGGCACATAGGTGGGTGTCCCAGCCCAGCTAAGGGGACTCTGCAGGGCAGGAGGAAGGCATTTCTGAGCTTTCATGGACCTCAGTGTGGTGGTGGCAGAGCTGTTCACAGCTCCTTCTCCATGTGGTGGTAATTGCACAAAGGCTCAGAACTCTCAGGACCTCTTTTTATACAGAGAGGCCCCCTTGAAGGAGGGGATCCCCACTGTTTCCTGATAAAATATTCCTGTGGCATCTGTTCTGGGAATGTGGGGAGGAGAGGGAGAGAAGTGAGTGCTGCCCAAAGGAGGAGGGCGAGGCCACGAGCGGGACACAGACCTCAGAAATCCTGATGCTCTCTGGCTGTTCCTGGTGGCAGGGGCACCATCTCCTCAGGAGCAGGGGATTTATCAGCGTGTCGATGATAAATGGCTCTTGGTTGAGTAGAAAAATAGTTTATTGATTAGCTGGCAGAGGTGCCCACAGGGACTGAGCCGACCAGAGCCCGTCCTGCAGCCGCTCTCTGCAGGGCAGGCAGAGCCTGGTCCTGCCTGGCCTCTCCTTCCTGTGGCCCTGGGTCCTGCACAGCAGAGACAGGGCTCAGGGAGCTCATCCTGCTCCTTTCTCTGCTCCCTTCTGGGGCTAAGCAGGGTTTCACTGTCTCCTGGCTTCCAGGGGCTCTCGGTGACACAGTGCAGCAGGACCATCTTCCTGGGCTGGTTCCTGGCACTCAGGTCTCAGCTTTCCCATATTTCTCATTCCTGTGTCCCCCATCTAAGCCCAGCTCCAGCAGAGTGCTCAAAAGCCACGTTTAAGCAGGGAGCAGGGTTCTTGAATCTGGCTGTTCTGTTCCAACCAGGTGGCTTTGGATGTTGCAGGCTGAGAAGCCCATACAGTTAGCTGAACTGCCTTGGAACTCTGCAATTTTCAAGGCTTTCCCCCTCCTCAGAGCTTCATTGCTGAAAAAACCAGCCCAGTTACTTTGTTTTGCTTTTTTTTTTCATGATCATCCTCTATGTGTCCACCCACAGCACACCTTGAGCAAGCTGAGCATAATTAATCACAGTCTGCTTCCCCATGTTCGCATGGGATTCCTAATCCACAGTAAATCCTTTGGGGAACAGATGCAATTATGAAAGAAATGCTTATTAAAAAGAATGTTATGTGCCATAAAAAAGTGTCAGGACAACTGTCCTTTAGTTGTTTGTCATGTTGCCAGCTGTGATACAGACTCCTGGTGCCACGTCCCAGCTGTCCCTGTCTCCTGGACGTGCTGTGTTCCATGTGCAGCTGCACTGAGCCCCTGGATTTCAGCTGTTCCCCCTGTTCTCCCATCCTGGGGGCTCCTATCCTGAGCTCACCCAGCAAAATCCTGTCACAGCCGTGGACCTCCCGTAGCAAACGCTGTCAGGATCTCTCCTGACTGAAATGGATGATGAGCTGCTTGGAATTAATATCTTCTGCACGTGTCAATGTGACCAACCCGTGAGGGAGAAGTGTTTGACAGTGATTTGTAGGTTTGACTGACATGGCAGAGGACAGACCACAGCAGCTGAGCTGCTTCCATCATTTTTTTGCCTGGCAAGGAGTGAAAAAGGAGGTTACAATCTAAATCCATGTGTTGGGGCTGTGATCAGCACTCCTGAGGCAGAGGAGTATGAGGAAATGAGGACTGTGGAGTTGTGCTCTTGGATTTGGCCAGTTCTTTTTTAGGTTTTGCCTTTCCTCTGTAGGACTGGGAAAGTGCTGCCAGTCCACCTGCATAGAGATTTTGAAGGAGCAGCCAGAGAAGCACTGACAGAGATCTCCAGGAGAGCTCTTTGATAGCATGATTAGGAATATTTTGGCTGAGGCCAAGTGATTGATGGGCCTGGGATGGTGTCAGAAGAGAGAGAAACAGAGGAAAAGGGAGATGGTTTTGCTCTGTGTTCGGAATGGCCATGCTTGCCACAAGCTCTAGAGAACAAGGGGATGTGAGACCTACTGGAAAACTGGGGGAGATGAGTGAATACTTCACATTGTGAGTCTGCTGACCTGTGTTTCATCATGCTCAGGATGGAAAAACCACTGGGATCATTGAGTACAACCATGCCCCCAGCACTGCCAAGGCCATCACTAAACTGTGTCCCCCAGTGCCACATGTACACAGCTTTTGAATCCCTCTGGGGCTGGGGACTCCACCACTGCACTGGGCAGCTGTGCCAGCCCTTTTGGGGAAGAATTTTTTTTCCTAAAATCCAATGGTCTAGAAGTGAACCAAGTCATTTTGTATGCAAATAGAATCATCCAAATTTGAGAAGACAGGACGGGAGCTGTAGTAGGGGCTGTGTCTGCTCAGCTCCAGCCCATCACTGACCTTTGGGAAAGGAGGAAATTCTGCAAGAACTGAAATCCAGGTCACATTCCCAAGGTGTGAGCAGGAAGGGGTGGAACCAGGAAGCTCAGGTTATGAGATGCTGTGCAATCATAAGGGAATATAAAGGGCAGTAAGGATCAGTTGCTGATAAGAACAGCATTTTGGAAATGGCCAAAACCAGAATTTTATCCTTGGTTAGTCAAGGAATGGGCAGAAGCCATTTGGGCTGTTACAGCACTCCAGGAGATTGGCAGAGGCAAAGGTAAAATCTGTATTTACAGAGGGGAGAAAGAAGGAGGCTTGGAGAATTGTTATTAACATTCTAACCTGACTGCTTTGAACTCATGTCCCAGAAAAATATAATTTCTAAATTATATTTCTTAATGAAAATTTAAAAAAATATCCTTCCCAAAAGAAAAAGCTGATCTAATTTCCCTGTGTGACAAGACTAAATATTCTGGATTGAGAAGAAGCCGGGGATTCTGGATGCCTTGGCTTTGCTAGGAATTTGCTGTGCTTCCCATGACATTCCTTTTAGCAAGGTTGGTGAGCAGGTCTCCACACAACTGCTGTGGGAGAGGTGCAACACATGGCTGGAAACCAGACAAGAGAAATCAATAACTGGCTGTCAAATAAAAGGATGGATTGAGTGACTTTCTGCAGGAATCCATCCTCAGTCTAATACGAGTCAGTGTTCTCCCTAACGATCCAAATGATGGAATATTTGCTGCTCAGGCTGCAGAGCTTCAGGATGGGAATTAGTGCTGCAACTGCAGAAAAGGTGATTTCCAGCCATGGAGGAGAAAGGACAATTAAGCACTGGATTGTTTTTCCTGGGGAGAGCTCTGGAGTTTCTAACATTAGAACTGTTTAAGAAGAGTTTGGAGAAACATCTCCTGGGATTAATGGACAGCTGACCCTACCCTGGGGCAGGGCCAACACTTGAGATCCTTCCCAGCTCTATTTTCTGTGATTCTGCATCATTCCAAAAGCAGTGCCACATCTCTAATGATTTTTAGGGGAAATTATAAAAAATATCACAAAAATCTGGAAATACCTGATGACTTTGAAAAAAAAAAAAAAAGAACTGCATTTGGTTTACCAAAATCTCAGTATATTAATCCAGATTTCCCAATAAGTTGCATAAATTAAGTAGCCTGGCTTCCAGGAGCTACTGGAGTTTTTACTGGTTTCGTCCACCCTGCCTTCGGAAAGCCTGGCTTGGGAAGGTCTCACTGCAGTGGAAAAGTGTTGGAATTCTAAACTAGAAATAAGAACAGGGGTGTTTATACAAAAATGGGAATGAATTAATTTTTTTCCCATTGGTTCCTCTGGCACAGACAGCTGGGTATTTGGAGTGATGGTGTTTGAAATGCAAAATGCACCTCATTGGAGAGTTGTTCCATGCAATTCCTCTGCAGAGTGAGCTCTTGGTGCCTGCTTGCCATGTGCAGCCCCAGCCTGGCACCGGCGGGCTCGGGCTGAGCACCAGGACACGGATGGCAGTGTCACACATTCCAATCCCCACTGCAGCCCACACTGCTCACAGCAAGATGACTTGCAAACATCCAACAGGAATAAGGAAGATGAATCGTATGCAAGGTCAGGCGCAATGCCAGGAAACCGAGAGAGGCAAGAGCAGCTAATTGCTTTAGATTCCAACAGCCCCAAAACGTGCCCTGTGTGCAGACATCCCTTCCTCGCACAGGACTGGACCTCACTGTCCAAGCCAGCAAATAAAACAGGCAATGGAGGTGCTTGTCGTGATTTTTAATGTCAAAATTAGATTCACGGATGCCTTATGGTCTCTGTAATTACTAGACATCACTCATCATTTTTCTCAGCTCAAGGGATACTCTGTTATTGACCTCAATGGGAAGATATAAATACATTACTGAATGGAAATATCACCATTTACTGTTGTGGAAAGGTCTACACCATAGCTCAAAGCACTCTGAAATCTTTATCTCAGTGTACCTACAGCAGAGGAGAAAGCCTGATACTGTTGATACGATGCCAAACCGCTGCTGCACAGGTCTTATCTTAAGGAGAAAAACCTATTAGAGGTTATTAAAGGAGAGCAGCAACAGCAAACCACAAACTCAAAGGAATTTGCTACAGTCAAACAGCTGAAAATCCCGTGCCAGGCCAGCACAGAGTTGCCAGTGATGGAGTGGCCAGAGGCCATGGTGGCCTCACTGGTCCCTGGCTGGAGGGGCCACAGGATCTCCCGGAAGCATATCAGGATCACAGAGAGCCACACAAGATGGAAGAATGTTCCACCCCCTGGAGGTGATGAAGACCTAGAGCAGGGAGAGACCAGGCAGGTGTGGCATTGTGTGGGTCACTGTGGAGCTGTGGAGCTGTGCCTGGAGCACTGTGCTGGATATCAGGCTCTGGGTCACCCGTGAGGGAGCAGTTGTTCCTCAGCTCATGTTTGTCACTGCAGGGCCTGTGATGGGACACTGCTGGTGCCTCCCTGCTGGTGAAAGCCCCATGGGTCTGGTAGGAGGCACAGGAGGAGCTGTGGCCTCTGAGGACCTGGCAGAATGGGGGGAGGGAGAAAGGATGTGCTAGAAGGCACTCATTTCACTCAGACTGGGGGGTTTATGGTGTTTTAGGATGGAATCAACCCTGGCTGTGCCCTCTGCAAGGGCTGTGCTCTGAGTGAGCACCTCTGGTGTGGGGAACCGTAAATTGCTGTACCTGGACTTAGGGCAGGGCACCAAGGGAGGAGCCCCCGGGGTGTGGCAGGGCTCAGCCGCATCCCGAGGGACCAGCCTGTGAAGGACCAGCCTGCGAGGGACCAGCAGCAGCAGGGAGAGGAGCAGGACAGCCCAGGAGAGGGCTCTGGGGCCAGGCTCCCTCTTCCATCCCTCCTGGACCTCGATGGATGGATGCCAGCCAGAGCCCGGCCAAGCCTGCATCCCATGGAGAGAGCTGGCCCTGCAAATTACAGCTTCTCTGCCTGGAAGGGCTCATTATTGCTTATTGAGCTAGGGAGGTTTCTCTGCTTTCTATTTTGGGCCAGGCTCCCCTTGTATTTATTTACAGTCAGTAGAGCAGCTGGTAGCCACTGGCATTGAAGATTGCTGTGAAAAGCAGGAAATTGGCTTCTCACCTTATGAGGGGAGCTGAATCTGCCCTGAGGGACCCAGCCCTACAGTCTGCCCTGCACTCCCAGCCCCATGGCTTGTCCTGGTCCCTATTACCAGGTTTCAGGTCTCACTGGTGTGCCTGAAGCAACCTCCAGTGCTGGCTCGAGGCAACCTGGCAACAAATCTCCTTCAGCTGGTCAGTGCTGCATGTCATCCCAGAACACATGTCAGCAACCACAGTGTTTGCTCACACGTGTCTTTGAAAGGTACCCAAAGGCTTTTAGCAGTGCACTTAGCATCAGGGTTTCACTTTGAGAGGCTGGAGGAGTGAGGAAAGCCTCCCCAGAGGTCTGTGAGCTGCACAGCCCCATGTTCTATGTGGTTCTGGACTCTCTTGTGCTACCAAGCATCCACACTTACCCAGGCATTGCTGCTCCTGAAGTCATGACAGTTTCTAGGCTGGGAGATGAGAAAGCTGCTGTAATGGTGTGGCACTCACAAAAAACACCTGCAGGCCCTCAGTTTTGGGAATGGCTCACTTGTCTGGCCTCTCTGTGCCAGGGGTGCTGAGCCCTCCAGCAAAGCCTGGCTCTGACAGCTCAGCATGGCTCTGGCTGTCCCCAGTCAAACCAGTCCCTCAGAAGAGGAAAAACTGGTGAGTGCCTGTGCATCCTCTCTGCCTGGCCCTGTGTAACCACCATGGCAGTGTCTGTAACTGGTCTAACTTATTAAAGTTCAGGCAGCAAGGGAAAGGATGACCTTTTGCATTTTGCCCAGAGCAGGTAGGGGGAATGTAATTATAATTTCATGTAATTCATCTCCTGACACTGTGTAACAGCTGAACTTCACTTGGTCAAGGCAGGGAGGAGGGAAGGTCAGGAGGAGGGAAGCATCCCAGCAGCCAGCTGACACAGCCTCCCCTGGGCAGAGCCACCCAGTCCTGCACGGCTCAGCTGCAACCATGAGGGTCGCCAGCCTGGCCTGGGGGCAGATGGAGCTTCTCCTCACAGGAGCCTGCCGGGGCTATTAGCTCAAAGCTGCTGTGATCACAGGCCAGCAGGTAAACAACTTCCCAGCCCACAGGAACATCTGCTGTGGCTGGGGCCATGTGCTCTGCCAGCCTCAGTCTTCCCTTCCCTTCCCTTCCCTTCCCTTCCCTTCCCTTCCCTTCCCT
>QUSF01000103.1:818494-845802 GCA_003676055.1 Chloebia gouldiae | reverse complement strand
CCTTCCCTTCCCTTCCCTTCCCTTCCCTTCCCTTCCCTTCCCTTCCCCTGTTTTTGGGTTGTGCTTTTGGGATCACACCATACCCAGAACCTCTCTCTGGCAGTGGAGGCAGGTGAAGGGTTGTGCCCCTCCAAATTCCAGAGCTGAGGATGGAGCAAACCATCAAAACCCAACCCTGTGGTTTTACCCTTAAATAAAGCTTTTTTCCTGTCCAAACCTGTTGTACCTGAAGCCCACACAGTGCCAGCCTCCTATTAATTGGTTCCTTGTTAATTTGCTCTGCTGTCCCTGGGCTGGAGCGCTTCCCTGAGGTCCATAGAGGATAGAGGATGGACCAGCACACTCACAGCCCCTCAGGGTGGGCACTAAAGCCCTCTGTGCCCACCATGCATGGTCAGGACTGGCAGGTGCTGTCTGCAGGGCACTTTATTAGCAGAGCAGGCATCATGTTGGCAGAAACAGCATTACACCTATTTAAAAGCTGGTGCCACCTGAAATCTGTTTCTCATCCCTGACTGATTAAATTCTGCTAGCTGGAGATTTTATCCCAGAGAAATCCTCCAGGAAGCTCTAACAGCAGAGTCAATCTTTATAACATCGGGCACAATAAAACAAGAGTCCTCGTTTTGCCGGAGGTTTTTTCTGTGGGTACATGGCTCCCTGTGCCTGCCAGCCCCATTAACAGCCCTGCACCCAACAGGAGTCATTAAATATTTATTTAAGAGGTTTTCATTCCTGAATGGTGAAATAGAAACCAGCAATCATTAAATAGGTTTGTTAAGATAAACAGTTTGGAGGAGAGAGCACAGTCCTGCCTAGCCCAGGGCAGTGGGGTGCAGGGGCTGGGGCTGGTTGCTGGTTTCTTCTCTGCTGCTCCAGGGGAGATCCCAAGGCAGCACTGGATAAATTAACCATGGGGTTTAATTACTGGTTGAATGTGGGTGATGCAGAGCCCAAAAGAGCTGTGACCTGGGCACCTGGCACCCAGCACTTGCAGTGTGACAGCCATGGTGTTCCAGAGCTGTTTGCCATGGGAGAAAGCAGCAGGGATACTGGTTAGGGACTTTTTGTCATCAAATTTGTGGCACTCGGGACTCTCAAAGCCCAGAAAAATGCCCCAGCTACCACAATAGAAATCCCTTCATAAGCATCAGGCTGTTTGGGCAGCACTGCTTTCCACAAAGGCTCCAGCAGTGAAAATAATCTCATCAGTATCAGCCTCCAGCTTATGTCCCACCTCACCCCGTGTGCCTCCGGCAGGCTTGTCACAACAGTCTTCCTAAAGCCCTCGTAAATGTCTTTTGCACATTAAAAATGACCCTGACCTCAGCTCGATGAGAGATTTGCCAGTATTTCCCACCCTGCACATGCTCTGGGTTTGCCTTCCTGATGTCAGGGCAGGACACCCCCTTTATGAGCTCTCTAGTCCCTGCACTGAAAGGTGTTTCATGGTTTCACTACCACTTTAAAAAGACCCTTCTGGGCTGCTCTCCTCCAGCTGTCCTGTACCAGCAGCTCTGGTGGACAGCAGACTGGGTGGGTGAAATGGGCTGTGCCACAGCCCTGGGGTTTGGCAGCTTTGGTGCTGTTGAGGGAATTGGGTTTGCAGCAGGAGGTCGGGAAGTGGGCACCCCATCCTTCCTGCTGAGTTACACCCCGGGCTGCTGTTGGGGTGGGGGCACCAGGAGCCAGCCCCAGGCTGCTTCTACACCTCGAGCCCCTTGAAATGCAGAGCCAGAAATTCTTGTTTCTCACCTTGCTGCTGAGCAGATTTGCCTTTCCAAATCTATCCCAACTCTTATGGCTTTTATCAGGAATTTTTCTTCATTTGAGCATGTTAAAGGTGAGAGCGCAGCAATTGAAACAACGCAGCCCTCCCACCAATGGATAGGTATTAGACTCACCCTGTTATTTTGTAGCATTAAAAAAGAAAGCGTCTGAGGTGTTTTTGAAGCACAGAATTTCCTGCATGGTGGAAGGGAAGGAATTCTTTTGGTGGATGCAGTTTAATTGTGCCACACAGCACCGAAGAGCCGAGCTGCCATCCCCGGGCTCTCGCCACCCTCGGCTCGCTGCGGAGCGCGGGGCACACCGGCCCCTTTACCACCCTACAAACTCCTCTGCCCTGCTTGAAGCTCTCCAATCCCTTCCTTGCTGCATTTTAGACAACGGTTTGCCAATTACCCTTCATCTGCATCAAGCTGAGAGCCTCTGTGTCCCACAGAGATGATCTGGGTCCCTGCGGGTGTTTGATCCCAGCTGTGGCCACACGGCCACGGCAATCTGGGGGGCTGAGTGCCATTGCAGGTGGGACTTTGCAGCTCCCTCCCGAGCTGACCCAAATGTCTGCTGCAGGAGCCAGGCCCCTTTTTCACAGCAAAATCTCATTCCCTGTCCTGGCCCATGAAGACCCCAAAGGCTGTTTAGCCTCCAGCAGGATTGGCAGTGCTGGCACGAGGGATGAGCCTGCTGGAATCAAAGGGCACTTTGAATGCCACAGAGCATTTACATTCAAAAGTCTCTGAAAGGTTTGGGATTTATCTCCATGCTGGGAGGGAGCCTTATTAGTGGCTTTTGGGTACACTGCTCCTGAATAATGAGGACAATCCTGTCTCAGGAAGATAAATCCCAAAATAATGATGCCATTGTCTTTCCTTATTATAACTCCCCGTCAGCCCCTCATTTAACTGCTGGTTTACCCAAAGATGGTGAGTGGTTGGTTTAGCACAGGAAGATAAAACAATGCTTTTTAATTGCCACCAAGTCTAAAATTAGCCTTTTATTTGGCTAATGAGCCACAGCACAGCCATTTGAGGAGCACAGTTTGAGCAAGGCCAGTTCCAGCTCCTCATCCTCATGGCTGTGCTGGATCTGCTTCTCCACATCCTTCAGGACATCACTTGACCCTCCAGAGCAGTGCATGCTCTGCACCAATCCCTCCTTTCCCTCCACCTGCCTGCTTTGCACAAGAACAGAAATACTGGGGGAAGGTTTCTTCATCTTTGCAACGTCTTCTACAATTATCACATGAAAGAGTGGTTGAGAGAAACAACCTGAGGACAGAAATACTGCCTGGAAATAAATTTGGGAGAATATATTTCTGCTGTGACAGGTATGGGGAGTGCCAGAGCTGGACTAAAGAGGCAGGAGGCTCGTGGGTCATTATGAGTTCGACTCAGTTACCAGGGGATGCAGAGGTAGACGGAGATGGATGTATTGTAAGAAGGTTTTCTGGAGATGATTTGGGCAATTTCAACTCGCTGCCATGGTTGGGATTGACTTGAAAGTTTCCTAATGAATTTCTTTGTCAGGAGGAAATTGGGCTGTTGAGTAGAGGAATGTGCAGAATAGAAAAGCAGGGCTGTTTCTATTGAAAATCCACTGGTAAAAAAATCCAGCTACAGCTAAAATTCCTCTACCCCTTGGTGTGGAGGCTCTGGGGGTGCCCCTGTGTCCCTGTGTCCGAGGGCAGGGTTTTGCAGGAGCTGCCCTGCTGCAGGCACAGGCAGAATGAGGTCATGGTGAGGACCTGGCAGCTCCTTAGAAGGAGAAGGTTGTCCTTAGGCTGCAGGAGCAGCCTGGAGGCTCCTCCTGCCTCTTTTTCCCCCATAATGTGACACTCTATGAATATTGTAATGAATACAGTTATGCCCTGAAAAAAAAGAAAACTCATTTATTTATGAGGTTATTTGATTTCCTCTGAAATGCCTCATCTAGCATCCCCCTCCATTAGAAACCCTCTGAAGCTGTGCAGGAAAAATACAAGGCTTATTATTTAAATTAATAAAGCAGCTGCAAATTTTTGCTGCATTTTAAAACATTACTATCAAAAATATTCTTCCATGGATCATTTTCCTGTGGTTTTCTTCCTGAATATTCCTAATTATGGCTATAATTAATTTTAACGAGTCATCCACCATCAATTCCATTGTAACTTGCAAGTGTCCTGCAGCTGACTTAAAAAAAAAATTCAAAGCTTTGCCCTCCTCCGGCTGCCTCTGTAATGAAACCTGGGATTACTTAAGGAATTGGCACTTAGCCCCAGCGATGCAAAATTGCCTGGTCCTCAGTCAGAGCTGCTGCTGTCCAGCCTGTGATGGATGGCATCATTCAGAGCTTTTATAGGCCCAGCAAAAGAGGCCAATCTGTCCAAACTGATAAATCTCAATCTTCTGCAATATTTCATGGTTCTACCAGACATATGTATGGAGCCAACGTGACGCTTCATTTTCCTGAGAAAACAGATCCTCCAAGGCCAATGGCCAACACCAAAGTCCTTGGGCAAACTCTGACCTCTGGGGAGGACAGCAGGAAGGTCTGGGTAGAGTATGGAAAAGAGGCTGAGAAGGTCTGGATGGAGGTTGGGAAGGTCTGGATGGAGGAGGTGGATTGAGAAAGGTGGATCAGTGAGTGCTTTGGAGGCTCATCTCCATCTCTCACACCACCAGACCTCCCTACAAGAAGAGTCCAGCTGCTTGTGGACACCCAAGGGCATGGGAGCCCTCAGGGGGCACCTCAGACTGAACTTCACCACACAGTTCTAGTAAGAGCAAGGAAAAAATTGAGCTACCAAAATAAAGAGAACCTCAGAGCAGGGCTGGCATGTGGGAAAGTAAGCCAGGCCTTTCTTTAATTCCTGTATGAATTTATTCCTGGTAATCCTCTCCCTTGATTTCCTTTGTCTTTGCAAAGGACAGAGCTGGGCCCATCCAGAGCTGGGCCACAGGGCTGGGGTTGTGGCAGCAGAATGTGGGGTGTGTCCATGCCTACTCCCACAAATCCAGGCTTAGGCTATTGCCACTGGATGAGAAAATTAATTTTTCCTGCTGGGCTTTTGCTGTGATTCTCTGTGACCTTTGATAGATCCCCCACCAGCTAAGCTGGGGTTGCCTTGAAAATTGTGAAAATACTGAAGTACGATCTGGTTTTATCTGCTGGTGCTGTGCTGCCAATTCACAGGCTGTGTTTGCAGAACACCGTGCACAGCCAAAATGTTCCTTCGTGCTTCCAAGTGATGTGCTGAGGTTTCTCTGCACCCCATGCCATCATCCTCGGGGAACGCTGCTCCCTCCTCTTGGGTTGTGCCTCTGATACCAGTGCCTCAGTGCCAACAGTCCCTGAAGGACGAATACCTGGGATAACATCAGGAAATCAGGAGTAAAAGGGGCTCCAGAGCCATAATTTCACTTGAAATGTTTGATTGCCAAGCCTTTGCTGCCTGCTCGGCTGCCCATCCCGGTGGCAGCATGCCTGGCTCCCGATCCCAGGGAAGAGCGTGCCTCAGCATCCAGAGCAAGGAAAGCAGGGAGGGAGAGCACTAGAAGCATTCAATTGACTGCAAAGCCCATGAGGACATGAAATATGCTCTCTACATATACAGGGTTTAGTGATGATAGCACCAGTCTGGGCAAAAAAGCATTTCCCCTTTCCGGCAGCTTGAAAGGGTGAAATCGAGGCTGACCAGCAGCCACTGCTTTATCCTCCAATTTACTCCTCTCACTCCCAGCCTGGCCCTGAGAGCTCAGCTCCTTTTGTACCACTTCTCTATTAATGGGTTTTATTTGCGTCCAGAGCTTTGTACCTGCAGAGCCAAGCCTGCCTTGGCTCCTGTTTGGGCACTGCTCCAAGCCCCGCTGAGCCTGGAGAGCTGCAGGACCTGGTGGGGTGGTGCTGGGTGGTGGGACCAGGAATTCTGCCAGGGTATAGTGCCAGGAGCAGGGTGGAGCCATGGAGGCTTTATATTGCACAGTGAGACCAGGAAGAACTTAAGGAAAGTAAATGGATCCAGCCATGCCTCAGTTTCCCTCCCCATCCTGATTAACCCCCCCAGGAGGTTGAGGAGGGGTGCAAGAGGCTCAGAGACCTCTTGCTCTGGCCTGGCCACCCACAAGGGACCCTGCCAGCCCAGGGGACCCTGGGGCACTTGGGACAATGCTGATTTTCACACAGCCTCTCCTTCCCAGCAGGCTCTGGTGAGATTTGCTGGAGGTGCCAGATCTATATCTAAGCATTATTTTCCAGCTTCTGCCTGGCCTGGGGTCTTCTGCATCTTCTTCTGGCCTCATTCCCAGCCCTCCCAGACCCCAGAGAATAAACCCAGTTAAAGTTGCCCTGTGCTTGGCTGAAGACATTTAATCACTGTCTGGATGTGATGGAAATATGAGCTACTCCTGTGCCAGTCAGGACACGCTCCTCTTGCACAGACAAAGATGAGCAAGGAGCCAGCCAAGCATGAAATGGTTGTCAGCCTTCCAGAGGGTCACAAGATATATGGATTATGAAGTAGAGACTCCCACAGACCTCAGATTATCAAACACAAAGACTGCAGAAGATTCCTCCAATGGCAGGAGTGCTATCCTGAATCAGAGCTGGGCTGGAGCACCAGCCCAGGGGCTGCTGGAGTCCACGGGGCTCTGTTCACAAGCTTTGGATTCACCCCAAATTCAGCTGTCCCTGCACAAAAGTTCTCAGTATCAGAATAATCTCGTGCCTGTTTCTGTCTCCAGCTCAAGGGAGCGGGCTGGTTTTGGATATGGTTCTGCCCTGGGGAACAGAGGCCACCCGAAGGTTAGAACACTTGGAGGACTGGAGATTTGGATGAACCTGGATGCTTTGGGAACAGGAATGAACAGGATTGGCAGTGTTAGGTTCAGTGGGAGCCATCCCTTGGGTACGGATCAAGTGCCTGTAGAACAGGCAGTCACCACGGGAAACCTGTTGGAGTAGGGGAATGAATCCCTGGGTGCCTGACATCCACAGAATGCTTCTGCTCGTGGCAGGACCTTGCTGTGCCCCTGAGCTCCTTCCCAGAGCCCCCAAGCTAAGGAGGAGAGAGGCCACCACCGCTACTGGTGCTCAGAGGTGACAAGGTTACTTGGGATTTATCAGTGCCCTTGGCTCCGAGCTGCACTGTGCAATAACCTCATCCCCCTTTCCCACAGCCTTTTCCAGGTCCTGGGAGCTGCAGCTGAGGGCCCCTCCCAGTTCTCTGTCTCAGTGCTGGTGGCTGGGAGCACGGCCCTGGCCAGGAGAGCCATGGCTCGCTGGGCTCCTTTTCTTCAGGAGGAGCCACTGACACGGGCAATGCCCATGAGAGCAGGGCATGGGCTCAGTGACCCAGGAGGTCCTTCCAGCCCCAGGTCAAACCTGAGGTCACCCTCAGGCTCTGCCTACTCCAGATTTCGGGGGAACAGCGCAAAGGCTGCCTGTGAGCCAAGGAGCCAACAGAGAGCTGCAAGCACCTCTCCCTCTCCGTGTTCCTGCTCTGCCCATGCCCCTCTCTCTATCCTTCCAGCCCCCCTAACACTGAGGAGCTCTCCTGGTATATCCTTACAGAGCCCCAGCACAGTTCGCTAAAGCCAGGCCTAGCAGGGAGCACAGCTGGGCACCACCCTCAGCTCAGTGCACGACTGCTCATTCTGCCTTTCACCACCACCCACCTGTTGTTCCTCCCCAAAGTCCAGGCTCAGCCCAACTTGAATTAATTGCAAGAGTCAGACGTCAGCTGCTTTTATGTAATGCTCCCATGTAATTTCCATCTCCTTATTTCCGCTCCCCCACTAATTTATTCACTCCAGGTTTCTTTAAATCAGCCCAGCCTTTCTTTCCTTCTTTTTTTTTTTTTCCCCTTTCCACAAGGTCTCTTTGTAAATCATGTTCCCAATCCAAGGACTTGGTACTCCCTAGGTAGCCAGGGTGAGCGGGAGCAAGCCCCAGGGTACTGGAACAGCAGGGCAATCACCTTCTCATGGGTTTTGCTCAGCTGAGACTGCCCATGATTCCCTCCTTCCCTAATTACTTGTATTTCAGTGTTTTCTTCTACTGCTCCAGCAAAGAGACAAGGCAGGTTTTTAAAACTTGCAGCATTAACATATGTATTTGTATTATTATTTTCACCGATAAATTTTGAAGATTTCAAGTACAGTTATTGTTCTCCAATACAATAAGATGAAGAATTACCCTGTGCACTTATTGATCTTCAGTAGCTCCAACATTTAGAAAAACATCTCCCTGAGGAGAGGGGCTCGCCCTCTGTTTCCTCTCCCCAGCTGTGCCGAGAGGTGCTGGGATGTGCTGGAGCCCACAGATGCAGCATCCATGGCAGAGCTTGCTGGCCCCACCAATGAGCCACCTGAGGACCCATGGCTCTCTTAGCACTCCTTCTCACAGGAATAACTCTTCATTTAGCTCTTGTGTTGACAGGGCTCAAATTAAGAGACAATTGAGGCGGGTCTCAGAGTGAGAGATGTCCACGAGTCCTCCTGAGCAGGCAAAGGGGTTTGTAGAGAACCCAGCACCCCAATTCTTGCGGAGCTCAGGGGATATTTACCTTGGGCTTCATCTCCACATCAGGGTTAACCCCTCACTACTTAATCCACCCCCATGTGCCAGCAAACATCCTGAGCAGAGTTAGGCAGGGACTAATCCATCACCATGCTGGAAGAGTCTCAGAGTGGGCTTGGTAATACCTGGGCCCTGCAAGAAGAGCTATGGAGGTATTAGGACCAAAAAATCATCTTATTTGCTTATTGATTTCCAATAAAATCTAATAATTAGAAAAACAGCCCTGCCAACTCGTGTGTGCTGTGCATACAAAAGAAGGAGGCAAAATCCCTCAGGAGGTGACGGTGCTTCCGCAGCAGCCCTGCCATCCCTTTGGGCTGACAGACAAGTGTCCCTGCAGCTGGCATTAGCTTGTGTCCCAAGGGAGAGAGCAGAGAGCATCCGTGCCAGCAGCCCGGGACATCCCTAGGGCCAGGAAAGGCTCAGCGAGGCAGGGACTGTCACAGCCAGGAGCCAGCACCGTGCTGTGGGTATGGGGCACCTGTGTGCCAGCAGTGACACTGCAAACCCCTGTGTGACCTCGTCCCTGCCACCACCCCACCACCACCCACAGCCCCACTTTGCACTGGTGGGGAGATGCTGCCATAAAAAAGCTGGTGCTGTGGCTCTGAACGTGTAGGGCCAGGCAGTGACAGGAGTGTCACCTCGGCCAACGCCAGCACAGGGCCATGGTGACGCTTCTGCGGATCAGCTGTGCCTCCTGTGTGAATAAATAAAGTGTTTTTCTCTCTGCAGGTTCCTAATATAGTGCCTTCTACCCTCTGTAAATAGCACTCTGGAAGAGTGGTTTGTCAAAAGCAGGTCTGGGGAATTATCTGAACTCAGCCTGTCTGATGAAAGGCTCCAAGCAGAGGGCCCCATCCTGCACGGGAGGCAGGGAGCTGGGGAACAGCAGCAGCACTGAAGTCAGAACACATCTGCTGCCCTTTCCTGCTGTTCTGCTGCCCAGACTCTGAGCAAAACACCCCCAAGGCACTGATGTTCCAGTGCCAGGCACAGTGAGGGCTGTTACCCACAGCTTTGCAGGGGACTGTCAGAGTGATAGGGATGCTTTTGCAAGCCAGCCTTTGATGTTTTACCTTTGCTTCATGGAACTTTGGAACATTCTCATGCCAAACACCTGATTGTTTGCTTTTTTTCTGCTTCACAACCTCCCTGATGCCTCCTTACAGCTGCTCTGTTGCATTTCCTCTGTTATTGCATTTGCTCCTCTTCATCTAAGCAAGAAGAGAAGCATTAATCACTGGAGTGCATTGCCCTTGCCAGGGATTTTGGGCATCTCCCAGAGTTGGCACCCCAGCACAGGACTTGGTGCAGCACATGTTAGCCCAGCCAGGGTAGAGCAAGGCACCACCACCTCCTGTGACGCTGGGCACCACCCTTGGCTCCAGAAACACCCTGCCCTGTCTAATGAGACAAAGAGATAAATCACCACGGTGAGATAACACACAGAGGCTGTTGGCCATTGCCATGGTGGTTTCACATGGCAGGACAAGCCACTTCTCACTCAGAACATGTCTCACTCAGTCCCAGCCCCCTGTCCCGGCCCCTCGAGGCTCTCCCTTGCCCTTGGAATTTATCAGAGGAGCAATAACCAGGGAAGGAACTGGCAAGAGGCTCTCCCCAGCAGGCAGGCATGCTCTGGGGCAGCAGCAGAGTCACTGCAGAGAGACAGGCTCTGCACACCAGGGGAGGGAGGTTCACTCTCTTGTGGGGCTGGAACCGTAACTCCATCCTGCCAAGGCTGCCCCATTAGCATTCTGCACCAGCCTGGCTTTCATAAGCTGGTCTGACTCCATAAGATAAAAAGTAATAACACTGCCCTCCACTATTTATTAGCTGCCTTTGTGTCTCCCGGCTAAAGTCCTTCCTCCTCCCTGTGCTGAGCTGCTCCAAGATGTGATGCTGGTGTTGCACAGGCCCAGCACCCAGGGCTTCCCTAGGAAATCCATCTCCTGGCTCAGGAGTTGAATTGCAGAGATGACAGGCACTTGTTCAGCTCCTGCCTTGCTTTCCTGGATGCCCAGGGTGGCCTCTTGCTCCTGGGACAATTCCCTGCACCTGGCAGGAGAAAACGTGGCAATCAGGGTCTGCCTGGGCGAGGTCCCCACAAGGGCACTTGCCTTTTCCCCCCATTTCAGGGCTATTAAATTTTTGAATTTTAAACTATTTTGCCTTGAAACTCTAAAATTACCACTTCAAACAAAGGATGTGCTCATTGTTCAAGTTGGGCTGCAGGGGTGTCTCTGTTCTTTGGGGTCCTGAGGATGTTTTTTTTTTTTTTTTGGTAGGTAGGAGTCCCTGGTGTCATGGCCAAGCTTTTCTGGGGTATGGAGCTGTGCAGTATCTTCCTCTCTGCACTCTGCCCAGATGAGGGACTCGAGCACCACTGTCCCTGCTCACCCGTGATTGTGTTGACTGTATTGACTGAATTAATTACAGCTGAGCTTCAATATTGAAATTACTCAGACCTCTGGACAGCCAAGCTGAATCAATTAGTTTATTAGTGAGAGCCACAGCCAGCTGAGCAGCAGAGGGATGCTGCACCCTGGGAAAGGAGGCAGAGCAGCTGCCCTTCCTCACATGCTGCACATTTAAAGCAATCCTTATGGGTTTGCCCTATACCAGATTTTTGTTTTAGCCCTGGTTCCCCAGATCTGGTGAGTACATGATTTAATCTGCTGTTTGCCAGGGGCTGAGCTGGCTTCTTGGGCAGCTCTGCAGGAGCACACAGCATCCCCACCTTCTGCAGGGGGTGGGAAGCATGCCAGGGGGACGGGAAACTCAGAGTCCTTGTGGCTGTGACTCACATGGATGATATTTGTAAGCCCCAAATAAAGATGTGGATAACAACAATAAAAATTTATCACTAGCTAATACAAAGATGTAGGATTTGGGCTAAAGTATAGATATGTGCTGTTGGCATGCTTCATCAAACACCTGGGATTTCCATCAGGAAATGACTCTCCAACATGTACATGTCCATCCAGCTCACTGCAGCATGCCCTGGCCGTGACACTGGGAATTTACTCTTTCCAATTCTCTCCAGCTCCAGGTGTGTCTCTGCCAGGAGGTTCCAGGTAGGATTTTGGCTCTGTCTGGTGCACAGCCCATTCCAGCTTAAATTCCTTCACCTTTCCCCATCACTGCTTTGGCTGCAAAAACAGCAGTGCTGTTGCACTTCCAGGAGTCCAGCTAGAGAGTTCCTGGATTTTTCTGGAGAAGCACCTGGAGGGACAGCTCTGCTGGGGCATAGCTGGCTCCTCACAAGTGTCAAGGGGTGACACTGCCATAGCAATTGTCACCTGAGAAACAGAGAGGTACAGACTTGCCAGAACAGCGGTGTTGTCTCTTTTTTCCTGAGTAGGTTTGCTCAGTTTGGCTTCCAGCCCTGGTGAGGAAACCCGGAGCAGAGCCCAAAAGTAGCCCCTGCTCCATGCCCCATCCTTGGCACAAGCCACCTCACCGCAGAGGGGTGGCCCACCAGGTGTCTCCTGTAGGTGTAGAAGAGGCTCAGGAGCAAATGGAATGGGCTGGGACCAAGGGGGTCAATCCCAAAATACGGAAGTTCTCACTGAGATCAGGGCTTCGGGTCCTTTCAAGCTCAGCCTCCTCTTTGGACTAAAAAGCTTCTTTCCTCCTCCTGAAACTTCCAAGAGCAGAAGCTTCCCAACCTCCTAAGCTGTCAACGTGTCTTGCTTAAATAAGATCTTCACCGGGATGCTCTTTGGATCCTTGCAGTTTTATTTATTTAGTTGGTTTAGTTTAAGATTAATCATAAATGGGGAAAGTGCCAGAGACATACAAAAGAGGTTCTAAATAATTCTGAGTGATTGAGAGCACCATGATTAATGGGATCTGCTGATGCCATTCGGGTGGAAGCAGCCTTCCGAAAAATAGATTTATGTTAAATGGAAAAATACAATAATGTCATTCACAACAGGAGAAAACACGCGATGGCAGAACCTGCCCTGAACGGCCGTCACACAATTCAGCCTCACAATGAACCTAACTTAACTCCTCTAAGCTCGCTGTGTCCTGATTCTAAATCCATTCATTAGATTTGATTGTCTTCAGTCCTCCCCAAGTGTAATATATTCTTTCTTACAGAATTCACCATGCTTCATATCAGGCATGGTTTAATATTTCATACAGTTCATTAAGTAACACGTTCAGTTCAGCTCACAATGCCTCACTCCTAATCCCATATTCATCCCTGTGAAACCCCCAAGAAACAGAAAAGATGGGAGGAGTGGAGAGACACAGGGGTGAAGTGAGATGATTTTATGAACAGACCCTCATAGTTAAAGGAATTTTGCCAAAGGAGAGGGAGTGAGAACAATCCTGGCTCCCTTCCTGTGGTGAGGCAGCCACGGGCAGCATGGCCGTGGGGCAGCACAGCTTGGAAGAGGATGTCTGGGTTTTCCTTCATCCTTGTCATGCTGAGCAGGGCTGGGATTGCTCCCTCCTGACACACTCCAGACATGAACCAAAGAGAGCTGCTGCTTCTCCCGTGCTCACCCCACAGATGTGATTAAAGCCATAAATCCTGCAAGGGAACGGTGATCTGACAGCCCAAGGCCCTGCCTGCCTCCATGCACACACAGCCCTGCAGTCCAGCTCCTCCTCGGTGCCATCCCGGGGTGCCCTGCAGGGCACTTCTGCATCCTCACAGCGCTGTGTGCAGTGAGGAGCTCGTTCTGCCACTGGGCCTTCCTCCATTTCAGAGCAGGACTCCGGCAGGAGGAGGTGAGGGGAAGAAATAGTCCCTTATTTTGGGAGGAACTTAGAGCTAGCAGTGGGTGGGAATTTCTGCCCTGCTCCAGAATATGGTGAAATACTGGAAATTTCTCCAAGAAGGGTGAATCAAGTCCCTGCATCCGCAAGGGTTCTCTATCTGATGGGCCAAGGCTTCTGTGCAGAGGAGTCTATTATTCCTTCATGTGATGAAAATTAATAATTTATACATGGACAAAGTCACTTTGCTGTAATTTCTTGTTAGCTGTGATTCCTCCTCGGCAGCCAGGGGATTCTGGAAGGGATTTGAGGAAGGAATAATGGGAATGGATGAAGATGCCCCTGTGAAGGGCAGAGTGAGCAGCCCTTGTCCCTCTGCCCTGTGAGAGCGTGGGCGCTGTGCTGGGACCAGACAGTGCCCCAGCAATAAAGATCCCTGGCTGCCCCATGCACACCAAATGAAGATGTGCATTCTATCCAGCCCTCCAGAGCTGGGAATGGCACCAGTGCTCCACACCACTCCTCTGTCCTTGGCAGAGGGACCCCGGTAGTGCCTGAGCTTGGAAAGGAGGACCCTGGGGATGCTTTATCCGAAGGCTGGGGAACAGCAGAATGCCAAGCTGGGACTGTCCATGCCCCTGATCAGAGGGGTGTTCTGGGGCACGGCTCTCACTCCTGCATCTCTCTTTTTCCCTTCAACACCTGCTTTCTTTAGCTGTGCACGAGTCAAGGCAAAGAACATCTTGTTCATTGTCTCACACTCAGCAGAAGGGGGGACTCTTTGGAGACCTCCAGTTCCCGCTCCCTGGCAATCCCAGTCCTTCCTTAGGGCAGCTCCAACCTGCCAGCAGCAGATAAGCCCAATCCTGCAAAAATTCTGCTTTCAGCTATCCCCTCATACACAGGTCCATGCTCAGTACCTGTTCCTCCCTTGACAAAAGGAACCTGTGTTCACTGATAATTCAGTCTGCTGGCACCAGCAATGGCAATGCAGGTGGTGCTGTAGGACCATAACAGCTGGCTGGGGACAAGGGCCCAGATGTGGCCTCAGGGGGGATTTGTCCTCCTTGGTGCTGCTTTGCACAAATGTTCCCCCACTCTCATCCTTCTCTCTTTCTCCCTCTCTCCTCTCAACCCCCTGCTGCCCCATCCCAAATGCCAGGAGCATTTGGTGTCAAATGGGGGTGGATGGCTTTAGCCCCAAAATCTTTTGGGGATTTTTTCCTTCCAGTGGAACTTGCCTGCCTCCATCACTGGGCTGGATTTCTGCCTTTTTTCCTTTTTCCTCCTCCCACCAGATTTGCTTGCACAGAAGAATCACAAGAACAGAAGGTGAAGCTAGATCTTTCTCCCCCTCTTTTTAAATTTTATTTTGGCATCCTTTGCCTGCTTTTTGCCAAACTGCTCCAGTTCCTCTTCCCCGGTGCCCACGCTGCCTGCCCAGCATGGGGGACACGCAGCACCAGCAGTGCCAGGCGTGGTGGCCATTGATTCCCTGCAAGAGGAGGGGGTGGCAGAAACACCAACCCAAAACTCAGGGGAACACCTGTGTGGGCTTGGA
This sequence comes from Chloebia gouldiae, assembly GCA_003676055.1. Lineage (NCBI taxonomy): Eukaryota > Metazoa > Chordata > Aves > Passeriformes > Passeridae > Chloebia > Chloebia gouldiae. The sequence continues at coordinate 831,161 of QUSF01000103.1, read as the reverse complement.
TCACCCTCTGACGAGGAGCTGCTGCACCAGGAGCTGAGCTGAGGTCACTGCTCTCTCCCAGTGGGTGGAAAAGGCTCATCACATGGGTGGAAGCCTTGGAGTACCCCACCTGCATCCTCACTGCCTCTCCTAAATGCAGTCAGCGTGTTTAATCATCCTTCCCACCTTTTTTTGACGCCTTCCCAGCTTTACTACATCCCTTTCCACCTGTGCAGTGCTTGGTGTGTGGGTGCATGGGGAATTCATCCAGTGGCAGCGTGATTGGGGCTGTTTTGCTCTGTTCTTCTCTGAGTAATCCCTAACACTTGAGATGCGTTTTTTCTTTTATCTCTGCTGAGCAATGAGCTGATGTTTTCAGAGAACTATCTATTATAACCCTGAAATCTTGTTCCTGAGAGTTAATAGTCAGCTCAGAGCCCATCATTTTATTTCTGAAATTGGGGATGGCTTCTCCCATGTGCGCCACTCTTTATCTGCACTGCATTTCTCCTGCCACTTTCTTGGCCAGTCACTCACTTCAAGGTACTTCTGCAATTCCTCATGGTCACTCCTTGTCCTTAATATCCTAAATAATTTGGAAGCATTAACAAAAAGTTCTCATTTCTCTCTTCACTCCCTTCCTCTTCCAGGGAGCCTCCATATAGGGTCTAGGAGAAATTCTGGGGAACCTCGTGGGCCCACAGAAAAACTGTGACCCATGGAAAGGGATGGAAGAGAAGAACCCGTGTGGCTGCCCATGGTCCTGATGGGCATCAGCATCTGGGAGCAGTGGGGACAGGCTCCAGGCAACCCAAGCGACAGGTATCTGCAGGGACAACTTGTTTTGATACATTACCCCCAAGATTCACCAGTAAATGGCATTGAAGAGCCTTTAATGACCATAAAGAGTGAAAAATTCCAGTGGAGGGATGGCCGTGGCTTTCCTGCTCGAGCAGATGCTCGTCAGAATTGGTACTCTCCAGGGAATTGCTCCAGAAGGTGGATGGAATAAAGTGATTCACAGTATTAAAAAAAATAAAATAAAAAGAGAGACATCAGAGCTCCTGGAAGCCATTCAGTTGGCACCGGGAAGGCTGTGAATAACAGACGCCCAAGGGAACCAATGTTTGAAGCCAAAGCAATTTGGGTAACAGGACAGGCTTGAGGGGAAAAAACCACACAGATTTTGGATTCTGCTGCACATTGATGCTAAAAAAGAAGCCACACATGTTGTGAATGTACAGCCCAGGAACACATTTTGTAGGCACATTCCTAATGCGGCACGTAGTGTGCTCATTCCTATTATTGATAATAGCTAACTGCAGCTCCTCCTCCTGCTTTTCCCTGCTCGGCCATGGAAAACATGGGATCCAGATGCTGTTAAACAGCTTTAGAAATTTCCAGGTGAACATATACTGGCTGTTTTGAGGGTCATCCTTGGACTCACACAGTTTACAGTGCAGAGCAGCTGTATCCAGGGTGGGATGGATCCATTTGTGTCCATTGGCACCTAAAAGGGAGGGCTGGAGCAGCACATTCCATCCAAGTAGCTCTGGCATCAGCTTTATTTGACCAGTGAGGCTGTGTAGCAAGAATGGCAGGGTTCAATCTGACCAGAAGTACTTCTCTTAAAATGCCAGATGATATCTCGAGCTCCCACAGAGCTGGGAGGATGTTTTCTTTCTGCAAACCAGAATTATACCTCTCCATTCCCCTTCATCTCACTTATAAGCCATGGGGAATCCCTGGGAAGCTGGTGATAAATCGACTTTTCTCTGGGAGAAATGTTCTTCATCTTCCTCTCCCCAAGCCACAGTCCAGCCTCAGTGCTGTCCACATTTCTGTCTGTGTAAAGTGACAAGGGACCTGTCACTGCTCCAACAGCCACCTCAGCCAGGCTTGCAGAGCAACCCAGGCAAAAAATGGGGAAGTTCTGCTCCTCTGAGCCACCTTAGTGCTGCATCTGCTGGGACTGCAGCAGGACAATGACTGACACCTGCCAGCCTCCCATCACCTTTTATCACAAAATGGGTTGGCATGGAAGTGATGTTAAGGACCATCCACCCCTGCCATAGCAGGGGCACCTTCCACTGTCCCAGCCTCAAGCCCCTGGGTTGGTTTCTAAACCTGGGCTTGGACACTACCAGGGATCCAGGGGCAGCCACAGCTGCTCTGTTCACCTGTGCCAGGGCCTGCCCACCTCCCAGGGAACAATCCCTAATTCCCAATATCCCATCCATCCCTGCCCTCTGGCAGTGGGAGCCATTCCCTGTGTCCTGTCCCTCCATCCCTTGTCCCCAGTCCCTCTGCAGCTCTCCTGGAGCCCCTTCAGGCCTTGGCAGGGGCTCTGAGCTCTCCCTGGAGCTTCTCCTCTCCAGGTGAGCACCCCCAGCTCTCCCAGCCTGGCTCCAGGGCAGAGGGGTTCCAGCCCTTAGGGCAGCTCCTCTGGACTCTCTCCAGCAGCTCCACATCCTTCTGCTGCTGGGCATCCCAGAGCTAGAGGCAGATCTGCAGGAGGGTCTCACCTGAGTGGAGCAGAAGGGGTCTGCTGTGATTTATGACAGTGTTGGTCTCATCCGAGTGTAACATTTTCTTTGTAGCTGATAATATCCACAGTGACCTTTCCATATCTGACATCAATTCTACCTGAAACTTCCAAAGAGTTATTTTATTAAAGATGTTGGGGAAGTTTACCAGGCTGGTAAAACAACTCCATCCACATCTACAATTGATGTCCCAGCCCTGGGGGAGCCTGGATGATTCTGCCTGGAATGCAGATGGTCTGTCAACGTCAGGAAAGCCCCCAAGAGCTGCTGTAGCCCCATTCCCCAGAGAGATCTGGTGCTGCTGCAGCTGCTGGTCCTTGCTGGTGAGCTGTTGCTCCACACTCAGGTCTCCTGCAAACATCCCTGGGGCTTCCCAGTGTCCTTGCTGGGCTCGTGTCCTGGTGCTATGGATGCAGGTGGTTCTCATAGCATGTGTGGTGTTTCTCCTGGATCTTTCACATACCAACATTTCATTTTTTCCCAGATGTACAGCAGTTTCCACCTGGGTCCTCTGCAGCCCCACGGACCCTGGGCTCTGCCAGTCAGCCTTTAAGGACAACAAAAAAATCCCTTTCCACTCGGAGCCCAGAGATGTGTGGATGATTTGCAGACTAAACAAAACGAGTTTGGTGGTTCTGGTCCCCCAGAAGTGATGGACAAGCTATTGGCCAGTGAGGTGGTGAGGCCACCCCAAGAAGCCCCTTGACTGGCCATGGCAAGGTTTTGTAGGTGGGATGATGATTTCCTGTGGGGACTGGAAGAAGATGGAGCAGAGCAATAGAGACAGAGCAGCTGCAAGCTGAGTGAAACCACCATCAGATTTCAGATTCTGCCCTGAATCTCCAGCTCAACCACCTTTCAGCACCCTGGGGAGGAGCCCCCCCACCAGATGCCACATGGGCCACCTATCGCCACCGGCCATGGCCACATGGGGCCACACAGCACTGTCCCAAAATGCCGTGGGAGGGCACCTGGGCACCCGGCTCATCCCAGGAGGGGATGAGGATGGGGCTGGCGCGGGTGCCAGCGGGGGGACGGAAGCGTGGCTCAGCCCCAGCCCCTGACTCACGGCGGTCCCACGGGCTCGGCGTGACAGCGCGGCTGCCTGCGGTCGTCTATGGCAACTGAACCACCTTGGAAGGCTGCACTGCCTGTGTGGGCTTGAAATTGTGGTTGGTTTTGTTCCCTCTTGGAAAAAAAAATAAAAAAAGACAATCTGATTTGTATGTAACTCCGAATAAATTCCTTGTTAACCTTTACAGCCATCTGGAGGGAGTCACTCCTCGCTGCAGGGCCGTGGGAGGGAGCGATGCCTCCGCTGGCAGATTTCGTAGGGGTTGGCACGGGGGGAGCTGGAAGCCCCGGCTGGGTGGGAGCCAAGAGCCCTGGAACACCCACCGGATGCAGGGATGGAGGATGCTGCCCTCTGCAGTGGCCTGCTTTGCTGGGAGCCACGGACTGTGTCAGGCTGCCCTTCCCTCGCAGCGTGGGGCACAGGGAATGGGAACAGCCCCTCGCTGCTTGTCTTGGGTGTGAGCAGAGAGGGGAACCCAGGCTGGCACCGTGCCGGGGGCCCCACTGATGTGAGGTCACCCTGCCCCAGTGCCACAGCCCTGCTGGAGACCTGAGCCCTGGCCTTTCCAGCTGGGGCTGAGGGTTCAGGTTTGCTCCAGGCGCCGAGTCCCCCATGGCATGAGAGAAGAGATGGATCAGACCTGAAGGCCCACCCAGTCCATCCACACCCATGGAGCACAATTCAGCCACTGAATTGTGGCTTCTCCCTCCCAGAACCCTGCAGCAGTCCCTGGTAAATCTGCTCTGAACCTGCAGGGAATTCCTTCTCCTCCAAATGCTTCCTGTGGAGTCTCCTCTTGACAGGCACTGGGTCTGGAGGTCCTTACCTGGGTCTGGCAGTCTCTACCTCACACAGCCCTGCCTGTCCCCTGGAAGTGCTGGCTGGCAGGAGGAATGAACAGAGGGGACAGGGGACACTGCCACCCCTCTGGCAGCCCCATGGCAGCCCGGACAATGGGATCAATTGCAGTTTCTGCAGACGAGAGAAAGAAAGGGCAGCATCAGCCAGATAAACACAATGCAACTTTATTTTCTTTCTTTCTCTGCTCCTTTTAAAATTTATAAATATTTTGAAAGCACTCCAAAGGGAGGGAAAAAACACCAAGTTGTACATGAGTGACTCAATGAAGTGTCAGTGTGTTCATTAAGAAAGAAGGAAATCAAGTCATTACCAGGCTGAATAAAGAAGAATCTTTTGGTTGACTAAGAGAGGGGAATGCACTTGCTACGGGTGGGATAAAACAGGAGCATGGCTGCTTTCCAGCCCTGCTGAGCTCTGTCTGAAGGTCTTAATTACAAGCAGCTAAAAAAAAAAAAAAAAGCTGAAGAGAAAAGGAATTTACAACACAAAAGAAATAAATTGGATCTCAGATGCCTCTATACATATTTAATCGTTGGGATGCTGATGAAGAGGAATCTTTAATGTGGGCTGCCTCCATCCAGCTTTGCTTGCAGAGGGCTCTGTGCCTGGCCGCTGGTGGATTTGGCCAGTGCAAGGGATGCCACCAAGGTGCACGGCTGCAAACCGGCAGCCAGGGAGGAGGAAAACCCCAGCTTTGGGTCTGGGAGCTTGGCTGGAACTACAGCGGGATCAGAGACCTCCTTGGAGAGCTCTCCAAGCTCCATGGCTTGGCCTTCAGAGACACCAAAGGTCAGCAAGGCTCTGGCTGGTTCCAGAGCATCCAAAGCCAGGCTGGGCCCAGAAAATCCTGGCTCAACCTCTGCCACCGTGGAGCATGAGGGATGATCACAGCCCCCGATTATTTTTGAGCCAATTTTCTCTCATTTTTAAGGCAGTCTCTCTAAGCCCTCTCTAAACTAATTTGATTCATTTTGCCATCTTAGCTCTGATAACCACAAAGATTATTAACCTTTACCCCATGGCAAATTCCAACTCTCCTGAACCTTCTCCCCCTTTATTGATCTCCCACAACCTCTGGGGCAAACATTTCCGCTGCATCTTTTAAGGGTTGGGTTTAGATTTTATCTCTCTCCCCGTGTTTGTGTTTGCATGGAGCATCCTCATTAATTAGGATGTCTTGTTGGACATGGTGTAGTCTTCGGGGAGCTCCCCCAGTGATTTGTTTACAGATGTCAGGTTAGCATTAAATTGGGAGAAATAATTGACCTTTCCTGTAAGACTTTGCTAATCCTGTTTCTTCTTAACTGTTTCAAATTTTTAGTGTGCAGTGGTGTTTTTCTTAATCAGTTGTTCAGACTGTGAGAACATTATGGGAGATGTGATCAGGAACAGGCCGTAGTGATGCAATTTTAATGATTCATTCTCTCTTTCTCATTAATTCATTGCATTTCATATTTCTTCAAGTGCTGACTTTGGAAGTTTTTAAGACTTTAAGTAATCTATTTGTTTGATTTTTTTTTTCTTTTAACAATTAGAGTGGCCTTCTTGGTATGAGTTGTGTGGCTGCAACAGGCTGCGGGCAGGATGCACTTGCTGGAATGATGCAGACATGGAGCAGGGAGCTCATCCCAGCCTCAGGACCTGGCGTGCCAAAGCAGATTCCAGCTCGAATGCAAGAAGAGTCAGCAGAACATTTCTATTAAAAACTGTTACTTTTAAACAAGTTAATTTCCCCCATGAATGAAGCTGCTGTAAGGAGAAATCCCGTGTGGCAATCTAAGTATAATTGTGATATTCTCATTAGAAGTGCTGAGACTGAATCTCTTTCATTTTTAATTTTTTTTTAAGGGAATTCAAACTTTTGGAACTTAAATGACTTGGGAGAGATCCAGCTTTTGATTTAAGGGAAATTGTTTTGTTGTTATTCTGCATTCCAGAAATTATAAAAACACTTCAGGTTTTGAAAACAAAACCTGGGGAATTGGAACGTTTTATTTCATGCAAAATAAAACTATGGGGCTTTTCCACGTCAATTATTTCAAGGGAGTGATAACATCCCTGATAAAGCAGCTGCACTAGCACGTAATGCTGCTATTAATATGCAAGTGTGGGTCCTTATTCTGGTGCCTGACAGTGAGCAAAACAGCAATGAAGTGTTCTGCAAGGAAATCCTTTCTGCAGCTAATCACCTCGTTAGAAATTCCGAGATTGTCTCAAGCCGATCAGCGACAGTCAGCTCGGAGCGGTGACGGGAGCCAGGCGGGCTCTGCCGCGCTGGGGGCAGCTGTGACGGGGACCAGGCGCACGGAGCCCTCACCTGCCTTTATCGGGCTCTGAGCCTCGTTTAGAGCCCCGTCAGTTTATAAATTACACCTTCATTAGTGCAAGCTGTTCTCTTGTTTCACACGCAGGTGTCAATTGAAGGCAACGTTGCAAATGAGGCGTTATCTCCTGGCTGTAATTGCCGGAGGGATGCTCTGCCTCAGCCCTCAGCCCTGCCCGGGTGGGAGAAGGCACCGGGATCGGGAGGTGCAGGGATGGGGATGGGGATGGGGATGGGAGGTGTGGTGATGACGAGGTGGGATGGATTTTCCTGTCTCACCACTACAGTCAGTGCCAGGAGTTCGGGGCACTGTGGCACCACTCATCCAGAAGCAGAAGGACACTTGAGCATCTCAATAATTCAGTTATTTTAACCCAAGTTCATTCTCCAGGAGAAATATTTGACTTAAAAGTCAAGGCAGCGGAGGTAGGAGACTCCAGATGTTTTGCTTAGAATTAAAGAGACATGTTCAAAATGTAGAGAAAATCCCCCCCCGTGTTTCAGCCAGTCTCTTGCCAAAGGCACTCTTGTCCCCTTGGGTTTCCAAGCTAGTCTTAGGAAGGGGAATCAGTGGCTGAGCCTTTGTAGCCAGGAGGGAAATCTGAATTTCTTGCTCTCCTTCAGGAATTTTGGTCTCCTTGGGTACAATTTTTGAGTGTTGCTCCCTAGAGCACAAGAGTGTCACCCAGCAGGGACCAGGCTGGCGTGTCCTGCGTGCTCCAGGCTCGCTTCCCAGAGCCCATCCCTGCTTGCTGTGCCCTGGGCAGCAGCACAGCACTGTGCTGTGCCTGCAAACCCAAACCAGGCTGAGGGGCTGGGCACCAGTGCCTGGCTGGGGCTCTCAAGGGGCCACATCCCACAGGGAGCAATCCCTCAGCCGTGGCTTTGTTAGGGGCTGGGGGAGACATGCTGACCAGCTCAGCTGGCCATGCTGGGCCTTTAATTCAATAGAATTTAACTGAATATTGGTTTATTTTATTTTGCCTTTTATTTTTCCCTTCTCCTTTTTGCTTTTCTTTTTCCTTTTTTCCATCTTCCTTTTTCCCTTTTATTTTTCCTTTTTCCCTTTTTCCCTTTTCCCTTCTCCCTGTTCCAGTTTTGCCTTTCCCTGACAGTCTGCTGCCTGCCCATCCCCACTGGCAGCACTTTCCAGGCACACAGAGCCAGGCTCTGCAGCCCCTCTGGCTGTGCCCCATTCCCAAGGACATTCCCTCTGCTGGGAGAGGCCAGCACAGCTCTTCCAGTGGGTTTTGTGCACCAGTGATGGTTGTCTGACTGTGTTCTGGGAAAATCTGGGATCTGGGAATATTCCTTGCTGGTTCAGGGCTGTCCCCACACGTGTTGGTGACAGGACTCTGCCCCAGTCACCACAGGGAGGGACAGCAGAGACATCACCAGGGCCCTGCTCGGGGGACAGATGGCACCATCGCCACAGAGATTTGTGCTCCTCGGGACAAAAAGCTGAACATATTTAAAATGAGGCCATTCCAGCTGTCAGGATAACGGAGCGTGCTGGGAGGGCAGCAAATCCCTCTCTGTTTGCTCATGGCTTTGTCATCCCTCTCCCTTCAGCAGGAATGAGACTCCCTCTTGCTGGAAAACAGCCTGGAGAGGATCTCCTGCTCCCTCCCCTGTCATAAATGGGCTCTCCCTCCCTGCCAGGAGGGTGAGTTTAATTATACATTAAAAACAGACCCATCTGCTTGGGTGGGTGTGGGTGTTCTTTCCCCAAACTGATGGGGTTTGGCCATTTTTCCTCCCAATTTTAGGCACAAAGAAATGAAAATTATTAAACTCTGGCATGGGCAAAGGCTACTGCAAACTGTCCCCCACCAAGCTGCTTTCCTGGTAGTGACATCTCTGCTGCTTTGGGGCGCAAAGTGGAAAAAAGGTCACGAAAAAGCTATGCCACGTCCCCACCCCTTTCCCTGTGTTAATTCTCACCCTTCCTCAAGGTTCCCAAAGGAGCTTCCTGGAGAAGCACAGTGGGAGCAATCCCTCTTCAATTTTGGGTCCATTCAGGGTTATTGTAATAAATTCCTAGCCAGTGCCTGCTATTGGATGACACTCTGCCCTCTCCTGCTGGGCTATATATTTGTTGTGCTGTGATTATTTAGGTCTGTTTGAACATGTCTCTGTACTATGGGATTTCTTAATGGGGGGAAAGTCATGCAATTGCACAAAGCTAAGCAAAACTGGAGCTAAGAGGAGTTGGGAGCAATATAAGTAAGATAACCCCAAACCAACAGGATAAACAACAGTTATCTGAATGCCATCACAACTCAGACAAGCTGTGTGAGGCATCTGACCCTGGAGAAAGCTGCAGGCACAGCAAAAGTTCCTTAAATAACTTCTGGCAAAATTATTAAAGCTAAATCAAGTATCATTTAAGCTAGAATATATTGTAGAAAGGCTCTGAAAGCTCCCAAGCCTGATTTCTGAGGGCCCCTGAAGGCTGTCAGTGTCGGGAGCACAGCGTGATGTGTGCCAGCTCTGAGTGGGGCTTGGCAGAGACACAGGGGGTCAGACCACAGTGACACAAACTGCAGTGCCACCAGCTCGAAATGAGGATATTCAATGGCAAAACTATTATTCCCAGGGCTGAATCTTCCCTGTGGTTGCACCTGAGGTCTCCATGTAGCCAGCTGTTCTCACTGCTTGGAAACTCCATATCCTGGAGGATTATTCCTGTTTAAGGCCTCAGTACCAGCCTGCCAGCCCCAAAGGTTTCCAGGAGTGATGATGAGGAGGATTTGACCGAGGAAGGCCATTCAGCACTGCAGGTGTGGGAGTGGCTCCCTCCACTCCAGGCTCCCCAGCAGGGCTGACTGTGCTGCTCCAGGGTGTCAGACCCTGAGATCAGCATGGATTTAACCTTCTGACAAAGGGGGGGCCTGAATTAAGGCACCTGAGTTTACAGCCTGTTTTATGAGTCTGACCATGTAATAAATCCAAGAGAGCTGAGCTCAGCAGCCTTCCCCAAGTGGTGCCTCCGGAGCAGACATAAGTCCAGCACCGTGCAACGTCTGTGAGGCTGCAAAGCAGAACCTGCAGCTATAAAATCCAGGGAGACTGGGAGCTGGGTGCATGCCAGGGACTGCTCACAGCCCAGGAAAAGCACCTGGAGCTTTGCAGCACAGTGGTCAAACAGGGAGAGAGGGATGGGCCATCCTGGGAAATGTTCTGTGGAACACTCAGACCCCCAGCTCCTCCTCCCATCTCCAGTGGGATGACAGCGAGTGCTGGTGACTTCCTAGAGAGGATGGGAAGATCCCCTGGTTATGCTCCTTTAGGGTCATGGCCTTCAGCGCTGAGAGTGGCAGCGTGTCTATTTCCTGCAGGCATGAAAGGACCATTCCAGCGATGTTTGGATCCAGCTGGCAGGGAGCACGGTGATTCCAGAAGGTTCTTGGTTCCATCCACCTCAAAGCCAAGCCTCCTTCCAGCTCCTCATTCTCAGCAGCTTTGCTACCTCTGCAGGAATTCCTGGCCGAGGGATGACCCCAGGGCAGGCTCCATGGCACAAGCTGAACTCCAAGCTACCATGGCAGAAAGAAGTAAGATTTTCCTTTAATCAGTCATGTGGAACCTTTGAGAGCTCTCCTGCCTTTTGAGCTGCCTCTGCCCCTTCATCCCCTGGGGTAACAGTGCATGAAAATTAGGAGTTGAAGACATCAGCAAAGCTGAAGCACAGGAGCAAAGGCTGAGCCCTGAATTGTGCAGAGTCATCAGGGACAGCTTTTCTCCCTCTGCATGGTACTGCCACTCCTTTTGCTTGTCCTCCCAGCAAAAATGGAAACCAGGGCCCATTTCATTACCCTGCCTCATTCCCTGCACGACACAGAACTTCGGTAGAAGTGGCAAATGCCTCTTGTTCTTCTCATGGGGTCTGGATCTGGGATTGCCCAGAGCATCACTGTGCTGGGCCTGCTCTCCTCACCCATGCTCCCAGCTCTTCTCTTAACTCAGCCCAGCAAGGGGGAGCTTGTTCTGTACTCCCAGAAGAGGCCCAGAGAAGTGGGATGGAATCCACAGTTCCAAAGGGACAGGTAAGGCTTTACAAAGCCTTACTTACCCGTAACAAAAGAGAAACCGGAGAGGATCCACCCACCTCTGCCCCCGCCCCTTTCCTTCTCTTACAGAGCTCCCTCAGAGCTGCTGAACATCTGCCCAGCAGTCTCTGGTGCACCACAAGACCTCAAAACCAGCCTGGGAAACTGAAAACCACCCATGCACGCACTGAATGAACCAAGGAAGTTTGGATTAAACCAAGATTAAAACCTCATTTTATTTGTTTGTACTTGGAGAGAGTCATGACGTGCTGTGTGAGGTATTCATGGCTTTTCCTTCAGAAACATGGAAAGCACCTGAAGAAGGGATGTGACACAGACACAGTGGGGGGTGTGGTCCAGGAAACAAAAACCAGGTACAAATAATTTGGGGCATTGTGCCATTTGGCTTCTTGGGGAGGGGAAGACACCTTTTTCCAGAAAAACCCTCAGGATGAAGATTAGCACTGGTGTTTTCAGGAGGAGTAAGGAGGAGCGATGGCACAGAAAGCTGGGGGACAGCTCTGCACTGGCCAAAATCAGCTGGCAAGGAGGCAGCCAGGATGTGGGCACATGGACTGGCAGAGCTCTGGCAAGGACAGCTCTTGGACACATAGAACAGATTCCAGATGAAGTGCCAATGCTCAGCAAAGCCTCTGGGCCACCCTTCCCCACCAGTGGGATTCTGCTGTGACTTGTCAGCAGATCTGCACTTGCCACTCATCAAACAACGTGGTCAAACGGGCACAGAGCACGGGCAGGGAGAGGGTGCAAGCAGCACCTCAGAGCTTCGGTGCAGGTTTTGTTTGCTTGTGAAATCTCAGTATTTGTTTACCCCTTTTAGCTGGAATCCAATAACCCTACATTGGCACAAAGGGACTCGAAACCAATTGGTTTTTATTGCACAAATCAAGAATGACACAGAGCACGCAGAAGGACACAAAGCATTGGGCAGTCCCTGAGATGCTGGGTGCAGTATTTGGGAAGGAGCCTGGGGAAGCTGTGGTGCCAGGTACTGCTGGCACGTATCCCCCTGGGCAGGCTTTAAAACTCTGCTTTTAGAGCTCAGCTTGAACAAAGTGCTGCTGTTCATGCTTTTAGTGATAGCAATAAAGACAGTTTTTATTGTTGTTTCATCTCGGAATTTCACAGTGTGTCCCTGCTGTTATTTTGGGGTCAGCCCTCAGATGCAGCAGCTGCAGCACTGGCAGCAGCCAAGGCATGTCCTGCACAGCATCGAGGGGAGCTGCAGCATCTGCAGCAAACTCAGCTGGAGCACAGAAGGATGCTCACCTACCCTGGTTGTGGAAGCCGTGGGAGTGCCTGTGGCTGCTTCCAGAGAGGGGCTGAGCTCTTGGGAAGGAGCTGCAAGACGTCGGGCAGTGATTTCTGTAGCAGAGGGCCGGGACTGGGGGGATGGTGGCAACAGAGGCGCTGACAGTGCTCGCCCTGCCCGCACCCAGCGGCTCAGCTCCTTCTCCACAGGGTGAGGACCCCGCGGGAGCGGCTGGTTTAACATTCCTGAGCAGAAACCCTGCCCTAACACCCCACAAGGGGATGCGCCCGCCGCTCCTGCAGCGCTGCCACGCTGCCCATCTGCCGGCATGGCACCAGCCCAGCGGGGTGTGACGCCAGCGCAGCGCTGGGTGCCAGCGGGACGAGCGGGGGACAGCCTGTGCCACGCCGGGAGCCAGCGCATCCTCCTGTGTGCCAACAGTGCCAGCCTCGGGCAGCTGGCTCTGCTGCAGGGCGGGCAGCTGAGGAGGCTCCGAGCACTGTCCCCCTGGCACTGCCCCCTGACACTGCCCCATGGCTCTGTTCCCCCGGCTCTGGC
>QUSF01000103.1:796951-813595 GCA_003676055.1 Chloebia gouldiae | reverse complement strand
CCTCCAGTGGGGTGGCTCTGACCACACCTGAGGAACACCTGAAGCAAGGCCCTGCTCCCCGCAGAGCCAAAAGCCAGCCCCCAGCAGCAGGTGGATTTGTCCATCCGAGCGATGCGCAGCAGGGTTTGCTGCCCTGAGCCCTGGCAGGGTTCTCAGGTGCTCTCGTGTTGAATTTTTGGGGTTGAATAAAGGCTCTCCCTGAAACATGCAGAGACATCGGAAGGGGAAAAAGGGGAAAAGGGGAAAAATAGATGTCACCCAGAGACTCCTAATGCTCCCCCTGGCCATGTTAAAGCCTCTGAGGGGCACTGCCGTTACCCACACAGCAGACAAGAACCACCCCAGCCTCCCAGGTCCCCCAGCTGAGTCACCCAGAGCCAGAGAAGCACCAGGGGGTGATCCCAGCTGGGCACTCCTGTTGCTGCTCGTGCAGCAGGAGGTGGTGGGCACAGCTGGTGAGGCGTGGGCTGCCCTTGCACCACCATGAAGGACTCTAACGCTCTGCAGGCACAAAAATTATTTCTGGTTTTCCCCCCAAATTCAAAAGCATTTCAGAGATTTTCAACTGCAAATCACAATCATATTAAAGACTGTTTTTCATCAGCACCTGTACAGGCTGGTTTGGAACCTCACAGTGCCTGCACCAACAGGCTGCCTGGGAGAAAGAACCCTTCAATTTGGCATCTGGTGTACAGGAGTACAGTAAATATTTAAAGCCACCAGACTGAGGTTTCCAAAGGACTCTAAAGAGATTGATTTCTCCAAACCCCTGTGACTGCAAATGGAAATTTCGTGCCAGTCTCCTTTCAGCCAGCATTTCCCAGAGAGTCTAAATGTGGATCTGGGCTGTGCTGGAGGAAGTAGGGGCTCGCAGTTCCCCGTTAGGTGCCGTGCCCAGATCCCTGTGCTCCCCAGTGCTGGCTGCAGCACATGGGGTGTGACAGGGACATGCTGTTCTGCTCAGACATGCCATGCTGGAGCTCCTCCTGTGGCACCGGGTGTCTCATTGTGTTTTCCCTCTTGGCTCCCTCCATGCATCCTCCATCTCCTCTTTTTTTCTGACTGAGGGTAAAATCTGGTGTTTCCAGCCAAACTCACAAGTACTGGATCTGGGGATAAGGCTCCATCCCTGGCTCATGCTAGCAGGGGGCTCAGGCTGGCAGGGTGTGCTTGGCAATAAGGATTAGAGACAACCCTGGGGTCAGTCCCGGCTGGGATGAGCACTGGGGCAGCCCTCGGAGAAGGACCTGGGGGTGCTGGGGGTGGGAGCTGGACCTGCCCCAACCCAGAACCCCCAGCCCTGGGCTGAGCCCCAGCATGACAGCCAGGGAAGGGGGATTATGCCCCTGTGCCCCTGTGCTCAGGTGAGCCCCACCTGCAGAGCTGCCCCAGCCCTGGGCCCAGCACAGGGAGGAGCTGGAGCTGCTGAAGAGAGTCCAGGAACTGGCACCCAGAGAAGCTGTGGCTGCCCCATTCCTGGAAGTATCCAAAGCCAAGTTGGACAGATTTGGAGCAACCTGGGATAGTGGAAAATGTGCCTGCCCATGGCAGGGGATGGCACTGCATGGGCTTTAAGGTCTCTTCCACCCAGGCCATGCTGTGGTTCTATGACTGATAACTCTGAAGTTCACTGCCATGGACAGGGACAGTTTCTGTCCTCACAAGGACAGATCCAAATTCCTGTATGACGCCTCTTTAAAGAGAAGCTGGTTAAAGTGTCCCCCACAGGCAGGGTGTGTTTCCTTCTTCTCCTCACGTGTTGCTCATGCTTGGACAGCCTGAGGAGCTCCCTGGCTCCTTCCTTGCCAACACTAACATTCAGCCCTGGGAAAACACCCCAGTTAAACACAGCACAAATTGTCTGGGACATGCAGGGATGTGACAAACCAGAATGGGAGGGAGATGCCAGCAGCAAATAATGCTTTTGTAAACAGTCTCTCTTCCATCTTTCTTGTTGGCTCCTTCAGGCCCTGCAAGGCCACCCTGAGCTCACCCCAAAGCTTCTCCTCTCCAGGTGAACAATCCCAGCTGTGCCAGCCTTTCCTGCCAGCAGAGCTGCTCCATCCTCTGCTCATCCTGGAGCCTCCTCTGGCCTGGCTCCAGCAGCTCCAGCTCCTCCCTGTGCTGGGCCCAGGGCTGGGGCAGCTCTGCAGGTGGGATCCTGCTCCTTCTCCTCCTCAGGTGCTGAAGCAGAATTCCTGTGGCCAGGAAAACAGGGCAGAAAGGAGGTGCTGAATCTGTCGGGGCAAGGCAGGGGCAGCTCCCTGTTCCTGCCAGCCCCAGCTGCTCGTGTCCCAGGCTCGGGAACGTTTCCCCATCTCCGCCCTGGAACACTGAAGCAGGCTCTGCTGAGCCTGCCCGGGCCCAAGCTGTGCTCGCAGGGAGCCGCACGCCACGGGAGGAAAAGCCTGGAATGAGGGCAGCGAGCGCTGGCCCCAAACCCTGTCAGGGAGCATCGGGACAACGCTGGCTCCACAGGAAGAGTGGGCAGCGGGAAGAGGAGAATCACCATGCTGTCAACGCAAATTTGGGCTGAAATGATGTGAGTGAAATCCCCAAAGATGTGATGCCAAGAATAATAAAACCAAGCAGAACACCAGAAAGCCAAATTACAACAAATAACATGGGGGGAGGGCAGGGGGAGAGAAGAACTGATAGATCAGACACAAGAAATGCAGGCAAGTGTGTTGGGTTGTGTTTAGGGTTTCCCCCCATTTATGGTTAATTCCTCCCCCCACTGATTTTGTAAAACGCTCCATTCTCCCTCCTCCTCCTCCCTCTCCGCCTGTCAATCCTCCCTCCCTCCTCCCTAAATGGAAAACCTGAGTTAAGATCATCCCCGGACCCTGCCCCGGGGGCCCATCTGTCACTCCGAGCCCCCTCCTCTCCATCTAGAATCTTCCATCCAGCGCCTCGAGTGATGGGCTGGTCTCTGGGGTTCCCTCCTTCCCCCGTACCCCACTGGACAATCCCTCTGCCTGTTCCCCTGGTTGCCGCTCCCCGTGTTCCCCACTGGATGGCGGCTCCCCCCACCCCCAGTTCCCACCCCGGTTATAATCCCCTGCACCGTGTGCCCCTCGCCTTTCGGGCTCACCTTCCCTCCGAGCTGAGGTGGCTGCCGCGTGTGTCCCCAATAAACTTGGATTAGGGTGCGTCCCTGAGGACACCCCCTCGCTTCTGCCTTGCTTGTCGCCCCTTTTGTTTCTGGTGGTCGTCAACCCAGGGTCACTGACCCTGCCCGCTGTGCCCAGGAGAGGTGGCTCCCACTGCCTGCAGTGCTTGAGGGTGCTGGGCAAGAGGACCATTAAGAGAGCACCGCGACACAAGGGGCAGAGGCAAGTAGCATCAAACCAGGTGGTGCAAATCCCAGACCCAGGCAGTGTCCATGGAAAAATCTGCCAGGAGAGATGGTGGGTGATGTGCGGCAGGACTAGGCAGAGATGGAGCTGTGGGCATGGACAACAGGCTGGGAGTTACATCACACCAAACAGGACTCAGGGGCAGGAGAAACTCACCTGAGGAGCAGCAGGTGAAGTGCAGAGCCGTGTCCTGCTGGGCACAGCCAGGGCTCCTGCAAACGCAGCTCTCTGAGGTGGATGGATGTGTGCCAAGGACGGGATGAGTGCTGGGGACTGGCACCTAGCTCCCTGCACAGGACAGGGCTTGGGATGTGCTTTACCAAGGGGTGCCAAATACAGCGCCCACCTCCCTGCAGCCACCAAAGGGAGCTCAGCCACAGCCTCTGCAGGTGGGGAAACTGAGGCATTGGGAGGGCAGGGAGCAGGGCCTTCGGGTGTCTTCCCTGCTGTCTGGGGACATGTCCCTCCTGTCCCTGCTGGGAGCAGTGCTTGGATACATCCCACCAACACCAACTGTTTGGGAGGGAGGTCGGGCAGCAGCAGGAGGGGTGTGGGATCTGCCTTTCTCCTGGCTCCCAGGTGCAGAGTGATGGCTCAGCCAGGGATGGACCCCACCCAAACCCTGCCCAAGCTCCCGCCATGTAGAAAGCAGGACCTTGACACTGTTTGTCACCTTGGAGAGGTGGCAGCAGCATGGCTGGTCCTAATCTAAGCCCAACTGCACTTGTCCCCAGCCCAGAGCCCAGCAGCTCCGGGGAGCAGGAAAGCAGCTCACAGAGCTGATTTACACCTGCTTCACACCGTGCTGTTGCCCGGATCCCCTGGCCCAGAGGAGTGGAGTCAGCAGGCGTGTGGCGCTGCCCACCTGCAGGCACAGCCCCGCGCACGGCTCGGCTCGGCTGCCTCTAATCACCCTCCGTGCTGAAGGATTAACAGCAGCAATCTTGTTCCCAGCCACCCTCCAGATGATACAGCATAATAAGACATATAACAGCCCCTTGGAAAAGAGAAAGTTATAGTTCCCACAGCAACTGTAACTCACCCATATTATACATCTATATATATTAAGGCATAAATTTAACAACATATATTTTAATGCAAAATACCAGCGATGCACAAAGGGACAAATAACAGTGGTTGAGGGATCCATAACATTTGGCTTTCCCTGCTTCCCATTGATGGAATCTCACCAGCACCAGCACGGTGAGGAAGATGGATCCATCCCACTTGTGGCCCTCTTCCACCTGCTGCTCCCGTTTTTTTGGCAGGGACAGGCACAGACACCTCATTCCTGCACCTCTGGGCCACCCACGTGCACAGACATGGCACAATGCATGGGAAAGGTGCACAGTGCATGGCACATCCCATGGGATGGCACTCAACATGTGTGGCTACGGCAGGGATTTCTCCTGCTGCTGATCAGGCTGAATGCAGAATGAGATCCTTTCAACAGAGTTCTGGGGTTTTTATTTTTCCAGCTATCAGCTGGAATTGTACAACAGGGATATAGTTCTCGATTACATTTTATGAAATGGCTCAAACTCGTGTTGTTTCAGCTCATTTTCCCAGGCAGCTCCTGGCCACCAGCAGCGAGGTGTGCACAGTGCTGGCCCTGCTCATGCCGGGCTGCTCCTCACAGCTGAAAAACCTTGGATGGCTCCTGCCAACCTGGAGAACCTTGGGGGCTTCCTGCCTGTTCTTGCAAACGTGGGTGCCCTGCTCTGTTCCTCACAAATGGGGTGCATCCTGCCATGGCATAGCTGCTTTCCCTCCCAGACACCCAAAATTCATCCTGGAGGGAATATATTCTCCATCCTGTGGCAAGAGGGTGGTTTAATGCATGCCCTGAGGTGGCACAGCCCTGCCCAAGGCTGCTGCTGCTGAGGCAGGGGATGCTGAAGAGGTGGGAGCAGCCTCATTGGGGACCTCCCCATCATCCTGGGAGGATAAGGGATTTTAGGAATTTAAGCTGGGCTTCTGGCTTTGTGCCTCACCAGCCCTGCTTTGTGCCCAGGGTGCCAGCCTTTACTCTGCTGGGCTGTAGCAGGGGTGGCTCTGCTCGCCTGCCCAGGTGCCTGGCTCTGCACCCCAGGGCTGGCTCTGCTGCTCCTGTGGGGGGTTTCTGGAGCAGAATAAAGGACATAAAATGCTCTGCTGGTAGCACTTTATGCTCATGTCTTAAGTCGACAAGGCATTATATCATCTTGATATTGCAATGAGAGAGCTGAGCTGCGGCTGCAGTTACAGCTGATGTTGCCTGGCAGTCTGTGCTATAAGCACCCACGTTTACACTTCAATTAGATTGCTTAATTGCATCGTCCCCTCTCTGGCTGCCTTGTGGGGAGAGCTGGTCTGGGCTGTGCTGCTTTGCTGGCTGCTGTGGCCCCTCTCCCATCTCCTCCCAGACAGGCAGAGCTGGGATCCTGGCAAGTCTGAATTGCAGTGCCTGGTAGAGAAATACATATATCTGTATGTATGTATGTGCGATGCTTACAAAGCAATCCCAGCTAATCTCTCTATCCAGGCAGGGCTTTAGGATGTCCTTTCAGCAGGGATTTGTGGAGTTTGGTAGTTATTTTCTAAGAATGCATTACCCGGGGTTTCCGATGAATAATGTAGGTCCTTGTTCTGCAACTTACTTACAAATGTCGAACCTTAAACCACTGAGTCAATGGAGCTACTTGTGCACTTAAAGTTAGGCACAGGTTTAAGTGTGGCAGTAAATCAGGACTGTGCCGCCTGCCCTGGTCCTGCTGGTTGGGGGTGCTGATGGAAATGGCGAAAGGTGTTCGAATTATGAATAGTTTGCATTGAAAAGCACCTTGAAGATAATCTCATTCCACCCCCTGACATGGGCAGGGAAACCTTCCACTATCCCAGGTTGTTCCAAGCCCTGTCCAACCTGGCCTTGGACACTTTCAGGGATCCAGGGGCAGCCACAGCTTCTCTGGGCACCCTGTGCCAGGGCCTCCCCACCCTCACAAGGAGGAATTTCTTCCAACCATCTAATCTAAATTTCCCTTAAGTTTTAACTCATTCCCCCTTTTTCTGTCACTCCAGTTCCTGCTGCAGATTCCTTCTCTGGCTTCCCTACAGCCCCTTCAGACTCTGGAAGATGCTGTGAGGTCTCCACACAACCTTCTCTTCTCCAGGCTGAACAGCCCCAGCTTCCTCAGCCTGTTTTTGAAAGGGGAGGTGTTCTAATCCTCCAATCATCCTGATCCTGGTGTCTCCTCTGGCCTGGCTCCAGCAGGTCCAGATCCTTCCTGCACTGAGCCCAGGAAGGGCTAGGGCAGGGATAGCTCTGCAGGTGGGGTCTCACATGCAGAGCTTACCTTCATTCAGAAAAACAAAGGAGATGGTGATGCATGGAGCGAGCCAAGTGGGAAAAACTCATCAGACACCCAGTGTTACAGGAGATGCTCCCTGTACGTGTTTGGGATTGCTCAGACTCAGCTGTAGGACCTTGCCCTTTGCTTTGTTGCTTTGAAGTTTGTGTGGTCCCACCTCTGGCATCCCTTCTCTCCATCCTGTGACTGCAGCTGACAGCTCCAACTCCCCACCTAGCCCCCCCATCACCACAGAAATTGCCCTGGGGAGTGTCCTGGACACCGAAACCAGCCCTGGTGGGGACAGCAACAAATCAAATGTGTGTGTGGCTCTGCCCCTGCCCTCAGGGGACCCGTGGCACAGCCCCACGTCCACACAACACCAGGCACACCCCAGAGTGCTGCTGGCACGGGGCTGTGCTTTGGAGTCCTGGGGGGTTTCATTTAAACCCCGCTGTGAGGGGAGGGAGGGAGGCAGTCCCTCAGTGCCAGAAGGGGATGGATGCAGGTGCTCAGTGCCCTTCCAGAGCAGAGGATGATCTGAGGGTTTGCTGCTGCGGGAACAGGGCAGGGAAGTTGAGCACAAAGCTGAAGCTCGCACTGCTGGCTGCCAGGAGCTGTTCCCGGGACACGGGCACTGCTGCTCCTCTGCCACGGAGGAGATGGGAAAGGTTTCGGTGCCTGAGCTGGGCAGACGTGCTGCAGAGCCCTTTGGAAAAGTGTGCAGGAATGAAATCCCACCTCTGCTCCCTGCAAAGCCCCAGGGTGAGGGTGCCCTGGCAGGTGCTTCCTCCAGACCACTGCTACCCCACTTTGGCAGGTGCTGGAGAAGGGGATCGCTGGGCTCTCCCCACCCTGCCCGGATCCATCTCCACCCCCGAGAGCTGCTCCCTGAGCGGAATCAATGGGAGTGCAATAGATCTCCCTTGGATATTCCTGGCTGCGTGCCCTCGGTGCCGGGGCTGCGGCTCTCCCAAGTCAGCGGCAGCAGGACGTGAAACCCTTCAGTCTTGCCAAGTGCCTTTTTTACAAATTTTTATTATTATTGGCTCCTGCGTGTGCAGTGTGTGCAGCTGCCGATGGGGCGGCACCGGCAGAGGAACCCGCCGCAGCGGGAGGGATCCATCCCGGAGCACAGCCCACGGGCACACGGCAAAGGCGGAGTTTCAGCGGAGATCTAATTAGCAGTTCTAATTAGCCTCGATTTCCTTGTCACCTGCAGGTCCCAGCTCCTGCTCAGGCTGCATTGCAGAGCTAAAGCATCAACGGGGACGTAAAGGCGGGGGATCCCTCCCGGTGACAGCACCCCGGGCTGGCACAGCCTTGCTTACCCTCTCCTTCCTGGCACAGAGACACGGACGGGCGCGGGGAGGGACAGCGAGAGACAGCAGCGCTAATTAAACTCTCCCCCGAAGCGCTCTGGCTGGCAGGGAACTTCTCCGAGGGGAATCGGGAGTCGTGGTAGAGTAGAAAAAATGAGGGCATGGGGTAGAGGGGCAATAAGGCGTAAAATCACAGCTGGGTAAAAGGAGAGAAAGCGTTTGCACGCTGTGAGCTCTGCTCTGCCTTTCCTTCTCTGAGCCGGGCTGAGAAGTGATGCTCCCAGCCCATCCCTCCTGGCACAGCTCCCGCACAAGGACCAAAGGCATGTCTTTGCCTCAAACCTGTTGGGAAGTTGGGACGGGCAGGATGGTGTTTGGGATGCCCTGTGGACAGGGCAGAGTGGGAGGAAGCAAAAGCGAGTTTGAAGCACAGAAACCCACGGCTGTTCTGGAAATAGGGAGTCACAGACACGTCTGTGCCCCCCTGGAGAGGTGGAGAGGGCCTGACAGCAGCACTGGGAGGTGGTGGCAAAACTCTTCCTCCCCCATGGCGCTCTCTGGAGAGACTTGTGCTTCCCATGATTGCTTGGACAAATTCTTGTGCGTGAGCCAGCAGCTCTCCTCTTGTCTCTTGTAATTATTGTCCCAGCGTTCTCCTTGAGAGACACCATCTGCTACTCCTCCATCACCAGTCATCTCCCCATCTCCCGGGCACAGCCCTTTCCCCGGAGAGCTCGGCTGATCGTGCTGATGGTGCAGCTCCAGCGGTCCCGCGCTGCTCGTTAAGCTCCATCACATCAAAGGCAGCTGCTCCATCACCTGATGCCCCAGCCACGGGTTCGGGGGCTCTGCTGAGCCCCCGCCTCCCCCAGGACACGCTGACCAAGAAACGAACAGCCAGGCTGGGGCTGCTGTGGGCACTGGAGCTGTGACCCCCTGAGCCCCCTCTCCCCCTGTGCCTTGCACAGCTGCTGAGGCAGCCCCAGGAGCTGGTGGAAGTCAGGCAGAAGGTGGGATATTCCCGGGAAGGCAGCGAGAACGGGCAGCCTGTGCTGGGCACACGGGGACCAGCGCAGGGCAGCTGGGGTGACACTGAGGTGGCAGCGGGCGTGTTTGGGGCTGTTAGAGCCGAAACAAGCATTTTCTGGGGCAGAAACAAGCTGCATTTCAGAGAGCTCTGGGGCTCCCAGGAGCAGCAGGGCTGGGCTCTGAGGCGAGGCAGCGGCACGGGGGAAGCGGCAGTGCTTGGCTGCACCGTGTGCCCGGTGCTATCAGTCTCCTGCTTTTAATCAACACCAAATGAGCCTCCGGGGTCCTATTCTCTCACGGCAGCACACCAGAAACTTTCACTGAAGTCAACAGAAGTTACTCACACCCTTAGGCACAAGTCCGCGGTCCTGGGAAGTTGAGAGGGAGCTGTGATTAATGCCGAGTGTCGCAGGCTCGACCACAGCCCGCGCCCGCCTCTTGGTATATTTCACAAGTAAATGTACATTTATATAAAAAATACAGTAAAACCATCACATTTTATTAGAGGAGGGCGCACGATAAATTTTTACGTTGAAGCTTCCAGCAGCCAGAGATGAAAAGCATCTTCAGGAAAATCACTGCCATGGAGACAGGTTTGCATCCCGCCGTATCAGGTGGCTCGTTTGTATTTTTAAGGCATCTCATTAGAGCGTTAAATGATCTGTAAAAGGTAAAACCAGCATTTTTCTCAGTGGCTCTGGTGATGGCCAGGCTTCGAGCCCCCACGGAGCAGAGAGTGGTGGGCACGTGGTCCATTGAGCCCACTGAGGCTGTGCCCTCAGCCCCATGCCCAGCCTGTCCCCAGAGCCGGGTGAGAGTATTCATTTATTCATGCTGGCAGACGTCCTCCTAAAAGCCCCAATAAAACCGACTTTCTCTCTGTTAACCGAAATTATTGTCTACAAAAATATGCGTGCACCTCCTCCAGAATTTACCCAAAACGGAGCAGTGTGTTGACATCCTTGCGCCTCGAAGGAGCCGGGGCCAGGCTCCTCCAGCCAGCTTGCCCCTGGCTTTGCGCTGGCACGGAAGAGCTGCCTGTGCTGACTCCCTGCGGGCACTCTCCAACCCTCGGGGCTGGGAAATCCTGCTCCTGGCTGCAGCTCCTGTGCTCCCCCAGCCCTGCCGGCCCCTCTTCCCTCGCCGCCAGCCCGTGGCTCCCCCCGGCAGCGTCTGCTCGTCCATATGCGAGGTTCCGGCACGGGCTCTGAGCCGCCCTTCTGCTCCAGCTCCTGCTCTTCCCTCCCAACTCCCGCACCACGGCGCTGTGAGGCAATGCAATGCTGCAAATTAATGATTTTTAGAGACGACCAAGCACCCACGATCAGAAATTCTTACATTGTTCCTAGGCCAGAAATAAAAGCTGCACCTGAAGTTGTGGAAGTGTTCCAGCGCAGCAGCTCGGGTTTCAAACTGCTGCAGAGCTGGCGAGGAGAGTCCCAGCTTTTACAAGCATGAGAGAATAAATAAAATGGTCGGGACAGTGAGAGATGTGTGATTTTGCAGACATTTGTCCCTTCCCTTGGCGGCGTTTCAAGGACATCTGGCACCACCTGGATGGGAGCGGCTCAGCAAGTGCAGCCGCTCTGGGGAGGAGCTGGGGGACCTTCCGTAGGAAGATGGGGCTGTGCATGCAGCAGGGATCAGCCTTGGATCTAGGAAACCCTTTGCAATGAGCCCCCAAAATTCCCGTGCACCTCAGCCCAAAGCTGCTCCATTCCCAGCAACCTGGGGCCACTGGCAGGAACCAGCAAGGCTGGGCCAGGAGAGGGCTGGGGAGGGACCAGCCTGCAGAGCTCAGTGATGGCTCTGCCTTCCTCCCCAGCTCCCAGCAGCATGAGGGAAATTCCCTGGAAGCTTCCAATCCCTTCTTTCCTCGGAAGATTGGGTTTCACCAGTGAGCAGCTCTGGGTGTACATAATAGGAGCCTCCTGAACCCAGCCTAGGCTGGCTGTAAAATAAAGGTGTGCTTTGTTTCACATGCATTATCCTCTTTAAAACATGAGTAATTCACAAAAAATCATCCCCACCCCTGCACAAGGACTTGTAGGATTTCTGAAGTGCTCAGTATTTTTTATGCAATGTTTCTAACCTTTTTTTTTTGGTGAAGAAAAGCTTGACAGGGGAGCAGCTTACCTGCCCATAAATTAGTAGGCAAATTAAAGAGGTTGTACAGCTTTTTTTTTTTTTTTCCTTTCACTACATTTAACCCAGCCCATGCTTTCGGGGTGGTAGTGCTGCAGTGATGCTCCAGAAGGGGAACTTTGGGCTGAGCAGCACCTGGCTGTGCCCAACTGGGCTCCATCACTTGGACCCTTGTTTTTCCAACAAGGAAAGGAGCAGTGCTGCTGCTGAAGTGCTGAGTGAGGAAGCTCCGGAGCTTGTAAAAGGGTAGGATCACTGTTTCTGTGGCCTGGATCCTATATTTTTCCAGTGGCTTTTGTTCCAGGCTCCGTGACTTTCAGCCAGGCCAGGAGCAGCTTTTGCCCTCTGAAGCACGGCTGGTGCTGCCCATTGCAAACACTATTAACCAGAATTTTAGCCTCTCATTAAAAAGGAGGAGGAGGCTGGGAAAGGGAACCTCAATTAAGCAAGGTGAAAGTTAAAACATCAAGAAAAGCTTTTAATTGAAGCACAGCCCTGCAGGGAAATGCAAAGTGTCGCTTGTTTGGCAGCCTTACAGATGGTGGGAATGTCACACTTCGGAGAAAAGAGAGGGAAGTCGGGAGCTGGGGTGGCCAGGAGCTTTGAAGAAGTAGGACATGTACAGAGGGATGAGAGGGAAGCGAGAAGCGCTGCTGCCTGTGCCTGACACAGCCTGGCTCCCAGGGCTGGCCCATCCCTGGCACCTCCACTCCTTTGGGCACAACAGCGTTCCTTGGAGCCACCCACCCCAGCCAGCACCCAGGGAAGCCCCACATACCCCTCTGAGTGTGAGCAGCTCTCCAGGCTATGGGAAGGTTTCTCCTTTAACTCGAAGTGTTAGGGGAAAATACAGTTTTCTGTTAATCACATCCCACATGGCAGCCCCAGCCAGTTTGCTGTGCCTGCCTAGGTTCTGCCTTGGCAGCAGGGACCTGAGGGGGCAGGACCCTGCAGCTTTTCTCTTCCCTATTTTCATTTGACTTTCTTCTTCTCTCTCCTCTCCTTTTACCCAGTTCTAGCTGCATTGTGTTGCTGCCCTGTCCTGTCCCTCAGGGATATCCTGAGTGAGAGGTGACACATCCAGCAGTGGTGTTTTCCACAGAAATATCTTCCCTGTCTTTATGACCAGGAGGAACAATCAAAGGAAGATTTAAGTCCCCCCTACACATCCTTAGAGAAACCACCCCAAAAGCTCCTTCCCTTTTCAGATGGGGTGGGAATAACTTCACTGGATTTGGCGAGTTCAGATTTTTGCTCACCAGATTTCACCTCAGATCATTCCTGGTGGGCTCTCAGCTTTCACTCCCTGACATCCCAGATCCCTGACTGCTGCTCCCAGGAGATGTCACCCTCTGCAGGAGAAGAGTCCCTCAGGGAGTGTGAGGTATGGCACAAACACAGCTTAATCAGTCTCAAGAACATAAATACTTGCAGAGGGAAGAGTTATGGCCGTGAAGGTCCTGCAGCTCTGCAGCTTCCCTGTGGTTTTATCTCAGCTCTGAATTAGTGGGAAGCATCAGCTGCCACTCCAGTGAGAATGATGCTTCTCTGAAGGGCACCTCACAACAAGGAGGTGGAAACCCTGGAGCTGCTGGAATGGAGGGGGTGTTCCCTTTGGCTGTGCTGATGCCTAGGGCTGAGTTCTCAATCATATCCTGGAGAAGTGGTCTGCAGGCAGGAAGAAAACCAGGCTGCGACACCCATCTGAGAACCATAGGATCGGAGGAGAATTAGGAAGACTAACACTGACATCACAGAAATCTCAGAGCAGGCTGGGGGCCAATCCAATGCCACATTAGTGGCAAGTCAAATTTTAAGTAATATTTTCCCCTAAAAGTCTTTTCTAGGTTTCATGCTCATCAAATCAAAGGAGAAAACTCCAGATCTGACCAAAACTAACCAGTCTGGCCCAGATCTCCACCTCTGGCTGGCACACACAGTGAGATGCTGAGGAACAGCCTCCTCCTCCCTTTGGGGACTTAACAGCAACAATGATTCAGTGAGTAGATTGAAACAAGGAATAAACTCAGAAACGTCAGCACTTGTTGGCTGATCACAGGGAAAATGAAGAGAAAGAGCTCAGTGACTGAATTATTTGTGATGAGTTAATTACGCTGGAAAAGGATGATGGAAGACAGAACAGCAGTCAAAATTCTCTGCCTTTTCCCACCTACGCAGTTTTCTCAGATCCACTCAAAATTAATGTAGAGTTCAATATCAGACCCTCTCAAGAGCTGGGTGAGTCTGAGCCTGAGCATTTTTTGATGTACTACTCTGTCCAGTAGTACTGTTGCCTTGGTTTTTTGGATGTCTCTGAGATGTAAATCAGGTGGGAAGTGAAAGGCTGATAACCCAACCCCTGCTTCTGCAGCGGAGGTGACAGCCGGCCCTGGATGACCCCAAGCACTGCAAGACAGGACAGAGCTCTCACCTTGTTAGACCAGCCTAGAAATAATGTTGTCATAGAAAACCAGAAAGTGAAGTGCAAAGCCCAGGAGGTGGTGGGAGGGGAAGATGAGGCACAAAAGCCAGGAGCTGAGAGCTCCTGGGGACATTTGGGGCTGGGACATGTGAGGCTAAGAGGAGCATCTCCCACCAGGACTGAGCTTGGTGACCCTCCCCCAGCCCTGGGCAGATCCATGCTCAGCCCCTCAGGACTGGCACTGGGGGAAGGCTCTTCCCAGCTACCTGCAGGATTTACACAGCTCTAATTTTCCACCCTGCTAAAAACTGCACATTTCCCAGGAAAGCTGCTTTCCCAAGAGACTTCCCACGGAATCCTGCAGATCCCAGGGGGCTGCAGAGCACCCAGCAAGCTCCGGGGTAGGTGGGCTCAAATAAATCCAGAAGCACATGGGGTATTCCCAATGGGAAGTGCATTACCTGCTCTGGTACACCCAGCAGCTACAGCAGCGATGAAAACCCTGCTGAGATCAGCAAACCTTTAATTAATGTCAATTTTGCAGAAAATAGTGGATGTCCAAAATGACCCTGTGACGAACTGAGATGCGCTCTTGCTCTGTTTTCTTTAATCACATGCATCAAGATTTATGGAGACATCCAGGCTGTTTTCTGAGCTTTAGGGGGCTCATTTTATTACAAATCCATGGATTTTTATGCATTTGGTAATGGATTTCTGATGGAATTGTGAAACTGGAGAGAAGACACTAGCAGGGACTCTTTGGGACATGACTCTTGGCACCTAAAGAAGGAAAAAAATGGAGAGGGAAAAACTTAATGAAAATATATATTTGTATAAACAATCAATGAAGATCGTGTTTGTGTGTTAAACAACCACCTTGAAATTGGTCTGTCTCAAAGGACTGAGCAATTGCAGACTACCTTAGCATGAATGATTTATGACATTCATGAACTTGGCAACTACATCAGTTTTCCTAAACCTGGCAGCAAACACCACCTGCATATTAAGTGAAGATTTATGATTTATAAAACTCACCTCATTATGCAGAGGAACACGAATTGTCTTATGTGTGCAGTCTATAACTCCTGGGACAGATGAAAAGGCAGCTATGACACACAATTTATGTGTTCTTGCTGCTGAGGTGGAGAGGGAAAAGCAGGGAGAATAACTCGGGCTTTGAGCTGGGTGCCTTCAAAGCTGTCCACATCCCTCTCCCCCCAGGATGATGCGGTGGCTAAAATTGCGTGTTCTCTTGGAGGAATAAAAAAAAAAATCCCTTGCAAAGATTAATGTGGAGGTCATTTGAATCAATACTCAAAATTATGCCCTCCCTCCAAAACACACCAGGATTGGAAGCATCTGTGTGGCCTCTGTGGAAATCACACACTTGGTGCTGAGCTCACCGCTCGTATTTTTCCCCACCTTGTCCTTTCCTGATCCTCCTCACCCAAGGACACAGGTTCCTGGCTTCAAGGAGTGGAGACTTTTGGTCTGGAAGTGTGGCTCAGGTTAGGGATGGAGCTCACGGCCCCCAGCAAGGAGTGAAGCCCACGTGAGCCCTGGGTACAGCTGGATTCCATCTCTGCGGGTTAGGGGAGCATTTGAAAGGCTGCAAAACACACATGGCTGATGGATTGAAAAACGAGTGACATGATCCAAGGAGAAAACACCCCAGGGCAGTATTCACCCAAATCTACTGCATGAGTTTGAGTGAATCGTGGTTTGCGTGTCCTTGTTTCTTTGTTTGCTCTAACAATACACCCAGACAGCAGAATCTGGTGGAGTTGGATGGGCAGGGCTGTGGGGGGCCCTCAGGGGACCCTGGAGCTCTCTGGAGAGTGCTGAGAGCAGGAAAATCACAGTCCAGGGCTTCCCCTGCATGCCCAGGGCACCAGAGAACACAGACACCTGCTCTTTGGCTGCCTTGAGTAGGGCTCCCACAGGCTGCACGGGGGTGTCTGTGCTGTCCCTAGGCTCATGCAGGGGCTGGATCCCCACAGAGACATCACTGCTTGGGGCCAACCTCGGGCTGCTCCTGGACATGGCGGGGTGTCACAGGCACAAGGGGTGCAGCAAGGCCACTGGGCTGTCACCCAGCATGGCCAACAGGCTGTCACCCAGCAGGACCACCGGGCTGTCACCAGCAGGTCCATCAGGCTGTCACCCAGCAGGACCACCGGGCTGTCACCCAGCAGGACCACCAGGCTGTCACCCAGCAGGACCACCAGGCTGTCACCCAGCAAGGCCACCGGGCTGTCACCCAGCATGGCCGACAGGCTGTCACCCAGCAGGTCCATCGCACTGTCACCAGCAGGCCCATCAGGCTGTCACCCAGCAGGTCCATCAGGCTGTCACCCAGGAGTCCATCAGGCTGTCACCCAGCATGGCCAACAGGCTGTCACCCAGCAGTCCATCAGGCTGTGACCCAGCACGGCAAACAGGCTGTCATTCAGCAGTGCAGCCTCATGTGGGGTGTGACCCTGGCAGGAAGCTCCTTCCCCACAGCCTCACCAGAGCCAGCTCCTGCTGAGGGAAAGACCTGGGAGTGGCAGCTCAGACGCAGCCCCTGAGCTGTCCCTCAGCCCTGCAGCCACTTGCTAATGACACCCAGGGGCTTTGGCTTGTCTTGGAGGAGAAAAACCTATGTGAGGCCTTTGGGTCTGTGTTACAGATGGGTAACGTGATGACTGGCTCTCGCAGTTAAGGAACGGATGTGGCGTGTATGTTACGAGAAGTTTCGCTGATGTAGGGCTGCCTGAGCTGTCGCTGTTCGGACACCGCTCTCCCCGCAGCGCGCCCTCACCGACAGCCGCGGCTGTGAGGGCGGGAGCGCGAGGGACACGCGCCGCCCTGCGCGCGCCAGCCGCCCACGGCCCGGGGGCGTGGCTTGGCAACCCCTGACCTCCAATCGACTCGCAAGAAACGATCTCCGCCAATGGACGGCAGAGAGGACTTGACTGACAGGCCTGGGCGGGGCCAGGGCTGGCGGCACCGCCGCGCCTTTCACGGGCGGAGCCGCCGCGCCTTTCACGGGCGGA
>QUSF01000103.1:768054-790571 GCA_003676055.1 Chloebia gouldiae | reverse complement strand
GCCGGCAGAGCGCACCGCGGGCCGGGCCCGGAGCGCTCCTCGGGGCACGGCCCGGCAGAGCGCACCGCGGGCTGGGCCCGGAGCGCTCCGGGCACGGGGCCGGGGGAAGGCACCGCGGGCTGGGCACGGGGCCGGGGGAAGGCACCGCGGCTGCAGCGGCGGTGAAGGGCCCTGCCTGCGGGCGAGTCCGGGCCCGGGCCGCGGCCCCTCAGTGCGCAGATTTTATGAAGGGCAGGCTCATGTGGCTGCGGGGCCATGAGGTCCTGGGGTGTGTAGAGGAACCTGTGTTACCTGTGTTTGAGTCTGTTTTGTGTTACGGAGGTTTGTGGTGAGGTCGCTCGGTTCCTCACCGTGCGTGTGATGGTGACAGCGGGGATCGGGCAGCGGAGGGCACGTGGGGGCGATTTAGGGACAAGCGGAGAGCGCAGATCGCCCTGCGCTGTGCTGGCCCTGCTGGCTCTGCTCTGTCGCAGTCTGAGCCGTCCATGCACTGCGCCTGGCCGTGCGTCTTTAAATACCAGCCAAGTAGTCGTGGTTCCTTTCCGTTGGCATGAAAATATATTTTCCAAAGTTCGTTCTTAATCAGAAAGAGGGCTAATGCTTCCCGAGCTCTCCAGGATGGTGCTTTGCACGTGCAGAGAGGCGGCCAAGCTAGGGCATAGCTGGAGCTGTGCAGGCAAATCTCAGCTGCAGGTTTCTCAAGGAGAGGCAGTGGGGCTTTTGTTGCTGACCAGGCTCAAAGCTCTGAGAAATGGGGTTAATGTTTATCTGCTGCTGCTCGTGGAATGCTGAAGGCTCAGTGTTGATTTACTGAGATCTTTTGCCTGGTATTTTGCCTGGTAGAATACTCACAAATTTTATTGTATGAGGGAAATACTACCTCGGTTTTGGTCAAAGAAATTCGGGTTGTGGCAGATAATTAGTGCAGTGTTTCGGGGGGCTGTTTATGTCAGTCTGAGTCTTGCTCAAGTTAATTCCTTTGCAGTTAAATGTTTAAAGAGGGTACACTGTAGTAGGACAGTGTTGCTTTTGACATTGTCTGCCTCTAAAAGCCTTGGTTTGAAGATCTCTTGATTTTTTAAAGTAAATTCTCATTTGAATGTCTCTGTTTCACAGACATTTTGGAACGGCCTCAGCCAAAATGTTCTCCGAGCAGCATCCAGCAGGAAATATGCGTAAGTGCTCCTTGGGGTGGTCATGTTTGGCTGTTGGTTTTTATATTTACTCTCTTCCTGATACCAGAGCTGATTATTGGAGCTAGGGATTGGGTAACAGAGCCAAACCAGCAGAATAAAACTGGAGTCTCCTCCAGTTTTCCAGGTAACTTCTCTAAGGCTGTTTCTTAATATCTTGTTTCCCTCCTGGGGAGCTTTGAGAATTGCTGTTCCCTATTGCTTCCCCCACTAGCAGTGCCCACAAAATGTGGGTTGCTGAGCTTTGTTTGATTAAAACCAACCAGAAAGTAATCCAAACACTGTTGGGACAAAGTGTTTTACACTGACATGATATGGGTGATGCCTGGAGCCATTCCCCCGCAGTTAAAATTCATTTCAGATGTGCATTTGAATCACTCATTTTCCTTGTTGCAGGATAATGGGAGAAGGGAGCAGTTGTGTGTCTTACTCAGATGTTTGTTTGATGTTGATTCAGGCCATGGGCTGAGAAATCTGTTTGCGTTGGGAAAGCTGGGTCTGTCTGGTACAGCTGAATGTTCCAAGCTCACTGCTTTGTTATTGGAACTGGAGTTAGAGCCCCTGGCAGCTTGGGCACAGAGAAGGTGATATTCCTGGAAAAAACAGTCCTGCTCTGCTGCAGAATGCCTTCTCCATCCCATAATGTGCCTTTGTAAGCAAAGCTGTGGCTCAGGTATGCTCTGAGCTTCAGAGGGGGTAATGCCCTCTTCTCAGACAGGAGGAAGGGGTTCAGATTGGTCTTGTGTGAGAACCATTCCCATTTTTCAGGGCTAACTTTACCTGTTGCTCCTGAGGATCAGGAAGGTGGCTTGCTTTGGCTCAGGCTCAGAGCACCATGCATGGGCAAAGTGATTTATCACTGTGGATTCTTCTCCCCATGCTAAGCCATGATAAATAAACAAATGCAATTTATTTGTGTTTTCATTCCAGATGAATGTTTTCAAACAAGTTTGAACACCAGAGTTGCCCAGAGCAGCTCTGGCTGCCCCTGGATCCCTTGAAATGTCCAAGGCCAGGCTGGACACTGGGTCTTGGAGCACTGTGGGATAGTGGAAAGTGTCCCTACCTATGACAGAGGGTGACACTGGATGAGCTTTAAGGTCCCTTCCAATCCAAACCAGTCTGGGATTCTGTGATCAAAAGTAACCCAAAAAAACTCCTGTCTGTAGGGACAAAATTAGTTATGACTTTTTTATACCAAACTCTCAAGGGTTGTTGAGAAGAAATATATATGGAATAAAGATATTCTGGGGAAGAATAATATTTTTATATGCTTATTTTAACAAGCAAAGGTTTACCTGTAAGTCATCTGGTTCAGAGCAAAGGCACAAGCTTAAATTTCAGTGTAAGTCAGAGAACATCTTAGGTCAGGATACAACCTGGATTTGCTTCAACACTGAGTGGAAAATCACTTTGTCCTGTCTTTGGGATTGGACATTTTTTTGTAATTAATTGTTTTTCTTTAATGGTAATTTTACTTTCCTGTGATGTGCTGTCCAGCTCAGAAGCAATCAAAGGTGCCGTTATTGGGATTGACCTGGGTACCACCAACTCCTGCGTGGCCGTTATGGAAGGGAAGCAAGCAAAAGTGAGTAAAGCAGGAGCGTTACACGTGGGGTGTCCCCAGTGTGGCCCCGAGGTGAGCGTGTGTGTGTCACCCTTGCCTTTGTGCCCAGGTGCTGGAGAACGCGGAGGGTGCCCGGACCACGCCGTCCGTGGTGGCGTTCACGGCTGAGGGCGAGCGCCTGGTGGGGATGCCGGCCAAGCGCCAGGCGGTCACCAACCCCCACAACACCTTCTATGCCACCAAGCGCCTCATCGGCCGCCGCTTCGACGACTCTGAAGTGAAGAAGGACATGTGAGTGAGGAGACAGTGCCACTGCCAGCACCAGGGCAGCAAACACCATGGGGGTAGCATGACCTGCTCTGCTTCCGAACACAGCCCTGCTCTGGGGGAAGTTGTTGTGCCCTCAGCTCTCGAGGCTGCAGTGCTTCTGTCTGAGGGCCAGGCTGTATTTAGCTGCACTCACTGCTGATCACATTAAGGCTTCCAGAGAAGAAGAAAAAAGGCTTGATGATGCTTGCAGTGCAGACTTTCCTAATTCTTGAGGGTGTTTGCAATCAAAGCTGTGTGATCATACCTCAAGCCTATGATTAGATGAGGTGTCTGATTAAAGCAGCAGAGAACAATGCAGTTTGCAAGCTCTCTGTGGGGCTGGTACATAGGCATGAGTCCTGTGCATTTGATGACTTAATTCTCTTCCTTTGAGACCTTAAATAGGGTGTAATGCATATATTTCTGACTTGTCTCACTTAAAAAGTTGGTATATGCACATTATTTGTATTGTGTAAGCGTTGGCAGCAGCAATCTGTAATTGGTACCTCTGGGACTCTGGATCTGGGGCTCTGCTGACGCGTTCAGTGGTCTTTGTTTAGAGCTACACGTGTTCATCTGCTGATACTGGTGGTACGGGGTTTGTGCTGCTGCAGAAACTGAGTGTGAGTTTTGTGGTTTTCAGTAAGAACGTGCCATTTAAGATCGTCCGTGCCTCCAACGGGGACGCCTGGGTGGAGGCTCACGGGAAGCTCTATTCTCCCAGCCAGATCGGTGCCTTTGTCCTCATGAAAATGAAAGAGACTGCAGGTTGGTACAGCTTGCTCTTTGCAGCCTCTGTGCTTTGTATGTGGAAGTGCTGCAGCCATAACACTGCTTTCTTGGTACCAAATCCTCTCTCTTGGAAGAGCAGGGCTGCGGATGTGGGAAGGGAGCAGGGTGGGCTCCTAGGAAGCCTTGAGGAAGATCAGTGTCTGCCTCAGTCTTGGATCTTTGGCAAAATATCAGTGCTTTACTTAAAAGATACTGATATCAGAATTGGTTGCTGACTAAGTTGATTCTGATTTTTATTGAATTCACACTCAGAAGGGGGAGCTCCATTTCCTGAAGCTGCAATCCATGTGCCTGGCTGCTGCTGAGTGCAGGTTGGGGCAGCCAGGCTTGGAGTGGCTTTGTTCCTATTCAGCTGCTGGGTATGTGACACACAGGGAGAGAGGGAGTGTTCAAGGGACCCCATTGTTGGGCCCTAATAGCTAATTAGCCCGTGGTGACTTTAAATCTTCACTAGGGTAAAATACCTATTGGCCTGGGGAAATAGTCCTCTCTTTCTCAATTCCTGAAGTGGTTTCTGGGGAACCTGAGTGTAGTACAGAGAGGGAATGGTCAGTAGTGCCTTCTGCACCCTCACTTGTTAAACACTGTGTCCATTGAGTGTGAGGAGAGCAGGACTGAAGCTTCATCAATTATTGTATTTTCTGTATTAGGTCCTGGGCACTTGCTAGAGGTCCACCAGTAGTAAAATACAAGTATGTAGTGTGCGAGCATCTAGAGGTGATCTGACTTACTTTGATCTGCCTTCAGCAGGGATCTGCTTCCTGGAGGGTTGTTGGCTTTTGGCCTGGGTGCTGCATGGCCTCAGCAGCGGCTTTGCAGAGAGCAGAGAGTGGTGCAGTGTGTAAAAGCTCTGTGCAGGACTGCTGCATAGCCATGAGTCCTGTCTGTGCATCCACGCTGCCTTGTGCACATTTGTATTTTTTAGTAGGTTTCAGTGTACATTTGGCCACTTCTCTTTTTTGAGACCTTAAAATAGGATGCGATATATATTTTTCTGACTTGGTGTCTCAAACACTTATAAAGTTGGTATATGTACATTGCTTGTGCTGTCTAAGTGTTAGCAAGAACAGATTCTATAAATGGGATGAAAATTAGTCACTGTTAAGTGCATCACATACAGTAAAACGGAGTACAGCTTCAGTCTCATGAATAAAAAGCCAAGCTCTCAGATAATTCATTACAGTGGCATCCAGTCACTGATGGAATTGCAGAGTTGCATTGCTATGCTGCCAGAAGTCTACAAACTATTCTGTGTTTTGTGAAAGGGCTGGAATGCTGCACAGCTCCCTCTGCGTTTTCCCAGAAAACAGCAAGCCAGTCTTCTATTGGTTGGGAGAAATAATTTCAAACTAGGTACTACTGGAGAGAGACTACTTACAAAAGCAGGTAGTGATGGGACAGGGGGCAGTAGATTCAAACTAAAGAGAGTGAGTTTAGGTTAGACAGGAAGAGGAAGTTCTTCCTCTGAGGGTGGGCAGGCCCTGGCACAGGGTGTCCAGAGAAGCTGTGGCTGCCTCTGGATCCCTGGGAGTGTCCAAGGCCAGGCTGGACGGGGCTTGGATCAGCCTGGGATAGGGGGAACTGTCCCTACCCCTAGCAGGGTGTGGAATGGGATGGGCTTTAAGGTCCCTTCCCACCCATTCTGTGATTCTTTGAGTGATAACTTGGTGTTTTTACAAGGAAAACTTCTGTTTTGTCTCCTTTTTCTTCCAGAAAATTACCTGGGACATGCAGCAAAGAATGCTGTGATCACAGTCCCTGCGTACTTCAACGATTCTCAGAGACAGGTACTCATCAAGCTGGGAGATGTTGAGGCTGGTAAATTGCATTCAGTTTCTCTCAGCAGTCAGCACTCTGCTCATTCCTCCGTAGGCTACCAAAGACGCTGGGCAGATTGCTGGCTTGAACGTCCTGAGGGTGATTAATGAGCCCACAGCAGCTGCACTTGCCTATGGGCTAGACAAGTCTGAAGACAAAGTGTAAGTGCATAACACCAACCCTCTGAAATAAACCTGCTGGGATTTGCCTCCTCTGCTTGCTGGTTTTAGAGCACTACTTGGAGTTCTGCCAAGGTGGACTCAGCTGTGAATGAGAGCTCTGTAATGTCACCTCTCTTCTGTGCCAGCCAACCTTGTTAAAGAGAGTTCCTAACTTGCAGCTACAACTTAATTATCCAACCCAAGTGTCAGTTTAATTTCCTTACCTGCCGGTGGCAGTGGTGGGTGTGGCTGAGGACAGCTGGGTGACAGGCTGTCACTAGAGGTGGTGATGGGCAGCACAGGAGCTGTGCTGAGCTGTGTCAGCTGTCCATGGCTTGCAGCTCCCCTGCCTGCATTCAGTCCTCTGTTGCTGTCAGGGGTGGTTACAGAAGTGCAGGCTTTTGTTAGACGTTCTGTATTTCTGAGGTAGTGATAATACTGGGAAAGCCTCATTACATTTGAAACATTCGGGGGAAAAAGCATTTCATAATAGTTCTGGTGTCCCTGCTTGTCATTAAATTTGAGAATATGATTTTGGAGAGGCAGGAGCTGTCCTCTCTGAAAAAATTGGCAAGGTCAGGCTTTGTGCAGCACATTTTCCAGGGTCCCCCACATGGACTCTTGAGTGCTCAGGGGGTATGGACATTTTGAGATTGTTCACTGCTGTCTTTAGAGAGGCTTTGAACTTGTGTGGGCACCAGTGTGCGTTCTGCACATCATCTCTTGAGGAGAGGGAGTTCTGAGCCACTCAACCTTTGTCAAGAAAGTAATGTCCTCCTTCTCCCTGCAGCATCGCAGTCTACGACCTGGGAGGTGGAACTTTTGATATCTCTGTGTTGGAAATCCAGAAGGGAGTCTTTGAGGTGAAGTCCACCAATGGTGACACTTTCTTGGGTGGAGAAGACTTTGACCAGGCTTTGCTACAGTATATTGTGAAAGAGTTCAAGAGAGAGGTAAGATGTCTCTTGAGAGCACAGTCCTGTCTCACTGCTTTTCAGACTTACTTCTTTAGAAGATTGAGCATTCTCTTAAATTCTTAGCAGTTGTCACCTCTGGTACTGCTGGAATTTAAGAGGATTAGACACTCTTTAGCCTGGCTTCCACTTCTTCCACTTCTTTTCTTGAAGTGGATTATTCCTTTCCTGGAAGACAAAGAATAGCAGAACTGCCATTTTCTCTCTGGTGTAGCAGGACTGTCCTATACACAGTCTGCTTACTTTTAAAAGTAAACATCTGTGGTGCAATTGAATGTGACAGGACAGAGGCAAACAAGGGTTGCTGGGAGGAAACTGTCATGTAATTCCAACTCCTTTGCTAATTCAGTCCTGTCTTATTATTCTGTTCTGCAGCAGCCTTTCCAAGGTTCAGTCTGTAATTCACTATACGATCACTTGCAGAGCAGAGAGAGCTGACAGACTGGAAATGCTGACTACCCCTAGCAGCAGGGAGAGAGCAGCACAGTGCACATGGCAGTCTGCTCTAAAAATAGCTTTTCAGTCAAGAGCTCTGAGAAGGTGAAGTGCAGCAATGTGGCTCCTGAGCAGGTGCTGAGAGTCTGTTAACCCTGTTTTTGTCACTCAGACGGGAGTTGACCTGACTAAAGACAACATGGCCCTTCAGAGGGTGAGAGAAGCATCAGAGAAAGCCAAGTGTGAGCTTTCATCATCTGTGCAGGTATGTGCCTGGATCCCGAGCATGCACTGCAGCAGTAGGAGACACTGAGTTCTGCAGTGGCTTTGTTTATTAAGATCTCTGACACTTTTTTCTTCTGGGTAACCCAGTGGCATCACTGGCACAGGAGGTCACTCAGCAGGGTGGGCTTTCAGACGACAGAGAGCTGCTGGAAGCTGAGTTGTTTGGTGCTGGTTTTTGCCCTTTTTCTGGCACCATTCCTTCTGATCTTGCAGTATGTGACCTATCCAACCTGTTCTGTACTTCAGAAGTGTGATGGGCATCAGGAAATTTAGCTAGTGCTGCTGGGTTACTGGAACCACTTACAGCTCTGTGCAGGCAGTTCCAAAACTTTGGTGCTACTCATTCCACTGAAACAGCTAATTTGTGTAGTAACTCCTGTACAGAATCTTGACTTACTTGCCTATAGACAAGTTGGCTGGACAATGGGCAGCAGTGACCCTCCCTCCTTTTTTCCATTGGCTTTGTATATTAATGCAGTCAAGCATGTCTTTTATTCATTGCTGAAGAAGCAGCAAGTTGGGAGTGTAATAGTCCTGGCTAAGTGAAATTAAGGTCAATTATGTAGTAATTGAAATGGGGAGTCTGCCAAATTCTAGCTTCTGAATAAGCATCTTCAGTTTTATCGGATGGTGGTCGTTTTGCTGGCCAGTGGGGAGCTCATAGTAAGGAGCTGAGGGCAGTCACAATGGCTGCATAGTTTTGCCAGAGACATAGCAAGCTCTGTTTTATGAGCTCAACAGCTGGCAAATGTAGCTTGTTCATACCAGGAAAGACTGAATTCTTTAAGTCTTTAGCAGTGAAATGAAAACAGCTTGCTTTTGGTCCCATTTTCCCCTAATACTTCTGACCATGCTGTGTATAAAGTGAGTGCACACCTCTAGTCAGCAGCATGGCTTTAATTCTTGTGTAAAAATCTCTAGAGACTAAGCACTGTTGTTTTAATTTCTTTGGATTGTAGTGTCTTTTGACGTCAGCATGACTCAGCACTTGAATCAGATGATTTCAGTATAAGATTTACTTTAAAAATCCAGCCGTGTGACAAGCAGCCATTAAAGTGGGAATTATGGTTCCTTGCTCTAATTAACTTTGTGTTAAATATAAATAATGAATAATAGTATAATAATATAATATAAATATAAATTGCAGCAGAGTGGCTGTTGAACATGAGCTGTTGGCATTTAGAGAGCAACCAGGAGGGAAGGAAATACCTTCAAGGAGTTTACCTCATGTGGAGTATCAGTCACTTGGCAGAATCTTTGGAACTCTGCAGATGGGCCTTCTTCTGTGTTGTGCTGAAGGAGCAGCATTAAGGTTGTCACATCCAGTGTTACTGCTGTTACTTCCTGGGTGTGACAAATTGTTTTGCTCAACAGTGAAAGACCTTGAAGCAGCACAGTATTAAAATTGAGGTTTAACAGTTGTAACCATGAGGTATGGAACAAATTGTCTTATTTCTGAAATGTCAAACATAAAAGTGTGCCTGCTGCCACTTAAACTGGGCTGGAGGGTGAACAGCCATGCAGATACCTCAGTACAGGCCAAACAGAACCTGTAAGCTAATGTAAAGCCCATTCCTGGTTTTCCCTGAGCCTGTTTCCATGCCACAGACCGACATCAACCTGCCTTACCTGACCATGGACGCCTCTGGACCAAAGCACTTGAACATGAAGCTGAGTCGGGCGCAGTTCGAGGGCATTGTGGCTGACCTGATCAAGAGGACAGTGGCCCCCTGCCAGAAAGCCATGCAGGATGCTGAAGTCAGCAAGAGTGACATTGGGGAAGTCATCCTCGTTGGTGGCATGACCAGAATGCCAAAGGTATGAGCTCAGGGCCTGTTGAGGCAGGGCTGGCACAGCTGCCCTGTGCTTGCTGTTTGGGGGATCAGGACAGAGGAGCTGGGAGTGCTGAGGGCAAACTCAGTGCTGAGGGTCCCATGGGAGCAGTTCCCAGGGCCTCTTGTTCTGTTTGCTTAGCCCAGCTGGGACCTGGGGGCTGGAGCCGAGCTGCACTGTACAGAGCCACCGTGGTCGTGCTGGGAGGTGAAAGTCCAGCTGCAGCCTGACATTTTGGTGTGCACTGGACACAAGCAGCATTGCTGGGAAGCACAGGGCATTTCCTCTTCTTGTGGACTCAGTGTGGTAAAGGTGCATTTCAGTGACAGCCGCTTGTCAGCAATCTATGCCTTCCAAGGGATTTCCAGCACTTCCAGCTATGAAGATTCTCCACCAGCAGAACCCCCCTGGTACCTGCTGGTTGTGTGTAATCAGAGCTACCTGTTGGAGGCTGCTGTTGGCAGGCCCATTTAGCTGGCCCTTGCAGAAACTCCTTATCTAAAGCCTGGCCCTTACATTCTGTGGAGATAAGCTCAGCAGGTAGCTTTAAAGCCTGCTGTGCTGACATGCACAGTTGTGCAGGTTAGTGCTGCCTGCAGGTGATTTACTGCTCCTGTTCCAGCCATGCCTGCTGCTGCTCCTCCATCCCAGAGCTGAACAGGGATGTTCACTGCTCCTTCCAAGGGTACAGCTTGGCCTTTCCTGGAGAGAGCACCAAAATCTCACTCCAGAGGGATCACTCAGGCTTGGACTATTTGTTGCTTTGTGATTTGCAGGTTCTCTCTAGGACAGTAGGTGTGTACATGGTCCTGCTTGGGGTTGATTTGGGGTTTGGTGCAGAGCTTTTCCTGCCTGTGTTAATGACCCTGGTGGCTGGAGGTGATACTGGTGTGAGCAGAAGGTCAGCCAGGCAGGGGAGCCAGAGCAGCAAGATAAACAGAAGCTCCTGTTGTGGCCAAAGCTCAGGTGGAGTAACTGCTGTATGTTCCCAAAGTCCTTGTTATTCCAGCTGGTTAAGGGAAAAGTGGTGTGATTACCTATGTATAAAGTGATGACAAACACAAAATCTTTTCCTGAACTATTATGTGTCCTTCATGGGTGGAAGACAGACCTTAAATATTGATTTTTATTTTTCCTTCATCCCCTCATAACCCCCAGCATGTGTAGTTTTGAGCTGACAGAATGCTTTCCTGGGTGCCTGTAGTTACAGCTCTGCCTCTGAAATTGGTGCCAGTGTGTTGTATACAGCCAAGCCTTCTCTTGGGTACCTTGTTCTGCTCTCTTCTCCCTGCTAGAAGGGAATGTGGCTCTTCTGGAGTGCTCTCATGGCCAGTACTCTGGGAGGTGGACCATGGGTGGTTGCAAGTATTGCTTTGTACTGTAAAATGCACCTCTGGAGGAAAATACTTGCATTTATTTGCATGTTCACACATAGAGTCCTCCTCTGTAATGAGCACTCTGGGCAGGTTTCTCCTGGCTGCAGTGCACAGCTGGGTGTTTGCTTCCAGCAATTTTCCAGGCACATCCCACTCACTTGGGCTGGTGTGCCTCTATTGGGAGAGAAGGCCCAGCCCCACAGCCTTCCCTTGTAGGGCAGAGGAGGGCAATTCTGAGCTGTGCTCTGGGGCGGACCCTCCATGCATTCCTGTCTGGATGCTTCAGCAGGAAATCTGTTGGGATCATGAGCACAGTCCTGGGGTTTGGGCTGAGTGGGGCAGAGCTGACATCAGAGTACCTCTCCTCTGCTGAAACAGCCCATGAAATAAAGAGTTGGAAAATAAAGAGTTCTTTACACAACTCCCTTTTTTTCCCTTTACTGCACACAAAAATCATTAACTGTGCTGCTGGATTTTTTGCCTTCCCTGTGCTCCTCCACAGCTGTTCTGACCTTGGCAACTGTGTCCTGCTCAGTGTTGGCTTGCACAGTTCCCAGGGAGCAATCCTTGACTCCCAGATAAGCCTGGAAGGATCCCCTTGGAATGTAGCTGGGCTGTGTGAAGTCACTGAAGGGGCTGCCTTGCAGCTGGCACACACAGAGCCTCTGGAGAAGGGGCTGTCTGGGCTGGAATGAGGGCATTCAGTGCTGTGCAGGAGGGTGGGCCCTGAGGGAGCAGGCACAGAGCTGAGCCTCAGCATTTCTGTCTCAGGCTTCCATCACAGCAGCAGCATAAGGACATAGAGCTGAGCCAAGGCTGCTGTGGCCATGGTGGTTCTCCCATGGATGAGTTGTGTTGTGTCTCCACTCAGGTGCAGCAGACTGTGCAGGAATTGTTTGGCCGTGCTCCAAGCAAAGCAGTCAATCCTGATGAGGCTGTGGCCATTGGAGCAGCTATCCAAGGTGGAGTGTTGGCTGGTGATGTGACAGATGTGCTGCTGCTGGATGTAACTCCCCTCTCCCTGGGCATTGAGACCCTGGGAGGTGTCTTCACAAAGCTCATCAACAGGAATACCACCATCCCCACCAAGAAGAGCCAGGTAAGAGTTGACTCTGGATGGGTGGGACTTTTGCTGGTGCTTTCAGACAACTTGGGAAAGGCCACCCAGAGCATTACAGTAGTGGTTTTGCCTCCTCAGCTGACAGGAGAAGCAGTGGAGAAATCAGGTATAATGTCAGCCACTGAGTATCTCTGGTTATCGCTGTGCCCAAGAGAGGAGGGCAGTTAAGGATGACAAGATAGGCCAGGATGTTTGTGGCCTGGTGAGGGTTGCTGCAGTGCGTGTGCCATGATGTCAGTTGTCAACACATCATTCTGAAGAAGAATTGTGTGGAGCCCTTCTGAGACTGAGCACCATGCCCATGGGGGAGCCCTTGCTTGGCTGAGTGCCTGGGAAGGGGTTATCTTTTCTCTGCTTTGTAATGTCCTAGTGCCTTGGGTGTGATCCCTTCCTTCCCTTGGCTCTGTCTGGGCCTGCTGCTGTGTGCTCTCTCTGATAACACCTGAGCTGCCTGGGGTGTGTGCTGGAGCCTGCTGCTTCAGGGGAGATTTTCTGGGGTGTGGTGGCTGCCCTGCAACCTGCTCCTGCCATGGATGGCCAGTTTTTGTGTCCCCAGGTGCATACAGGACAAAACAACAGTGGCTTGGATCTTGCAAGCCTTGATGCCCTGGAGTTTTGTCAGAGAAGCAACAAGCATTTCATGATTTTTCCTTCCAAGCAGCTTTTTATTCCTTGTTCAGTCAGCTTGTAACTGCAGATGTTTGTGTTCTGATTAGCTATGCAGTAACTTTCTTTTCCATAGGTGTTTTCTACAGCTGCTGATGGGCAAACACAGGTGGAGATCAAAGTGTGCCAGGGGGAGAGAGAGATGGCCAGTGACAACAAACTGCTTGGCCAGTTCACATTGGTACGTTGGCTTCTCTATTCCTGATGTTAGACTTGACCTTCTTGGAG
Source organism: Chloebia gouldiae (assembly GCA_003676055.1). Classification (NCBI taxonomy): domain Eukaryota; kingdom Metazoa; phylum Chordata; class Aves; order Passeriformes; family Passeridae; genus Chloebia; species Chloebia gouldiae. The sequence continues at coordinate 777,814 of QUSF01000103.1, read as the reverse complement.
ACATCCAGAGCCTTCTCCATTTCAGCTGCCCCCTGAAGGCAGTGTTGAGGGGAAGTCATCTTACAGAAGACATTTGACCCCTTTCTAGTACAAAAGCAGCCTCCAGAAGCACAGCCTGGCCGTGGAACAGCCTTTCTGTGGCTGAGGACCAACTGGCATTGAAGATGGAACTTAAGATTTTCTGAGCACTCCCATGTGGCACTCGGGCTACTAGGCCTGGTTCACCAGGAAGGGCTCTCTGGGTATAAAAAAGCCTTTGCAGTACCAGCAGATAATCTGAATGCTGGCCTGTCCTCTAGTGTAGCCAAGGTGGGACCTGGAGCATATCCAGGATACCTGCAGTCCCCAGGGATGCCCATTTTAGCCTAGTGAGACTCTGGGAGCAGAGGTGTGTTTGTGGGATTGCAGTGTGTGTGCCATGATGTTAAACTGTCAACACATCATTCTGAAGAATCATGTGGAGACTTTGTGAACTGAGCCCACACCCTGCTCCCTGGGGAACAGATGTGTTCTAGGATTGCTGGGAGCAGAGGGGGGCTGCCCAACCAGCTCCCTGAGCAAAATGGATTTGATTAGTACTGGTAAAGTTTGGCAGGTTAAACTGTTCAAGTTTGTATGAACTTCCTAGGAAGAGCCCTGCAAATATGAAGGACGTTGCCCTTCTGTACTTTTGAAGGAAGCTGTGCTGCCTCTCACTGCCTTAAAATGGTTTCCCAGAGGTGGCCAGTGACATCTGTGTCCCGAACTGAGGAAATAGAGCATCCTGCCAGAGCTATGGAAGAGGAGCTTGTATAGCAATAAAGCAGAACCTGTAACACCTTGGAACTGAACCTGGGGGTTCTCTTGTGATTTCTGTGCACTTTTCCAGGGCAGAAACCAGGTTTCAGTGCACAGCATGGTGCCAACAGGCACTTAGAGCACTCAGCTCTGGGGGCTGGTTAGTGGTTCATTCAGTATCAGATCCCCAGGGTGATGTGCCCAGCCCTTGTCCCCTGAGCTCTGTCCCTGTGGGAGCTGATGGCCAACCCTTGTCCTTGCTCAGGTCGGGATCCCTCCGGCGCCGCGGGGAGTGCCCCAGATCGAGGTCACCTTCGACATCGACGCCAACGGCATCGTGCACGTGTCAGCCAAGGACAAGGGCACCGGGCGGGAGCAGCAGAGTGAGTGCCCTGGGCCTGACAGGGATTCGAGCAGGGGGTGCTCAGGGTGGCGCTCCGTGACTCCAGGGGGAATGGAGTGTGCTCCAGTGCTGCCTGCATGGTGTCCCACAGTCCAGGGTGGGGGTGGAGCGAGTCGCTCCGTGCTTGGGTCACCCCCACTCTTCAGGCTGTTGCCAGTGCAGCACAGATGCAGCTGAAGTCACCTGAGCCTGTGTCTCCTCTGGAAAGGAGGGCGGGCAAAGGGATAAGTGAGAACTGAGCGGTGGGTTTGTTGTAGGGCAGCAAAGCTTCTGTAGGCACACAGCCTTTGCCCTCTCCAGTAACCTGCTGCCAGTGGATACTCTCCTTGCATGTTAGGCAGAGATGAAGTACCTGCCTATGCCAATGTCAAGGCAGCTCTCACTGGCAGGGTTTCACCACATTCCAAGTGGTTTTGCCCTGCATAAGAGTCCTGCCTTGGTGTTGCCATCTGGAATAATTGCAACAACACATGAGCAGAGTGCATCTGTTTCCTGGGTTTCCTGCATGGATCAGCTGTGTCCCAGTGCCCAGGTGTTGGGCACACAGGGTGGCTCACTGGGGGTCACTGGTGTTGGTGGGCTGTGCTCTGTCACCGAGGTGTTTGGGGCAGTCATGTGTACCCTGTGTTGCCCTGAGGGGGGACAGAAGTTGGAGTTTGGAATGCAGCACTGTGTATGAGTTGTCCTTGAGCTGTGTGGGAGTGCTGTTTCTTTAGGAACACAGAGGGATTGCTGTCTTGAGCCTGGCTGCATGAAGGTGGCAGCTTTTAAGGGAGAATCAAGTCAGGAGGATCTCTGACTCCAGGGTGTGTCATGTACAACTGAGCAGACCAGCCCTGTGCCGAGACCCTGTTTGTTTGTAATTACTACATTATAAAGGTCTGGAGACTGGGGTATTTTGAAGCATCAGGTTTTCCCTGTAACCACCTTGTCCGTTTTCTTCTGTTTAGTCTGGAAGTGTCTCCAGCTGGCAGGAGGCTTAGGGAATTCAAGTTGTATAGACCAGTGTATTCTGGTCTGTGATAGAGTGAAATGTTGGGCCGTGTGTACTGGGGTAATTAATGGCATAGTTGACAGTTTCTAAAGCTCTGTGGTAGGTTCAGGAGATGAATTTGAAACATTTACAGATTCCCCTGATAGAAGATAACTCTCTTCTTCGTTATAACTGGAAGCCTCTGTACTGCCCTTCAGCTGTTACTTGGAGAGACCCCTTGAGCAATGATATGCTCCAGTTAGCAGAAGTATTAACTGTACACAACTGGAAGGTGTATGCTGCTTTTAATCACACTGCTTGGTGCTTTGGCAACAGGTTGGCACCAAAACCACCCTGCTTGTTTCTCGGATTTCCTTGGAGGTCTTAAATGTGTGCCAGCCTTCTACTGCTGAGTAAAAGGCTTCTGATGACAGGCAACCAGAATTACTTTTAGCTGCCTACCTGTACGTAGATGTGGTCCTAATTACAAAGCTGAATTGCTCATCCCACATATGAATCCAAAGGAAACCTCTGTGTGTGTGTCTTTGTTCAGGGTTCTGTACCATTGACAAAAATATTCCGTAGAAAAGTTCCTTTAAATGGTGATTGTAGCATGAACTTTTATGGGAATTGAGATATCCTGGATATTGCTTTTAATTGAAAGCAATTAAATTAGACTAATTCATGCAGTAAAGCCTGGATCTAGACTATGCTTTTTGACACTAATAGAAGAAAATGACCAAGGAGGGAACGTGTAAGAGCCTGCCCATAGAATCATGTTCCATTCCTTATTAAGGGCAATGTGAGGAGCTGGGTGGGGAATGTTGTCTTGCCCTGCCACCAAGCCTGGGCTGTTTTCCAACAGGGAAAAGAATCTTTGGTGAAACCATTCCTTCTCTTCGGATTTTTTTTTTTGTTGAGTTTTTGCTGGGGGTTTGTTTGAGGGGTTTTAGTTTTGATATTTTTTTTTTTTTAGTTCTGTGGTTCTAATCTGGGATGACCCTTTGGTTTGCGGGTCTTGGTGCACCCTCACTTTCTAGGAGGATTAAGTGAGGACTGGCCAGAGTGACTTGCAGACCAGCAGGTGGGGAGTATGTGGTGGAGCTGGGAAGTTGCAGATCCAGGAGATGAGGCTTTCACCTGCCAGCAGTATCAGTGGCTCTTTAAAGAGTCACAGTCTTTGTCTTGCCCACAGGGCCTCCATGGCTGCAGAGTGTGAGTGACACTGCTCCTGTTAAGCTGGGGAATAATTCTTTCCTCAAAGGTGGGAGTAGATCCTTTATTCATGTTCTTCTCTGCTGCAGTTGTTATCCAGTCCTCTGGTGGCCTCAGCAAGGACGAAATTGAGAATATGGTGAAGAACGCAGAGAAATACGCGGAGGAGGACAGGCGGAGAAAGGTAACGGGCTTACAGTAAGGACCTGCTACTTTCACCACTCTCTTCTGAGCTGTGCCCACCCCTGGGGGCCTAGGGCTCTGCTTTCTGAGCTCTTACCAAGTCTGCTCCTTCCCTTACACTCAGTTGACAGTCCAGGGTTGCACAAAGGTGTTTGCCGAGGCATTTGGGTTTTGAGGCTAGGTACCTTGCCCTGTGTGACTGCACTTTTCTGCTCCCTGAGGAATTCCTGGGATGTGGAGGCAGCAGTGAGCAAACCCACCTGCCTGCTGCTCATGGCAAACGGCTTTGCAGCTCTGGTGAGGGTTTCTGTCATCGCTGCTCTCCACTGTCCCCCTTGGTTGTGCATTTGGCACCTGGAATGCTGTGTCCGTGTGAGCAGTGCCTGCCTCAGTGCAGGTGAGGCCAGAAGGAGGTGATGGAAATCTTCAGTGGTCTTGTTGAGGAGAGAGAGCACTTGTCATGGAGGAGTGACTGAACCTGTAATACACACAGGATTAATGGTTGGAACTACATGGTTTAATGAGAGTAGTACTAATGAATTATGCAACTAAATATAGAGCATTGATTTTTAAGCAGACATATCACAGGCTGACTCTGGGATATGGCACCAGCATGTGTTCAGCGATTGCTGAAACTGGCACATGGAATTGATGCACTTTGTATCCTTCAGTCTGCAGGAGCCTGTCTCAGGTGTTCAGGCAGTGCTGTTAGTCTTGCCCCCCGTAGGGAAGGTATCAGAAGAGGACTGAAGGGGAGAAGGCATGGAATAAACCCCCAGGAAGCAGCACTGCCTGGCCTCAGGGCATTTGTAGGTTAGCTGGAGAGCCTTCAAAGACCTCACTCTGAGAGTCTCACTGTTCAAATAACCTCATCATTGCTGTGGAGTGTAGGGCAAGGTATGGCATCTAAAGAGGCTGCACTGAAAACTGCCTTACTTTGAATCTTAAATTGCTGGATAAGTTCCTCTCTATTGTAATCTTGAAGTGGGACTCACCCCTGTCCAGTGAGCGCACAGAGCAAGCTGATCACTTGTATAACTGGAGTTTCGAAAAACTGCCTTGTTGCAATTTTCTGCTCCTGGTTTTACTGCCATAAAAGCATCAGGAATGCATAAGTGGGAGTTTTTGTAATAAGGGACCATGAGTAAAACCACCCAGCGTTTGAGTTGTCTCTGGTGCCCCTGTTGATGAAGAAGCTTCAGGATGTTCTCCAAAAGCTCAGCTGCTTTCCCATGGACCAGAGTGTGCTGTGCTGCCCCTGAGGTGTCTGTCCTTTCCTGTGTGCCAGCAATGGTGATGCATTGGTCACTTGTAGTTCTGGGGAGTGACTGAGCAAAACCCTGAGGGCTGGCTGGCACAGGGCCCTGTGGGGCCACAGTGCACCTAGAAATGGTTTGCTTGCATTTCTTCTTGCCCTGGTGCCATTAAGAAGGACCCTGGGTGGGAACTTGAGAGGAACTTGGCAGTTTGGGGCATGCAATGCCACCACTTGTCTCACCGGTGGTGTGGGCAGCAGCCCTGATGAGCTCTCTACCCCAGGAACGTGTGGAGGCCGTGAACATGGCCGAGGGCATCATCCACGACACGGAGTCCAAGATGGAAGAGTTCAAGGATCAGCTGCCAGCAGATGAGGTAGGTGGTTCCTGACCCTGGAGTGCTACAGCACATGAAATTCCTGACGAAATCATTGCTCGCATTCCCACTTAACTCGCAGCTGGCTCTGGCCAGTGGCTGCAGCTCTGGCCGTGTTTCCATGCTGGGTGAAGGTGGCACAGCCCTGCACCTCTGGCTGTGGCACTCACTGGGAGAGGTGAGTATGGCTGAGGGGAGGATGCACAGTCATCCTTAGGGGAGCAGGGTTTGGGTGCTGGCAAATAACCTATTGCAAAGTGTTAGGTTGGTGTCACTGAGGCTCTGAGTGCCAGGGAAGCTGCTGATGAGAGGTTTCTGACAGAACTGTGTCCTTGGTGTGGCCTTGCAGTGCAGTGATAAGGACTGTGCTGTGGCTGGCTCCTCAGAGGAGAGGTTTGCTCCAAGGCTGGAGATTGCGGACAGTGGCTGCCCTTGTTAGCAGAGGGACAGAGGCAGAGCTGCTGTGCTCTCCTGGCAGTGCATGCACAGTACCCAAGAACCTGGGGGCAACAAAAATCAGTGCCCACTTAACTCCAGTTTTTCTCTCTTAGAAATGAAATGGGTATTTAATATCCAAGAGTGCTTTTCACACCGCTCAAAGGCAGTGCATTGTGAATTTCAAAAGCCAAGTTTAGAGGAGTGTGCCCAATTACCAATTTAACAACTCTGGGAAGCAGAATTAAAGGGCTCCTGGGGCCTCTGAGGTGTCTGAGGGAGCACAACTAGAGTTTGTTGGTAGCAGCCTCCTGTCAGTTAAAGGCTGTTTCTCTGCCAGCAGATGGGGACAGGACAAGGGGCACAGTGGTTTTAAACGGCCAGAGAGCAGGGATAGGTGGGATATTGGGAGGGAATCCATTCCTGGGAGGGTGGGCAGGCCCTGGCACTGGGTGCCCAGAGCAGCTGTGGCTGCTCCTGGATCCCTGGCAGTGTCCAAGGCCAGGCTGAACACTGGGGCTGGGAGCAACTTGGTTGAGTGACTATGGCAGGAAGGGGTGAAATGAGATGATGTTTAAGGTCCCTTCCCACACAAAGCATTCTGTGGTTCCATTATAATGACTGTCTCTTTGTTTGGAATTAAGTGAGAGTTTCCTCTCGCAGGAGCACGGAGTCTGAATCCCTGTTCCCTGCAGGGACTGTTCTCTGTGACTCCCCGGCGGGCAGCCGGTGCTGGCTAGTGCTGATGGTGGCTGTCACTCCATGTCCCCATCCCGTGGTGTGCTGCAGAGCTGTGCCCATGTCTGCGATCCCTACTGGCACAGCTGTGCCCAGGAGCCTTCTCCAGCCTGCCAGGGAAGGAGGCAGTGCCAGCCTGTGCAGGGACTGACAGATGGCTCCAGGCTGGGCTGAGCCTGCTCTGCTGGTTTGCTCTGAGCTCCTGCTCCACGGGCAGCACAGGGACTGGCCAGGGCAGGAGCAGCCTTGCTCACCAGCTCCCCAGCAGGGTCTTCAATATCCACAGAAAGCAGCTTGCTGTCCCCTGCCCTGGCGTGGCTGTGCCAGGTGAGCTGTGCCAGGCACAGAGCACGGCCTTGGCCAGTGGTCAGGCCCTGCAGAGCTCTGTTCTTGGCACCTCTGCCCAGACAGCAAACAGGGCCCCATTAATGCCAACTGGGACACTGTTAGTGAAGTGGACAGGTGCCCACTGGGAGCTGGGCACAGTGCTAGGCCCTGCACACTCACTCTGAGGCTTCACTTCATGGCTTCTGGCATGAAAGGTGGCCAGCAGGTGGTGAAATGACAGCATGGAGATTAACAACGAATCAAGTGCAGCATTTCACCTCTGTGTCTTTTTTTGCAGTGCAACAAATTAAAGGAAGAAATTGCTAAAATGAGAGAACTTCTGGCTCGTAAAGATAGTGAAACAGGAGAGAACATCAGGCAGGCAGCAACCAGCCTGCAGCAGGCTTCCCTGAAACTCTTTGAAATGGCATACAAGAAGGTAGGTGCATGGCCAGTTCACTTTCAGAACCCTCAGATGGGGAGAGTTAGGACACTGAGCTCTTGGGTGGGAGGTGGTGCTGAGCCTCTGTGCAGCTCCCTCTGAGTGACACTGGCTGAAGGGACAGCTGTGGATTGTCAGGGAGAGTTGAAAGCCTGAAATCCCAGCCATGCCTCCAGGCTGGGTGTTCTGTTACTGTACTGCATTCCCTGGAAAGGGGGGAAACTCCTAGTAAGGAGCATCCAGAAGAGTAAGGAGTGGGCTTTCCCCTCAGTGCATGTAGTGCCTGAAGGAGAAAGGTAACTTCTGAACTTTCTTCAGGGTGATTGTAAAAGACAATTCCTGTTCAGTCTGCCTAAAGCCACAGTAAAGGCCTTGGGGATTTTCTTCTCCACCTCCTTCCCAGTGGAAGGCTCTTGCACCCACTGGCACCTGGCCAGGGTGTGCTTGCCTGTGCAGGGAGGTGTCCCAGCATGGCAGTGGCACAGTGCCCAGGTGACCTTGGTGCTGAGCTCTCCTGACTGGGGACAGCTGCTTTCCTGATGTCAGACCAAGCCTTGAGTACTGCAGTGTCAGCCTGTTACATCCCCTGGGAAAAGGAATAATGGGAAGATTGTTCTCTCCCTCTCAGAGCTCAGGCAGAGATGAAGATTTCCCTTCTCAGTGGACACTGCTCGTTGCACTGAAGGGAGGGTTCTCCAGGCTGGAGCTGACCTGAGCAGCCAGCCAGGGAAAAATGGCCAGGAGAAGCAGTTTGTGTCACCAGAAGTGATAAACCTGTTTGTTCACAGATGGCCTCGGAGCGAGAGGGTTCTGGAAGTCCAGGAGATCAGAAGGAAGAGAAGCAATAAGGAGTCTCTGTCTTGCCTTGATGAGAGAATGACGAAGAGGTCGATTTTCTTGATGCTTGGGAGAGAAGGGACCTTCCTGAGCAGCAAGGGGCAGAATTCAGACTTACTGTGTTTTTGCAGTATTCTATATATAAAATTCTTCAATGTATAAACTTAGTGATGTGTCTGCTAGATAAATTGTCACTTGATGAAAGTTAATTCATGCCAGACAAAGTTACGAGTTTGGCCCTGGTGTGTTCCCTGAGCGCCTAGGGACTGGCTGATCATTTAATACTTGACACAATGGTGTAGTAAATCCCAGATCCAAGCTTGGAAACCATGTCATGAAATTGGAGGGTGGAGATGGAAGCTCTCTGGGAAGGGGGAGGAGAATAAGGCCTGCATGACCCCTCCTTGTGGGTCTGAGGGGCTGGGAGCAGCAGGGGCAAGACTAGGGACGTTGCTGGAGACCATTTAGCCCTGAGCTAGGCTGGTACCTTTGTTCTGAAGGAAAAGGGGCTACTTCAAACTCAGCTGTAACATAATTTCGTAGAAAAGAAGCAGCGTGGAAGTTCAGTACTTTGCTTGTCTAAGCCTTCTGCTCCATCCTGTGTCTGTTCTCTACTTATGGTAAAACAATTTCCTTGATAATAAAACTGTTACTGGATCCGTTCTGTATTTTTTTTAAATAAAAGCAGAAAAGTGTCCAACATCGAGTTCCTGGTCTCCTGGCCTTTGATGGAGAACATGAGCACTTTACTGCCTGTGACAGCTGCAAAGGGAACAGCCAGGCAGCTGTAACTTTCTGGAACTTGTGCTTCATTCACAGGCAAAAAGGAGGTTTCTGGTGTCAGGTGAGGTTGGGCTCTTCTGGGACCGGCAGTGGTGCTCTCACGAGATGCCCCAAGTCCTGTGACTTCAGCAGCAGTGGGACTTCACCTTGTGCTTGGGCTTAGCCTTACAAAACAGGCTTCAGGATTGAGCTGCACTTACCCACTGTGCTTCCAGCAGCCCACCCTCACAGGGAGGTGCATGAATGTAGCTGTGTCCTTTTTCCCCATCTCTTACTCTGTTTCTTGAACTGAAATAGTAACTGTGTTTGCAGCTGTTTTGTCCTGCCAGGTCAAGTATTACTGGGGAGGAAAGGATGGTTTTTGTTCTGGCACTCAAGACATTTTCCACCAGAGGGGACAGAGATGGCCCAGTGTGTGATCAGGAATAATCAGTGTGGGTTCATTAAGGAAAGTTGTGTGTGCCGGACGTGCTTGCCTCCCGCAAAGGAGCAGCCCCTGCCTGGATGAGCGGGCAGCAGCGGCCGCTGTCTGCAGGCGTCAGCGAGGCTGACCGGCCTTTGCTGGAGCTCATGGGCACTGGGCTGGATGAGGGACCAGGGGCACGGGCTGGGCGCTGCCGAGCGGTGTCCTCCAGGGTTCAGCACTGGCTGTTGATGAACGTGTCCGTCCGTGACTGGGACTGGGGGGTCAGCGCGAGCTCTCCCGTGACACGAAGCCTCCAGGGGGCCGATTCCCCCGAGGGCGGGCCCTGAGGAGCTGTGCGGAAAGGCTGTGGAGGGTCCCTCGCGGGGCAGTTCCGGCGCCGCCCCGCAGCGCCCTCGCGGGCCCTTTAAGCGCGCGCGGGCCGTGCTGCGCGGCTCTCGCGAGACCCGCGCGCGCGCTCCCGCCCTTCCCCGCCCGGCTGCTCCCGAACTACGCGCCCCACAATGCCCCGCGCGCGCGCACGGGGAGGGGCAGCGGCCAATGGCGCGGCGCCCCGCTGCCGGCTCCCCCCGGAAGTGACGTCAAGGGCCC
>QUSF01000103.1:728463-753054 GCA_003676055.1 Chloebia gouldiae | reverse complement strand
GCAGTGGCTGGTTCCATCGTTTGGGAACCCTCTTGGCCCCAAGGACTTGCAAGACTTCAAGGTTCTGGGGCTGTAAAATAACAAAGAAAGTGTCTTGGCAGACAGCCTGGTAAAATAAAAATGAGGGGTCACTCCTTAGCCACCCCTGTGGCTCCAGTTTCCACAGGCTCACCTGAGCAGGTGTTGCTGTAGCTGGGGCAACACTGGCCTCGTTCTACGCACCTCCCCCCCCACCCCCCCAGGAGCCTGGGACCAGCTGGCAGAGGTGGAGCTGCTGTCTTGTCACGTCCTTAGTGCTGGTGCTTGATCTATGTGTAGAGTCAGCCCGTGGAGTTATTCAGCTGAAAATTAACCCAGGCAGGAGGGGAACCCGAGTCACAGGTCTCCCTGAATTATTTCACTCTGATTTATGATGCAGCTGTACAGGGATGGTGAGTGGGAGAAGGGAATGGAGAACCTGGGCTGCCCTTCCCTGTGGCACAGTGGACTTTGACTGCCCCAGCTGATCACTGGGCTGGGCCTGTGCATGGTGTGGGCAGCACAGGTTGTGCTCACAGGGATCCCAGGAAGCTGAAAGGGCTTGGGAAACCCCAGGCATCTATTGGAGCTTGTGACATAGCTTTGCGCAGGAGCACAAAGGAGAGCCTGGGTGGGTTTTGGAAATGGAGAGTTGGAGTTTTGTCTCTCCCTGGTTTGAGCTGTGCCTAGTTCAGTGTCAGCTCTTGTGTTGTTTGGGATAAATAAGTGCTGCAGAGAAGGTCTCAGCAGGTGTTGGAGTGTTCCTGGGAGGCTGAAGGGCAGGTGTCTCTTATAGTATCAGCTTCCTGGGGCCACAGCCCAGGTGTCTGCCCTGTCTTCCCTCTTGCAGTGATCCCTGGAACAGCTCTGCTGTGTGGCAGAGGTGCCACAGGCAGTCAGATGCGTGTAGGGGGTTTAGCTGGGGTGCCCCCTGGATCCAGCACATCTCCTGGATGTGGTGATGCTGCTGTCCCTTAATTTAATCTGTGCCAGCTGCTAAACCAGCTTCTGAGGAAGGTGGTGCTGGTGCCAGCAAGTCTTCTCTGAGCAAGGTGATGCTGCTTCAGTGTCTTCCAGGGAGGCCTAGCCAAAGGGATCGTGCTTTGGGTGCAGTAAGGAGAAGAGGTGCTGCAGCCTCAGCCCCAGCTGGCTCAGGCTCCCCGGCACAGGAGGTGTGAGGCAGTGGAACAGGCTTTTCCGGCCTTTGGAAGAGTCACTTCCTCTTCCTGTGGAGTAGGAAGACCTGTTCTGGGGTGGGTTAAGGGGCAAAGCCTTCTAGCAGGGTGATGTGGAGGGCCAGGGCCTCGCTGGCGTCCCCACCTTGCCTTACTCATGTGCTCCTTTAGTGACCCAGCAGCAGTGTCCCAGTTTCATGTGCTGGCTGTTCCTGCAGGGGATCAAAGGGACGGGAAATGGAGGAAGCTGGAGTTAGACATTCCCTTGGCATGTGGTGGTTGGGGCACCTCTGCTCTGATCCAGCTCATGTGGTAAAATCTCAGTGGAGTCTGCAGGGTGTTAACAAAAGTCAAGTGAGCAGAGGGAGAGGAAGTGCTTTTATGGGATTGATGAGGAAAGGGGCAGTGCTTGGTCAGAGCACCCAAGGGAAAGATTAAAACCTCAGCTTTCCCAGAAGCTGATCAGCTGGAGGCCAGCAGGGGTAGGTCTGCCTCTCAAACCTGGAGGGAAACACCCTAGTGGGAATGCCCTGTGTTATTTTCCCAGTCCTGCTAAGGAACTCTGGCTTTCTTACTGATCTCTATAGAAAGAATGTGTCAGTTCAAAACAAAGAAAAATAATTTATAACTCCCCAACCCCACCTCAAAGCCCTGTCTCTGCTGACAGGGCCTAGAAAGAACTGTTATCTGTGTCTGGCTTCCTAAACCAGAAGTTACCTCCTTCCAGCTCTCCAAAGTTGAGTTGCAAACTGTGTGATCCTGTACAGAGTGGCTGAATTGGTGTTTCTGATTTGGTGAGGTGGAGGGGGGTAGCTGGGCTCTGCGCAGGGTGTGAGGAGGAGCGGAGGGGCCAGTTCAGCACTGCAGGCAATTAACCTTTGTGGCCAGAAGAAGATGGAAGTAAAAGGCTCCTGATGAGCCAGTTGTGGCCTTTTCAGAAGTTTAACCTTGTCATGCATCTCTGAGAGCTTGGAGTGCTTGGACTTTCATTGGACATCTCTGCTTCTCTCCTACTGAGGGATTCATTTTGATTTCAGTACACAGTTCAGTTTTGTAGAACAGATTTGAGGAAACACTGGGCCCCCCAGAAGCTGCAGCTGTATCTTTCTCTGTGGAGCTGCAGCAGCCCAAGGAGAAGCAGCATTAGCCACTGTGTTTTCCTTTCTCCTCTCTGTCTCAGGGTTTTTCTGCTGTTGCTTCATGCAGTTTTTCAGTGTCAGTGCTAAACTGACAGTCCCTCTTTGTTCCTTTGGTCCCTGCAGTTCTGAATAGTTAGCTGGGCTATGGGCAGGGTTTTCTGCTAATCTAAGCTGTAAATGCTTGGCAAAATCAAGTACCAGCAATGGCAAGCAGTCTCTTTGCTGGGAGAGGATCTGAGATGTCACATTGGAATCATGTTTGGAAACTTCTCCATATCTTAAAAATGCTTTCTTCTGCAAATATCTCTGCTTGCAAATGGTGCTGACACCTCCCTGGCCAGATGGGCTTCCAGACCCCAGGTGAGAATGCTCAGTGTGGAGCTCCCTTACAATAGGAAAACTTTAAGGAACGTGCTCTCTGGAGACATCTCCCCTGTCCTGAGCTTGCTCTGTTGGAAGCAGAAGCCCTTGTTGGTTATTTTACTGAAACATGAAAAGAGGAGGTGAAGATTGAGGTGTCACTGAAGGCATTGACTGCAGACACAACTGAGGCTGGTGTGGGGAAGAACATTTTTCCAGATTGTGTGCTCTGGAAGGTGGGTCAAACAGGGCAAATGCAGTAACAAAGTCAGAACAACTAACTTATTCTGGTTGTAACTGGAAGAAATGTTTCAAAGCTGGAGGAGAGAGAAATGGCAAGAGAAATGGCACGTCTTGGTGTCTCCAGAGCCTTGGGAGGAAAGCAAAGTGTTGCAGTTCCTGCCTGGGTTTGGATTCTGCCATGTTGAGACTTCCATCTGGTATATGGGAGAAAAAGAAAGTGAGAGAAATAAAGTCACCATGAAGGACAGAGGCCTGAAAATACCTGTGGATTCCTGCAAAGAGAGACATAGTTCTCCTTGAATTCCTGGAAAATGAAACATCATTCTGCTTGAGGGTGAACAAGCTCACCTGTTGCTTAGAAAAGATTTGCCCAGCATCATTTGCAGATGGATTCTCTTGCAGTCTGCCTGGAGTCTTGCTAGTCCTGATGGAAAAGCCCAGCCATGGAATTAGGTTCAAGGTGCTGCTGTTTCCCAGCCTTGTACTTCTGAACACCTTGTTCGGGGATGTGCTGGGATGGTGCTGCACTGGGACTGGGCAGCTTGGCAGGGCTGAGATGTGCTTGGACAACCTGGTGGTTCTGGGGAATAAGGTAGTCTTAACCTGTTCCTCTGTGAGGATGGTGGGCCTTTCCAGAAGTGGCCTGAGAGCCCAGCTGGCTGTGACTTAACACCACTGTGAGCAGAGCTGTGGCAGCACCACTGCTGGGGGGCAGTCAGGGGATGACTGGGGTCAGTGACAGCTATGTCCTGCACAGCTTTGCCTTGTTCCCAGTTTCTTTTGAATAAAGTCCTGGGAAGCCATGGTGCTGCGGTTCTCTTGTGCTGCCTGAGTGAGCTGTATTTCCCTCCTGAATTAGGCAGAGTTTCTGCAGCACTGTCCTGTGGATGGATTGTTCTGCTGGCGGTGGAATTGTGCTGGGATAACTGTGGGACTGTGTCATAGCTGAGTTTACTCCAGCGTGGATTCTCCTGCTCCATACAAGACACAGTACAGCAAATTTAGGGTGTGCTCTTGCTTCAGTGTGCCACCACCACCATGCCCAGGCAGGTACCAGAGGAGCTCTCGTGGTTCAAGGGGATGTCACACACGAGGAGGAGCATTTGGTGTGATCTGTCAGTACTGACTGGTGTCTGCCTGCCCTGCCAGAGATGTGTCAGTCCAGAGGCTCCCTCCCCTGCTCCCAGCCTGCCAGCAGATCTCTTTCCCTGCCTTCTTTATCAGGATGTTTGTCGTGGCTGTGCCTCAGACCTGAGCTCTGGATCAGTTTAACTGTTGGTACAGGAGCTGTTTCTGCAGCTTTCACCTTAGGAAGGGGCGTATGATGGAGGCCTTGCCCTAGGCCTGGGTCACCTGGTGCATCTGAGAAGGGCACAGCCATGCCAAGGTGGTCCTTGGCTTTCTGACTCATGCTGTGGTATTGAGGTTGCAGCGCTGTTACATTGTGCCAGTGCCATGGGATAGGCTTGAGGATCTTTCCTGTGAGCTGGTGTCTCCAGTGGCTCTCTCTTGCAGAAAAGTTCTGGAATTGAGCGGGGCTGTCACACTCTGGGAAATGTGAGGCATGGGTTGGACAAGGGCTGGAGGAACAGGTGGCTCTGCAGGAATTGGGCTTTACTGACAGTGAGTTTTCTGCTTTGACTTGGTGATCTGACCTGAGTATGGAGTGTTTAGGGAAGAGGTTGTGGTTTAAGTTCTTACCCAAGGCAGATTGCTTCCTCCAGGCTGTGCTTTCTCATCCTGCCTGTGGCAGGGGGAGTTCCTAAAGGAGGTCATGCTTCTGTGAGAGGCAGAGGCTATAATGTTAATACTGCCTTTTGCTTCTGGTGGTGTGAGGAGAGGGAGGGAGGTGTTTGCAGAGAGGCTCGAATAGAAACAGTCCAGGGCAGAAGGGAGAGCTGAGGGCACTGTGGCAGAAAACCACGTGGGATGAACAGCAGCTGCTTCCACACCATTTCCCTGCTCTGTTGGACCTCTTCAGGCTGCCAGTGTCCACAGTGCTGGGATTGAAGCTGAGTGTGGATTTCATGTAAGCAGGGCTGATCAGACCTCTCAGGACTAAGCAGTGTGTCTCGTGTTTCAGTGGTGCTCAGAGTGGGTGGTCTGAGAAAACTGTGCCAGGTGGGAAGAGGAACTGGGGAAGCTGAAGCCAGGGACAATGTCCAAAGGGTTGTTGATATCCTGCTGGTTGCCTCGGTCTAATGGTTGTAAAACATTTCCTGGGCTCTCAGCTGCCTGCAGTACCTGTTCCTTTTGAATTACAACGACAATTAGGAAGTGCTGTTTGGAGAGAGCTCACTAGCAAGTGGCTGAGGAGGACCTGAGCTGGAAAAGAGGCTCCAGATCAGAACTCCAGCGAGTGTCTGACAGGCCGTGGCTGTTCAGTTGCCTGGTACCTCTTTTACAACTGTGTGAATCATTAGTGAGCAGTGTGATTCATGCACAGATCATCATTCACATCGAGCTAATGAATGAGCCCCTGAGGAATGACGTGGTACGAGATGGGAACAAGCACCTCAAAAGAGGACAGACTTTTTTGGCTTTGTGGCAACTGGATTTCTTTTCCCTCCTGTTAGCCACCTATTCCCATGTAGCTCTGGGGCATTAGCATCTTAATAAGCAAATCTGGATTTGTTTCAGTCCCTCAGTGTACATCTTGTACCCAAATGGCCCATTAGCATAATGCAAAATGTCTTTTAAACTTGGAGCATTAATAATTGGAGAAGGAGGAGGGAGAGCAGGGGAGCTGTGGCAAAACTGAGCCTCCCAGTGAGTCACAAATGTCTGAAGTGCAGGAATGTCTGTTCCACTTCCCAGTAATTGGGTATCCGGGCTTTCTGCATGAGGTCAGATGCAGCCAATAAGGCCTATTCAAAATATGCCTATGCAATTATGTTTTGTGGTTTGTTCCTTTTGATCCAAGGATTTTGGAGAAACATTGATTCACCTTCTCTGAGGGGTGTGCAGGATGCACTTGTGCTGATTCAGTGCTTGGGATGAAGTTGGGATCTGCTCCTGGAGCTGCATGTCTGATGTGGGATGGGGACGCTGGTGGTAGCCTGAGCAGCAGTGTCAGAGCCAGCCCCAGTTTGGGGACGGAGCTGCTGACGTATCCCTCTGGGCAGGTGGTGCGTGGTGGCCCAGGGGCCAAGGGCTCACTGTCACCTGCTACCTCTGCAGCCCTTGGACACGCGAGAGCTGCCTAACTGTGCTGTGCAGAGGAGTAGAAGTCCGTGACCTGATTCTTGTCTCACCTCCTTTGTGTCCTGGGAGCGAGGGAGGCTGAGCTCAGGAGGCAGCTCCTGGCAGGCAGCCGGCGGCTGCTCAGGGGGAAGCACTGCCTCGCCTGACCCTCGCTCAGCCTCTGGCCAGGCTTGCCTCTGCTCCTTTGCTGAGCAGCCATTTGCTGCCTCCCTGTGGGAAGCTCTCCCTGGCTGCTGAAGCCAGGGGTGTGCTAAGGAAATGAGACTCATTTGTGTTTTCCAGGGTGGGTTGTGGCTGGGTGCTTCTCTCCCTGGCTGGCACTCAGAGCTTGCTTGGCTTCTGGAGGCCTTTCCTCTCTGAGAAGGCTGATAGGTGAGGGTAGGAGGGCAGGATACCTTTCCTGGACAGTCTGAGTGTCTGTTTCAAGCTGGTTCTGGTTACATGAAGTGCTTTTTCTATCCAGTCTGCCAGCATTAGAGGAGGATGATGTACAAGATTGCTGTCGTGGGCTTGGGAGCAGGACTGCAGCAGGAGAACCTCACATTATGTGAGCCGTGGTGGAATAGCTGCATGGTCTCATGCTGTGCAGTTAAGTGGTTTTCCTTTGTCCAGGGGAGAGGTGGCATTCAGAGACTGATGGAGGAATTCAGTGTCTGGTGTGTTTCTTCAATTCAGTGGAGGGAGGGGCTTCAATTTCTTCAATTAATGCTTATGCTGAAAAGGATTCCTGAAGAATTAATTACTTGGTCTCCTGACTCTGCAAATCCTCCCCTCATACCTGCCCTGCCCCCATCTTATCCTTTTTCTCTGCTTCTGTGGTGTCAGTAGATCCAGAGAGGTGAACTCTGCCATAGTTTTGCTTGGGAACTGGTCCCTTCCATACCTTCAAACCCTTCTTTGGATGGCATGGAAGCCTTTGAGGGATGACTTGTATTGATGTTGCCTTTTAGGAGATGATCCAGAGCTCTGCTGCATGCTGGGGTGAAATGCAGAATGCCTCTGTGGGATTGTGAGGTTCCTGCTGAAATTGTGCTGTACGAAGTTGTGCCTGGCTTTTGGCTCAGCTCCACAATAAACCTTAGAGGAGCTGTGCTGGGTCCCACTCAGCTCCCCAGTGCTGTGTGCTCTGGCTGGGTGTCTGTGCATTGCTTATGTCCTGCTCCAGCTGTGCTAGGGGCCCATGGGTTGAGCAGGGAGGGGAAGTTCGTGTGCCTCTGTGGAGGCATTACAAAACCCAAGCAGCAGTTAGGCTGAGGTGTGTTGGCTGGGTTTTATTGCAGAGCATTCAGCTGATATTCCTAAAGGCTGTGCAGTCTTTGGCTTCCAGGTGATGTGGCCTCTGAAGCACTGAGGGATCCTGGACTCTTCAGATTCCCTGCTCTTTCCTAGCAGGTTTTCCAGGAAAAGCTGTGCAGCCCTTTCATCTGCTGTTGTCTCTGCAGATTTGGCATCTTAAGTGGACTTGAGCCACTTTGAGTTTGATGAAGGCTCTGTCTTATTAAAAGACATTAAGTCTTTAATGGGCCCAGCTTTAACCTGTTTGTTTCACAGCCATAATTCATAAGTTGCAAGAGTGTGTGTAGAATTTCCCTCTGGCCAGGTCAGTGCTCTTGCACACAGGGCTGGATGAGTAGGGAGTGTCTTATGGCCTAGGTATTTTAAGGGAGCCCAAACCAGCAATTTTGTACTTGCCTGTACCAAAGGACACTTCCTTTTTGCAGCACTCCATTCAACATTTCTACTCGGGTACAGCATGAAAAACCCTCAAATATTCTTTCCTCATCAGTGATTTTGTGTGCCCTGAGCACAGTCCTTCACTGAAGTGCCACAGGCCTGCAGCACTGTGGGTGTTGGTTCAGAAGCAGCTCTTTGGCACCTCTAGGATGTGCCTGATGGAGTTCTGCCTAGGATTGCAGAGATATTGCTGGCATCTGCCTTGCAGCTGGCTGCATGTGGAGCTGCTTTAGCCATCACATAACTTGGGTAGCCTTGGCTGTCCAGGCATCTTGGGCTATGTTGTGCCTGCCCAGTAATGTACAGTCCTGGGTGGAGAGCAGCAGAGGTTACCTGGGGAAGGTACTGTGGCTTGGAACGGCGTGTGGCAACAGTTGTTTCATAGAAAGCTTCCGGGCTGTGGAATGTAGTTGGGATCAGATTATCTGGGAGCTGTTGGCTCTGTGCTCATGCCAGTCTCTGATAGGAGCACACAGGCCTGTGCTGCCCTTGATTCCTGGGGAGACCAGGGTGCTCATGAAGCTGTGCCCCATAAAAATAAGCCCATCTTGAGTCCTAGGGAATGACTGCCCTCCCTTGCCTCTGTATCCCACATTCCACAGTGTGCTATTAGTGTGAAATATTTCATTGTGGAGCAGCTACAGCTCAGCTGCTGTTTGTCAGGTCTCTGATAGCACAGGGCAGGCCAGTAACTGCTATTTATGTAGCAGGCTGTGAAATTAATGCTCTCCCGTGCCAGCTCATAGCCCAAATTGCAGGAGACAGGTTGACTGACTGCTCCTCCTCAGAGTGCTGGTGGTTGTCTGCCTGGTGAAGGGGAGCTGTGGTGGGTGCTGCTGGTGTGGGGTGTGGCAGTGCAGGACCCATTTCAGTGGCACAGCACTGTGTAAGGTGGTAGGAGCCTTTTGGAAAACCACTAGGTTACTGTCTAGTACCAGGTGAAGGTCTAAGGATCTGCTCAGCTGTTCTTTCTGATGGCAGGACAGTAGGAATGTGGTGACAAAGCCCTGCAGGTGGAGCGGGCCACCCAGAGCCGGAGGCTCCTTGGGCAGCTGTCATGGAAAGCAGCCACGGGGTGCACATGGCAGCCCATCCCAGATGGGTGCAGTGCCTGCCTTGTGCTCTTGGCTCCTGCTCTGGTGCCTCCCTCGTGCTGGAGCACAGAGCAGGTCCACAGAGGGCCCCGCTCCTGGTACCGTGCGTGGCGTGGGCCGGGAGCAGGGACCCAGCTGGTGCCAGCGTCCTCTGGGCCATCCCTGCTCCTGGAAGGGACCCGGCCGTTCTCCTGGCCTGCAGTACAGCACAGGGAGGGCTCCTGGGTGATCCCTCCTCTCCTGGCAGGGCAAGGAGCTGCTCGGGTGCCACAGCAGCTGCTTGCAGGAGTGGCACAGCTCTCCCCTGCAGCTTCTGGGGACTGGGTTAGTGGTGATTCAGCGCTGCCCACACTGCCACTCACTTTGATCACTTGTCAGCAGTTGCTCTGAGGTCTCCCTGTATCTGGGAAAGCTGTTTGGTGGCACAGTTGTCTGAAATTCCAACTGTAGTAACATTGGAGTTTTAATAATAGAAAGGCTGTCCTATCCACAAACCTTGGTTTTCTGAGGAACTTGCTGTCTCCAAAGAGCAAAATATGCTTATTTTTGCTTCCCCTCTTCTCTCAAACAGGCCTGTAGCACACTGTGGGAGAAAGTAGCGCTCATCTGCTGTGGTGTAGGAAAGTTGGAGCTTTGAACCTCATCCTCTCTCCTAGAGATGCCTAATGGTGCTCATGGCAGGTGCTGATAAATCTGAGCTAATTGTCTGTTCCTGGCAGGGCTGGCACCATTAGCAGTACCCACAGTGCAGGCCTTCTGCCTCTTCAGAGCTGGCACTGAACTGCCCCCTTTGTAGTGTGTGGGCTGGTGCCCCTCTGCTCCTGATGGTTTCCTCTGCCCCTGTTCCCTGAGCAGTGGCACTTGTGGTGCTGGCCTGTGGGCTGGGATGCTGTTTCCCTCCATCCCGAGCATCCCGCCCTTGGATGGCCCTGGCAGCTCTTTGGCCAGAACAGGGGCAGGAACTGGCTGGAGCTCTGCAAGCCCCTGGCTCAGTGTGGTCCAAAAGCATCAGCTCCCAGCTGCTCTGGTGGAACTTGGGTGTGCTGAACCAGGGGGATACCTCAGCAATGCTGTGAAATCAGGATGTAGTCTGGGATAGGGTCCATGCTTCCTTCAGGAGTGCTGTGGGTGCTGCAGGAAAGACCCAGCTCCTAGCACGTTTGACCCCGAGCTGCCAGTGTGAGCAGTGCCCCTGATCTCACTCGATCACTTGGTTGTGCCCTGTAGTAGGTGTGTGGTGCAGCTGTGCCCCTTTTTGGGAGGCCATAGGATGGTTGTGGGGAAATTCCTTACCTCATTCCCAGGTAAGTGTACCCTGGAACCCTCAGCTCTGGAGGAGACAGGGTGGGATTTGCAGAAATACCTTTTATCTTGTTGAGGCTGCAAAGACCCAGAGGAGACTTGGAAATTACCTTACTCTGCAGAATAACCTATTTTTTTCTGAGTGCTTTTGAACAGCAGCTTTCTTAGAAACTTTGTAGCATTTTGTCTCCTTGGGGTGAGTTTAGCAGATGCACCACAGGGTTTTTTAGACCCTGTCATACTGCATTAGGGTCACAGACAGGTACAAGCTTGCTTTGAGAGAGGAAAGCTGCTCTTGCATAGTCGGATAATGAGGTGTTGGCAGTATGTGAGGGAGTTCTGCAGCCACCTTGAGTGCTGGTGCCCATCTGCTTCAGCTGGTGTCTTGCTGGTCTCTTGCTGGTCTCAGTCTTTGGTTGTTTAGTGACCCCTTGGGGTGCTGGGTGCATGGGGACATGGTGACAAGCTGGCTGGTTCCTTGTGCTCTAGGCTTCCAGCAGCCTGGAAGGTTGCTCCTATGGCAAGCTGCACACCAGCTGTTCTGCTGGATTCTGCTGGAGTTGGTTAGAGCCTGAAATAACTCTGCCTCTACACAGTGGTGAAGCATGCCAAACCTGAGAAGTGCACTTGATGTTGGTACTAGAAGGTGCTTTTGGATACAAATCCAGACTGGAATTTGCTGAAGGATTGGCCCAGGCACAGTACTGTGCTGTGTTGAACTAGTTGGAGATGTAAATGAGCGGGAGTGCATCCTCTGAGACCCTTTTAATTTATTTGTTTGCAGTAATAAATCACCAAGGCTTGTGAAGGCCACTGTGTTACCTCAGGTGGGGTGTTCCTAAGGAGCAGTGCTGTAACCCTGCCTGATGGATGAGGTGCTGTGTGTAGGATCAATAACCTCCAGTTCCAGCGGCCCCAGTAGGACCCAGTGGGTGCTCTGTGTTTGCCACCAGTGTTTCTGGGGCAGTGGAACACAGCACAAGGCTGGCATCTGAAGGGGTGACTTGCATTTGGAAACTGAAGGGAGCTTTTCAAATGACTTTTTACTGAGGAATTGCTCTTAGGAGTGCACACCCACCCTTCCTCCTTGCTGTGCAGAAAGCTGGGAAAGCATCTGGAGAGTCAGTCCTGTGAGGAGGGGCTGGGGGGGAGATGCCTCTTTCTCTCAGCTTGGAGAAAAAGAGGCATAACAGTCCCACTCCCACCTGCCACACTGGGATGCCCTTAGGGGATGCAGGAAGTTAGGTGTGATGGGCTAATCTAATTAGAGCTTCCTAATCTATGGGAAGTCTAAGACTTTCTTCTTTGAGAGGAGAAAACTCAGGAGTGCTACTTTGACAAAAGTGGGGAAGAGTTGCTTTCATTCTACTCTTGCTCAAAGGAGCCTGCTGGGAATGATAGCCATTATCTGTCCCCTAAGGCTAGTGCCATTCACTGGGGTGGGTAACTGCTTTAATTGAGTGGGAGGTGAAGTATTCTTGGCTGGGGTGACCTGGAAGCCTGAGAGCTGCCAGCATGGCTCAGAGCTCATCCTAGAAATAACACGGGCCAGTGTGGCTTTGTGACTTCGACTGGTCTGTATGGGGAGCTTGAATATTAAAACCAATTAGTTATCTTTAAGGTCAAGGACTTATTTGACCTACCAGCCTCTGTTTCAACTTGGCCTGGATTGAGGATCTTTGGGAGATGGCTGTACAACTTGTGTAAAGAAGCTAATGAACTGATGCTTTTTAAAGCACTTCCCTGCTGCCTCTGTAGCCCAAACACTTCAGCAGGATGCTGGTATGTGACAGCCTGAAACAGCAGCGAGCAGGGGCTGGGGTAGGCTCCTTCCATAAGAAATGTAAAAGAGCAAAACCCTGGGGTTTGATGTCTGAAAAGCACTTTGTTGTCGCTCTGACTCAGAATCCTGAGAGCAGGCTTTTTCACAGGGCTTAGCTGGTTTTACCCTTGAGAGTGCTGGAGGATATGATGAGGGATTTGATTTTTATGCCATTACTCTAATGGGAAGCATGAAGTCTCGGTTAAACCTGAGACAATGCAGAGGCAGCACTTCAGACATCTGGGATACTTCAATGGCAAATGGGAGGTACCTGCTGGAAGGCAGATGGGAACTCCTCCAATTGTCCTTTTGGCTTTGGGTGGATTTGAACCACGAGGCAGCTTTGGGGATTAAGATTTCTGCAGGACCCACCCCAAAGCCCTAGGAAAAATGAATATCAAACTTATTTTCCTTTAATTTAAGCCTGTTCTGTGATTTGTGGGGTCTTATCTCCTGACTGTGCCTGGGGTTGGTGCTGGTGAAGCAGTAGTGTGTGCTTAGCACAGTTCAGTTAAAGCAGCTGCCAGAGCTGATGAGCTGCCCTGGGAAAAAAAATGATAGAGAGAAAGCAGAAAAGACTCACTGTGACAAAGGGATCCTTCTAGTTCCATTTTCTGTATTAATCTGAGGAAAGCAATGTGTTAAGATAGCAGTTGGACTGTTTAGTGCTCCAGCTGTCTGAGAACAAATTAAATGGGCTCTGAGATGTCCTTGAAGTATGTGGCTGCATTGTTTTAAATTATCTCTGCTGGGAGCTGCTTCCATTCCTTCTACTCACAGCCCTTGATCTGTGCAGCTCTTGGTCGTGGTCTGTACATGTCCTCTTTCTTCTCATGTAGTACCCCAGAGTAAACAAGCAGCTTTTGGAGGACTTGCTTGGTAGAGGCTGAGCACTGAAGAAGAGCCTGTTTTGGTTTGTTTCTTTTCCCCTCCCATTATTGTCCAGCAGAAGGGAAATTACTCCAGTGACAGTGAAGAAGCATTCCTGGGGGAGGGAGGAGAGAACTGTGTACATGGGATATGGTGTGAGTGTGCTTGTTGCTTTGCTGCCTGCTCACATCCCTTTTTTCCTTCCCCAGCAATGGTACCAGCATGATCTCGTTGATCATTCCCCCCAAAGACCAGATCTCGCGAGTGGCAAAAATGTTAGCGGATGAGTTTGGCACTGCCTCCAACATAAAGTCCAGAGTGAATCGCCTTTCAGTACTGGGAGCCATTACATCTGTACAGCAAAGACTGAAACTCTATAACAAAGGTAACTTCTAGCTTGTATGGATGCTGGCACACTTCCCTTTCTTGGAAGCAGCCTTAAGTTCCTGCACTATGCAGTTTTCTGCTAATCAAATCTGTTGGCCTGTGCTGCTGTTTTGCACTGATATTCCAGGTATGTTGCCCTTGGATGGCTACTTCAGGGGTGGACTTTGGGACTAGAATAGTAAGGTGGTCCTTGTCTATAAGGAGGGGGGGGTCATGATTCTGTTTCTTAGTGCTGACTCTGCTAAATTTGGCCAGACTTAAGAGCTGGATGTTCTGCAATAGTTCATTTGCATTAAAGTAGTGCTTTTCTGTCAAGCAGAAACTTCTGTTTGCCTTAAGCATGTATGCCTTAAGCATGGCATTGAGCAGCTGCCGTCATTCTGGAGGGAGCAGACCCAGGCCATCTCAAATGAGCCCTGGAATAGTTCACTGTTACTGCTTTTGCACTGGCCTGTGGCCTTCCCTGGGATGGCCACTCTGCAAATCCCTGCGTGGGGACCAGCAAAGCTTCTGAAACTGCTCAGCCTTTCTCTGGGTGCTGTGAGCTTGGAAACTCATGGGTTTAACAGGCAAGTGCACGTCTGCTACAGGTGCACTAAATGAGCTTGTTTCCCATTGTAGAGACCTGGGAGGGAATGAGGTGGGGAAAAGGGAAAATTAAAAGTTTGGGAGCTTGAATTTCAACTCTGCTATGAGTCTCAAGGGCTGGCATTTAGTTTTTGATGGGTACAGTTTGCCACATTCCTTAGTGATCTAAACCTGCATTGTGTCGTTTGTAGTACCTCCAAATGGTCTGGTTGTTTACTGTGGAACAATTGTGACAGAAGAAGGAAAAGAGAAGAAAGTCAACATTGACTTTGAACCTTTCAAACCAATCAATACATCATTGTATTTGTGTGACAACAAATTCCACACAGAGGTAAGGACTCCCCCATTTCAGGAGCCAAGGTCTGGGTGGGCACAGCCTTACTGTGCTTGAGCCAGGAGAGCAGCAGGAACATGCCCTGAGGAGGCCACTGAATGGCTTGGGACTGCAGGGGATGGGGAATGCTGGAAGGAGCTGAGGGACTGCCCAGTCCTACCACCCTTGAGTTTATGTAACCCACAGACAGGAGCTTCTCTCTGTAACTGGAGGAAGGGTGGTTTTTTCCTTAACCACAGAGGCCCATAGATACTCTTCCAAGTCAGGCTTTAAAATACTGCCAAGATAATATCAGTGTTGCCAGTCTTGCTATCAGATATGTTAACTGAGAGCCTTGATGGAGAACTGGCATGTGCCTAATCTGTCTGGGGGGAAGTGGGATTATTTTTACCCAACATCTAATTAAGTTAAATGAATGGTTTGAAGCATATTGAAAGAAATGTGGATCACAGCAGTCAGTGTATTGCCTCTGAGGCTGTTTTGGCTCTGGCAGGTGCAGTGGTCTCAATGTTTGCAGTGCCCCTCACGTCCTTGATGTTTGCCATAATAAATGTGTGGCCTGTGACTTAATTGCCTGTTGTCAGACCCATCTGACATGGGCTTGGCAGGCCCTCCAGTGATGTAGTTCTGCTCATCTGTTTGGGTCTGTGAAGATGTGAGCCATAAGTAGCTTCCAGAGGGCAGAGTACAGCAGGGAAAGGTGTGCTTGTTACACAGGTGAGGTCCATCCCTACTATTCTTTCTCCCCACAAAGGATGAAATCCCAACATGCCTTTGATCTCCCAAGAATAAAAATCTGTGCACAGTCACAGGTCTGGAGTTCTGCTGGGTTCCTGTGTCCACAGATGAATGAAAGCAAGAGGCAAAAAAGGGAATTCAGTCAGGAGCCAGGATGCCAGGCCCAGGGAGGTGTTTGTCCCTACTGCTGTGGGCAGTGGGGAGGTGCTGAGTTTCCTCCTGCCCTTCTCAGGAGATGGGTCCATTTGGTCTTCTCTGCAGCTGCTGCCTCGGGGCACCGATTCAGTATAGAAGTGCCCAGCAGGCTGTTCCCAGGAGCAGCTGCAAATCCTCTGGTGGTGGCACTGCTGACCTGAGGGGAATTTGTGGGAATTGCTGCTCCTGATGATGGGATCACTGCCAGCCCCCCTCCCTCCACAGGCTCTGTGCTCTCTCCTGGCTGTGGGGTTTGTGGTTATTTCCCTGGGTCTTGCCTGCACTGCACTGCAGTCAGCTGGGGCTGTGAGCTCTGAGCTCTGCCTTTGTCCCCCTCTCTGGCTGTAGAGCCTTGAACCCCGTGGTTCCCCCAGCCGAGCTGACAGCCAGGGCAGCTGCTCGGGCACCCACAGCTTTCTGGGAAAGTTGGGGTGGGAAGGAGTAGGAGAAGGAGCTGACCTTCACCTCTGGCCTACAGCTGCAGAGAGGAAGCTCAGTCCAGGCTGAAAGAAGAACAAAGGCAGTGGTCCCTTCTTGGATGTTTGACAGGTCAAACAGTGCAATTGCTGCCAGAGCTGATCAGGGAATCACTGATCATTGGTACTGTGAAAATTAGAGGAAATCAATGTGCTGCCTGGCAAGAGCATCTGATAAAATTTCTCCTAGATACTTTATTGCCTGTGTGAAACTGAAGTAACTCCCCCAGGGGGCTGTGAGCCCTGATGTGTGTCTGAGGAGTAGGATTTACAATGACTAGCTTTGATACCTTGGCTGGAGCATTCATTCCAGTCACACGTTTTGCTTGGCTCATTCCCAGTTAAATAGATTGCAGTGTAATATGCCACTTCCTCCTCTCATTCATCCCACTGCTGAGGAATTAATACAGAATATTTACTTTGGCCAGGGCATTCTATTAAACCTTAGCCTCCATTTCTTCTAAGCTTGAGAGCTGCATGCAGGGTTGTGTGGATTTTGGAAGATGACTGATGGGTTTTATCCTTTCAGTTCAGCCCAGTAATCAGGCTGACAGCCCTGCAGGCAGCTCGAAGTCCCGTGCAGTAACCCAGCACCATCACTTTCAGTGTTAAACTGGTGACTTCAAGCAATCTGGAATTTTGACAAGTTCCTCATCCTACTGATGTGGTTTTGCCAGCCAGAAAGAGGATTTTGGCTATTGCTTTTTTGGGCATGTGTAAATGAGCAGGAGTATGTGTGTGTGCTGGATGTTTCTGCCCACTCAGCCCCTAAGGGAGCAGCAGCTGAGAGATTGCCTTGAGAAAGGAGTGCAGAGTTTGGATGCTTGGGCAAAATGAACTCAAAAACCTTGATACTGCTCTGTGCTTTGGTTGGGCAATGTAAATGACCTTATGGGAAATATTCAGCTGCTTTTTTTAAAGGGAGGAAAATTGAAGGATAACTTAATTTTGCAGTAAATGTTCTGGGTGTCTTCTCCACAGCCAGTTATGCACAGGATGATTATTGCTGCTATTCCTTGTGCTCTGTAAGGCTGAATTTGCCACAGCCACTGTAGATTTATTTCATTATTCTGCATGTGGCACTTGAAGTCAACAGGTGCAGCAGACCAGTAGTGGTAGTAGGGAGGTTGTGTCAATGCTTTGGAGTACAAAACTGAACTGACAATGAGCAAGCTCTGCTTTCCTGACTGGAATGCCAGGAGAATTACTGCTCTAGTTGTGCCAGCCAGAGAGGTGAGGCAGCCTCAGAGAGGTGGGATACATTTTACTTCACACTTTCCAGAGCCAATTTCCAGGATTTTGCTGTCACACCTGCCCATGACCTCAGGTGTGGAACTGGCAAAGCTGGGAAATTGTGATCAAAATTAAACTTGAGTTTCCTCTGTGCTCTTGACAGTGTTGTATGGGATGGGATTATGTATGGAAGGAATTTCTTCCTGGGAGGGTGGGCAGGCCCTGGCACAGGGTGCCCAGAGCAGCTGTGGCTGCCCCTGGATCCCTGGCAGTGCCCAAGGCCAGGCTGAACACTGGGGTTTGGAGCAGCCTGGGACAGTGGAAGGTGTCCCTGCCATGGCAGAGGAAAGTCTTTAAGATCTCTTCCAACCCAAACAATCCTGGGATTCTATAATGATCTGGAGTAGTTACAGCTCCTGAATGTGCTGGTTTTGCTAATAAAAACATCACCATGACCAGCTGTGAGCTGAAACTGATGGGGCTCTGCTGTCCCAGGCCCTCCCTCACAACCTCTCTCTGTTCCAGGCCCTCACGGCGCTGCTCTCTGATGACAGCAAGTTTGGCTTTATTGTAATAGATGGGAGCGGGGCTCTCTTCGGAACTCTCCAAGGAAACACACGGGAAGTGCTGCACAAATTCACTGTGGATCTTCCAAAGAAGCACGGTAACACACTCGTCTGTCTCTGCTGAGGGCAGCAGTCTGTCCTGGGCTGGGATGTGAGGGTGAAAGTGGGGAATGTGGCCTGTGGGGGTTTAGCTCTGCTCAAGTCTGTGCTCCCTTGGAATCTGACAGCAAAGCTTCCAATCTGAGCCTTCTGTCAGAATTAATGAATCACAGTTATATGCAGTTGATCTCAGAGGTGGCACTTTTTATTTCTTGCTGCATTTGACCCTTTCCTTGGTTTTGGGTCAGTTGTAAGTAAGTATTAGTAGCACAAGCAGTAATCCTGCTCAGTGCAGTTGTTAAGGTTTGATGTGCTGGTGCTGTGTGCACCCCACAGTGAGGAGCAGCGAGCTGCTCTCTGCAGGAAGCACGGGGCCTCATGGAGCAAGGGAAATTCGAGTTCCACTCCATGGAGCTGTGTTGTACCCAGCCACTGATGAGTTCAGCAAATTGTCTTCTGGTTACTCCTGGCCTACTGTCCTTTGTAGAGTGGGATGGGACAAAATGAAACAAAAACTGCCCCCAGTGAGGCTGTGCAGCAGAGACTGCTGGGCTGCACTGCGTCAGCAGAGGCAGCGCACAAAGGAGATGGCTTCTCGTGAAGCTACAGGGAGAGAGAATGTGCTCAGATGTTCAATTTCTACAGAGATGCAAGGCTTTATAGAAAGAAAATAAACATCTTCCTGTGTCGAGAAAAATCTCCTGGTGGGAATGAACCCTCTTTATTTTCTGAGTGTTCCACGGCAGCCCCTGCCTCAGCTCGTGGCAAACTGAATTCAGGAGGCTGCAGCTGCCCTTGGCTGTGGTTATTCCAGGCCAGCTGTGTCCTGAGGACGCTGCTGGCATGCAGTGGGTCCCCAATGCCTGTCCCGTCCCTCCCTGCAGGCAGAGGAGGTCAGTCTGCCCTGCGCTTTGCCCGCCTGCGCATGGAGAAGAGGCACAACTACGTGCGCAAGGTGGCCGAGACGGCCGTGCAGCTCTTCATCTCCGGGGACAAGGTCAACGTGGCCGGGCTCGTCCTCGCCGGCTCAGCTGACTTCAAAACTGAGCTGAGTCAATCTGACATGTTTGATCAGGTGAGTGGCCTGTTCTGAGCAGATCCCCGTTTGAGTGTCAGTGGTGAGGTGGTGATTGTAGCGGTAGATCTGATACAAGATGCTGCTCTGGAGGAATGTAACTGTGGCATCTGAGGAAATTTGATCAAAACTAAAAATGTGATGTATCCAAAGAAATCTACCATTCCTAATACCTCGTGCAAGGAGCTGAGAGCTCCTGTTCTTGAAACAGGGCTAATAAGAAATCTGTCCTCCCTGGTTTGGAACCGGCATTCGCATTCTTTGTGTTCCCAAATCTAAAGCAGAAGCTTTATTGGAACTGCACTCCAGTAAACCTAATCCTGTGGCCCTGTGGTTCAGTAGTGTGCATTCAGAGGTGCCTCTGCATTGGGTGAAGTGCAGAAGTGAGAGCAGCGACTCCCATGGCAGGGTGAGGAGTCTGACAGTCCTGCTCTGGGGTGGATTTACAATTTCCTGTCTCCTTCTCTCGTTCAGCGGTTGCAATCCAAAGTGCTCAAACTAGTTGATATTTCATATGGAGGAGAAAATGGCTTCAATCAAGCAATTGAGTTGTCAACTGAGGTCCTCTCCAATGTGAAATTCATCCAAGAGAAAAAGCTAATAGGTACGTGATGCGCTGCAGCCTCCTCCTGAGCCGGGGTTGAGGTAAAGGTGCTGCTCTTGCTCTTGCCCTCCTGGCAGTGCCCTTGGCTGCCCCAGCCCTGCCATGCTGGCTGATAGTGGGACTTGGCAGTGGTTCTTTTTGCCATCTGGACACCTCAGGTGCTGGTAAGGGCTGGAGGGGGGTTGATTGGTTTCTTTTTCCATACTAGACTTCTTGGACTTTCTCTGTCCTTCCATCAGAGATCCCTTTAGTTCCAGGCCTTCTGGTGGCAGCTGCTTCTAGCAGATCCTTGCAGTCAGATGAGGCTTGAAGTGTGTGTGCTGTGCTGAGTGCTCATGGCAGGCTCTGTGTGCCCTGCAGGACGATACTTCGATGAGATCAGCCAGGACACAGGGAAGTACTGCTTTGGTGTGGAAGATACACTAAAAGCTTTGGAAATGGGAGCAGTAGAGATCCTGATAGTCTATGAAAACCTGGATATCATGAGATACGTCCTGCACTGCCAAGGCACAGAGGGTACGTGGTGCTCTGGGACACTGCAAGCTCTCCGGATTTGACACCTGAGGTGCCTCACTGGGATGGGTTTGCTGGAGGAGCTCCCTGAAGACATCTGACCTCAGGGATGCTGTGTAGCTCTGTGTTACTTTGCAGGTCACTGGCCTGCAGTTTCCCAACCTCTGTGGGGGAAAAGCTGGAACAAGCAGGGTTCCAGTGCACAGAGGGAGTTGCAGTGCCAGGGGGGCACTTGGTGCCAGAGCCAGCCTGGAAGCTCCTTCCAGCTTTGTGAGTGTGATACCAGGGGGAAGACTGAGGTGACCTTGTGTCCAGAAACACAATTCCTGGGCCTGCAGCAGGACCTGTCGCCCGCTGTGTTGGCTCTGTAGCTGCTCTGTGGGGTTGCTCACAGAACTTTGGAGAGGAAGGAAGGCAGTGGTGGTGCCCTGGCCCTCTGTGTTGTAGTTGCTGGCTGTGCTTGATCTCCTGCTGTCTTTAAACTGCATCTTGTAGCCTTACCCTAACTAATATTATCATTTTTCCTTCCTTCTTTCTCAGAGGAGAAGATCCTGTATTTGACACCAGAGCAAGAGAAGGATAAATCCCACTTCACAGACAAGGAGGTATTTCAACTTGGGGCTTCTGGGTTTGTTCTCAGGGTGTTGGTGCAGAGCTCTGGACATCTGGTCTAAGTTTGTCCCAGGCACCTGAGCACAGTGACCTCCTGTCACTCAGTGACACTCAGGGCAGGAACCTGTGGTTCTTCCTATGTAACCCTTGGATCCTACACCTGCTTTTCTCCAGTCTTCCCTGCTGCCAATACCAGGGTTGTGTAAATGGGCAGTGTGGGATCTTTGACCACCACCGAACCATCACCTACAAGGCTTGGGTAGCCACCATGCAGGCAAGGCCCCAGAGCTATTGCTTCCTGCTTACAAGGCACTGATTTGGTTGTGCAGAGCCACTGTGAAGTCAGGAATGGTGACCTGGATCAGGTGCCAATGGAGTGTCTGCTTTGGGATGCATTTGACATGGGGAACAGTCATTTGCTGCTTGAGTTTCCTGCCTGTGCAGGTCAAACAGCCCTTGTGTACCAGGGTCTGTGTAACTTTGCAGAATTAACTGGGGAAAAAAGTGTCCCTTGCCAAAGGGTGGGGATCTGTCCCACTTGGGTTATGCCTGGAGGCCATTTCCAGCTGTTTTCCCTCGTGGAGGGAATCCCTGCTGTGCATGTTACCTGCAGTGAGGAGGTTCTGTTTCACAATAATCACTACACTTCCTGCTCAGAAAATGGTGCCTTGTGGCTCTGTGTTTGCATGGATCAGTGTTCCTGCCTGAGAACAGGGCCTGGTGGATGAGGGGAGCTGCAGTCTGTGCAGGGGGCAGAGCAAGTCTGAATGAGCAGTGAAGCTGAGATGTAGCATGGAGTGACACTGGAGCAGAAGAATCAAGGTGGTTTTTCTCCTGCGCTAAATTTCGTATTAGAGGCCCAAAACACTGTCAGTGATAAATTCTGTAGCACCAGAGCTGGTGGTTATGCCTGCCCTTGCCTGGTGCAGTTGTGCCAGGAATGCCTTCCCCCAGGAATGTCCCTTTGGAGCGTGGGGGCCGTGGAGCCGATTTTGGGGGGGGATTTTCTCAGTACTGAACACACAGTGACTGTAACAGGGTTTTATTATTTATTTTTCCCCTCCAATGTCTCCACAGACTGGACAGGAACATGAACTCATAGAAAGTATGCCCCTCCTGGAGTGGTTTGCAAACAACTACAAGAAATTTGGAGCAACATTGGAAATTGTTACAGACAAATCACAAGAAGGATCCCAATTTGTGAAAGGATTTGGAGGAATTGGAGGTAAACTGCAAGAGGAAAATGTGTTTGTCTTGTTCAGCGGTTGGTTTGATAATCTGGTGCCAACATGAGTGGGATTAATCTTATTCCTATTAATCATGAAACCAGTTCAAGAAACAGGTGTGTTCACAAGGGTGGATTCATTCCCTGTCCAGCAGGATGGTGGTCCATGCTGGGCCCTGTCACTTTCCAGCTGTGTTCCTCAATCCCTGTGTCCTGTGCAGGGCTCAGGGATGGGCTGTCCCCCTGTGCAGCTGCTGGAGGTCAGGAGGACCCCGAGCTACCTGGCTCTGTCTGCACAGGGGTTTGGTGGCAGCCCCTGCTCTGCCCTGCCCAGGGGACTCTGACAGCCCCCAGCCCTGTTCCTGAAGCACTTCGAGCTGTTGCTCATCTCTCAGAGCCTCCTTGTACTTCAGCTTCTTTTCAAAAGAAAATTCTTTTTAGTCCATCCTCTGGAGCAGTGAGGCCTCTGAAAGCCAGTCCTGCTCTGGAGCTCACTGAGCATCAGCCACGCCTGGCAGCGGTGCAGGTGGTTCCTGTACCAGTCTGACAAATCCTGGGCAGGTGTGGGCAATCCCACAGCAGTGCCATGCTCCATGTCCTGTCTGGCCAGGGGTTCCAGGACAAAGCTGTGCCACTGGCTGGGCTCAGCTTTGGTGAATGTTAACCAGGGAGGAGTGCATTGTAAAGGGGAATTTCTAGGGCCCAGAGAACACCAGTTGAGAGGAAAGAACTTTGGATTGTTTGGCTCCATAAGGAGCAACGGGTTTCTAAGTTTTCAGGGTTGATTATTCCAGGAGTCTCTCATTTCCTGGCAGATCCAGCCTCTTTGCATGGTGGGATTGTTTTGCTCCCATGCCCTGTAGGCTTGAAAGGAAATGTCCTTGAAAATCTCCTTCACCTCAGTAAATGATTCCAGGCATGCAGGATTTCCAGAACCCTGGGTTGGTGTTTGGGGTGGGAAGAGGAAAACAGACACTAAATCCTGCTTTTGCTGCATTGTAAAAGTACCTGCAGTGCCAGGTGCCCTCTGGATTTTACTGCCAGGCCTGGATCTGAGCAGTGGCACTGGCACCAGTGATGTGCCACCAGTGTTTTGTGAAGGTGCAGCCCTAGAACGGGCTCAGCTTTTCCAGGAGGAAGCTGGCCAGGCTGGGCAGCTTCCTTTGGGCACTGAATTCCCTGGCACTTCTCAGGGCAGCTGCCTGTCTGTTGCCAGGCCTCGCTGGACATCAGTGGGAAGCTCTGGGAGCAGGGCTGGGGAAGCTGTGCCTGTGGCAGTGCTGGGGAAGCTAAAGGCTGTTTCTTTGGCAGGTATCTTGCGGTACCGGGTGGATTTCCAGGGCATGGAATACCAAGGAGGAGACGATGAATTTTTTGACCTTGATGACTACTAGGTAGTCGAGCTGGGTCCGGCAACACGTGCCTCGCCCCTCCAGCATCCAACCCAAGGAGCAAACTCATGGTGGAAAACACAACTGATCCCTGCCTTAGAATTGGAACATTTCCAGAACTTGATCCACGAGCATTTGGATTTGAGAAAGCAAAACCCTACACTTTGATTTGTCATAGTGTCAGTACAGCAGCAAACTACTAAGTTCCTATATGCCACTTCGGACTAATTTAAAAAGAATCCCAGTTTTTACTTTTACTCAATGGTGAAATTGGTTGCTCTTGTATTTTATGGAAATGATTTTTTTAACCTTCATGATACATTAACTGCTGTAAACCTTTTCCTTCCAAAATTAATAGAAGTAAGATCCTACTGGTTTGTTTCTTTATACTTTGATTGGAGAGATCAATTGCTGCATTTGGCAGCACCGTGACCCATTTACATGGCATTCTCAGCTTAGCCTGCAGAAGAAATGGAACGAGGTTGGAGCCATAATTCTCTTCAAAAGCTTGAGGAGGCACTGACCTGAGTGCTGGTTCATTACATGTGGCTTGCAAATTCTGATGGTTTGGGGAGGCTCACCAGCCGAACGTGCTTTAATCTGTTTGCAGAAACACTGCTCTTACAAACTAGGAAATGCACTTCATGGATTGCAATGAAAATGCTGCTGGAGTCTTGGGCTTAATTTGGATTTGAGCAGTGCAGCCTTCAGGAATTTATTTTTTTTCAGTCTTGACAAAAATAAACATGAGATTTCAGTGAAGTAAGGTACACTTGGCTTTTTGTTCCTCAGTAAGTTTTCCTTTTTGCTTTAGGACTGCATAAGGTTTCCTTGATTATGTGAATTTGAGCCCACAGGTCTTAAATGGAAGTGGGTGTTTGACAGGAATATTGAGTCAGTGGTGTGAAGGCTGAATTAGTGCTGGGAGTGTGGAATATTTGATTCTGATCCGTGGAGCGCTGGCGCACTGCTGGGAGCTGGGTGTTCCCAGGGCTGTCTCTCCTGTGGGGATGTGCCCTTCAGGAGGTAAAGGATCACCTCTGGGTGGCCCCAGACTGCCCAGGCTTTATGTCCTGCCTATTCCATGGAGCGTCCATAGATCAGGGAGCTCATCCTTGGGGTGTGTCCAGCCTGCTGGTGATGCTCTGGGGTCAGGGGCTGTGCACGCCAGGGCAGCAGTGGCACAAGGGCAGGTCCTGTCCCAGGGGAGCAGTGGCACAGCTCAGGTCCTGTCCCAGGAGAGCAGTGGCACAGCTCAGGTCCTGTCCCAGGGGAGCAGTGACACAGCTCAGGTCCTGTCCCAGGAGAGCAGTGGCACAGCTCAGGTCCTGTCCCAGGAGAGCAGTGGCACAGCTCAGGTCCTGTCCCAGGGCAGCAGTGGCACAAGGGCAGGTCCTGTCCCAGGGGAGCAGTGGCACAGCTCAGGTCCTGTCCCAGGGCAGCAGTGGCACAGCTCAGGTCCTGTCCCAGGGCAGCAGTGGCACAGCTCAGGTCCTGTCCCAGGGGAGCAGTGACACAGCTCAGGTCCTGTCCCAGGGCAGCAGTGACACAAGGGCAGGTCCTGTCCCAGGGGAGCAGTGGCACAGCTCAGGTC
>QUSF01000103.1:676252-710311 GCA_003676055.1 Chloebia gouldiae | reverse complement strand
CCCCGCGGGGAGATCCGCTCGCTCCCGCCTCCGCCGCGCTCCCGCGGCCCGCCCGGGGCGCCACGAGCGCCTGCGTTTCATTGGAAATAAATAAATAACTACAATGAACCTGGCGGGAGGCAGGGCCCGGCCGGCGGCACGAACCGAAAGCGAAAATCCCCGGGCGGGAGGGCTCCGGCTCCATCCCCTCCCCGGGCCGGCCGGAGCCCTCCGCGCCCCCGGGGCCGGGTCAGACCCCGCCGGGGAGGCTCGGGGCCCCGGGCCGGGGCAGCACCGGTGCTGCAGCTCCGCTCCAGCACACTCGGAATTACCTAACGAGACCTAATTGGTGTGTTGGTTATACTCCTAATTAACGCTTACGCCGCTAATTTCGCATTAGTGGAGAGGCATCCAGGTGGGAGCAGTAGAAAGAGGTGTTGAATTTTTTTTTTTTTACTATAAGCAAATTAGATCTCTATAGTCAAATAGAGGCCCCTCGTTTTACTGCATTAGGCATGAATAAAATTAAGTTAGAAGCAGAGAGAGAACAGTAATCGGTAAATATCTTCTAATTTATTTGTTAGAAGCATAATTGCTTTTTCTCCTAAGCGTAATTCGCTCTCACATTCAAAATTTCATACAGTTCTCCAGAACTGAAGGGCAAAATGCAAATAATTTCCCTTTAATGCATTCTGAAAGTGAGCTGGGTTCAGTGGAGACATAAATGTGTTTTTTAGCCAGTTGAGTTGTTGCTAAACTATCTGATCCAGAAAATATGGATTTTCTTTAAGTGTGCTATCTGGTCTCAAAAAGCAGAAATAAAATGAAAAAGAAAAAGGGGAACATAGAAAGCCTTTGTGTATCTTTCATTAATGTTACTGATCACTGAGGGCAGGGGCTTAAAAGCCGTTCCTAGGGAGCCTCCTCCCCTGGTGCTGTGGTCTCGCACTTGCTCTGGGGGGTATCAGAGCCATCAGTGCCCTCAGCAGGGGAGGGCAAGGCTGGGGCACCTTTGTGGGCATCCAGCTCAGGGCCAGCCTCCCTGAGAGATGCCTCCTAAATTCCTAGGAATTGTGCTCTGGTGGTTTTTTTCTTCTGTGGAACAGTCACCAACACTCCTCTGCTTTGGGTTCTGTGAGGTGTTCAAGTAGCATTTGGAGCTGGAAGGTTTGGCTCCCTCAACTTTCAAAACCCGCTTTTTTAGTGTTTTTGCAAGTGCTCTCCCATTTTAGTCTCTCCTCTTTGCGGCCAGGTTGTATCAGGATGAAGCAAATGGGACTTTTGCTGATGAGTGTTGTATCCTCCACTTGCTGGAGCTGGGAAATGTGCTAATCTATGCAAATATCTGTGGGGTTAATAGGAGTTTTAGTATGTAGTAGGAGGTTTTGGCATACACTTTTCTCTCTTCCATTAAAAATGGATAAATATAAAAATTGAGTAAGATGAACAATTAATTCTGTGTTTTCCAGGAGAAAATGGTATACAATGTATAAATGGTTTACAATGTAGTTGAATTTAATGTTAACCTTAGTGGAGGCTTGCACAGGATGACTTATGTTTGAGTGGAGATGTTTCCCTAAAAGCATTGAAAATCACTCCTAAATGCAGATGTGGAGGTTTTGCCTTCTGATGTGGTGCAGAAGGGGAGATTCTCCAGGAGATTGGTTTGAATGCACAGGGCATAAGCTGTTTGGACTGAGTTCCCTGTTGGGGATTTCTTTGTGATCTGGAAACGTGGGAGTTGGTGCTGTGGGAAACATCCCAGTCCCAGGATCTTCCCTGCCTAGCAGACTTGAGGGGATGCTGCTTTTTTTAAGAGTGTTCCACATTCCTAAAAGATGATGTTTTTTACCTTTCCTTGATCAGGGAGATGGGATTTGGTGCATTGCTTCCCTCCAGTGCCAGGGATGAATCTGCAGTAAATACAGGAGCAAATGTGTGATCTGAAAGTTCTGAGGAGCAAATACACTGTAATTCTGAGGGGCTGATAAACAAGAGGTAATGTGTCAACATGTTAATTGCATATAAGTTTCAGAACATGCTGCTCTAGCCCTCAACTGTGCCTTCTCTGGATTGATTATTTGCATTTATTTAAAGGAAAATCAGTCATGGAAATAATACTGTTCTATTTTTAAGGCTGGAATCTCAGAGAAATATTTCAAGGTTTCAGAGTGACAACTTTGATTTGCTGTGTGAAGTTTTAGTGAGTATTCCCAAACAGCTGGGTCCCTCAGATCAGCTGAAGTCTTCCTGTGCTGCTTCTGTGCATGTTGTCCTTACTCATTCCCAGGGGAATGAGCATTGAGTGATGCCATTCCACAGCTTCCACGTACACGTGGTGCCCACCTGTACGGGTGGGATACCCCCGAGGGTAGCTGGGACTGACTGGTTTGCCCGGGCTGAGGCTCACTGTGTCTGGCAGGGCTGGGGCTGGGGCTGGTTCAGTCGTGGGCTCAGGGAAATGCTGGGTGTCAGCAGTCACTGAGGAGTGAGGAGGTAATCCAGAACAGATGGAGGGCCACTCGCTCAAAGGGCTCGTTCTGCCCCTGGTTTTGGTTTTCTCAGTGAAATTAGATAACTGTGACCTTTTTGCTCTTTTGAAGAACCAACTGCAATGCTTTGTGAAATAAGTTTTGTCACCTGCACATCTGAGTTGTGTATAAAATCTGTGTTTAGTTGCATCAACCCTGTGATCTGCATTTACCTTCAATATGTGCTACAAGCCTGTGTTCGTAATTTTCCCAGGAAGCTTTCCATAATTGTTATTTAGTGTTACCAGAAGCTTTCACAGTGTGGGGGGGTTAGCTGCTTAGGTTGTTGTAACAGAACATCAGTGTGGCACATAGTTTGGGAGGCTTTTTATACATTTATGGGGTGAACTGTGCACTCTGAGATGTGGATGGCATAACAAAATAAATCTGCTGCTCCCAGGCTCCTGTACCCACCAGGCATCTATGGGAAATGGCTCCTGAGCAGGAATCCAGCTGTGTGGAAATTCTCACTCACTGAGCTTATGCCCCTCATGTTTCACTGTGGCCTTGCTGCCCAAGCTGCACAACAAACACAGGTCCCTGTGCTGGCAGGTTAAATTCAGCATTCAGTGCTCTGTGGTAGGAGCATGAAAAGGTTTGGGAAAGGCCATGCCTGGGAATAAAATGGGCAAGCACTTATTCACACTGCTATCATTTGTATCTTGAAGTTATATATATGGAAATAATCTTCCTAACACACAACCTTCAATGTCTAGAGTGGTTCTCTTTGGCTCTCTTAAAAGTCTCCAGTGTTTAAGTACCCCGGCAAATAATAAATGAGGAATTATAATTGAATATCTTGCCAAAAATCTTTCTGTTTCTCCTGGCAGGACTTTGATTTGAGGTGGGGGTGTTCAGTTCAGAGGTACCAGTCTGAGAAGGAAGTGTTTCACGCAGGCCCACCTGAGCAGCAGCAGCAGCTCCTGCTGTAAATCACTCCAGGGCTACTGAAGTGCCTTGGGTTACTTCAGCTGGACATGGTTGTGCCCCTAAACTATTTAAAGCTCAAAGTGCAAAATAAATCCCAACATTCTGCTTGGAAGCTAAAATACAGCTGCTGTATATATAGCTCAGTAGGACTATAGTGCTCTGGTTTTTTTCTTCCCTGTCTCAGTCATAGCAAGCCAAGCAGGCAGTTGGATTTGTGGGATATTTTTTTTCACATGCTCTTGGAGGAATCCTTCGAAGAGTTGACTTTTGTAGCGACACAGATACAGGCAATGATCATCTTTGCAGCTGATACAAAGGAGGTACTGTTCTAGCTGAAATGTGACTGGTTCTTAATTGAAGCCTTGGAGTAGATGGAGTGTTAGTAAGGCATTTGTAAACCTGTATGTAACCT
This sequence comes from Chloebia gouldiae, assembly GCA_003676055.1. Classification (NCBI taxonomy): domain Eukaryota; kingdom Metazoa; phylum Chordata; class Aves; order Passeriformes; family Passeridae; genus Chloebia; species Chloebia gouldiae. The sequence continues at coordinate 706,459 of QUSF01000103.1, read as the reverse complement.
TGATATGCTTTCTTCAGCAGGATAATGATCTGTTTGCTTTGCTGGTATCTTTTTTTAATCAGCAGCTAAATGAGCAGAGTTGAGAGCTGCATGTTGGACAGTAAAGCATGCAGGGTTTCATACATGGGAGAGAAGGCAATGGCTGGAGCAAACAGCTAAAGAAGTGGTGGTGAGATGGATTTGAGGAAGGCACAGCCTTGGGATGGGCCTTGGGGCAGGGGATGTGAGGTGTGTGCTGCTGCCAGGTTCTGAGAATGATAGTCCCATTTCAGAGAGTGCCTTGCAGAGGAAGGAAGCAAATCTGAATAGAAGAGATTGCTGTGACTTTGGCAGCGGTGCCGAAAATGGGAAGGAAGAGCTTAAGAACATGAATTAGAGCAAGGCAACTGCACTTAGAACCAGTGGAGTGGTGAAAGGAGGGAAGTGGACACAGGAGTGTGGAAACCTTTATCTTTTGGGAAGGGTTAGCTGAAGCAATGGCCTGATTGGGGAAATTAGATGGCAGAGGGAAGGAGGCTATAAAGATACAGAAGTGTGTAAAGTTATCTGAGGTTTGTGATGATGGTGGCAGTAGCCATCAGATTATTCAGGTGAAGGAAAGCTGCAGATGTGCCAGTTGTGGGGGAACTTCTGAAGATAAATTGCTTTTGGCTCTTAATGAAAGGAAGTTACCAATCCCTGGGGAAGACTGAGCTCTGGTGTTTCACCAGAGGCATTTTATATCTCATTCCAGACTCAGAGATTTCTCGCCTCACAATGCAGTTACATTTTCTAACATGACAGAGTTCTCCAAGCTCTGCCTGGTGCTGAGCTAGTGAGGTGCAGCAGAGGAAGTTCCCTGCAGCCTGGAACATGTGCAGGGCTCCTCTGAGTGAGTGTGACCAGGCAGCTTTCGGCCCCAGAGCTCTGCCTAGGGGCCTGGAGCTCCCGGAGTAAATCCCTGTCCAGGTGTCCGTGTGGATCGAGGTCCTGTCTCTGCAGGCAGCTGCTGTGGGTGCAGCTGCCCTCTCTGAAGTGCTCTGGGGTTGCTGCTTTGAAAAGCCCATCTGCCTTTGCTGCATGTCAGACAGTGCTGTCTGTGTCCCTCAGGATACAGAGCTTTGAGCACTGCTAAGATTTGGGTCACTGAGGAGTGTTGTGAGCAGCATCGCAGCAAAACAACCTGCCTTGTTACAAGCTGTACCCTCAGAGAGACCTGGGAATGTTGTTTGAAGGATGGATGTACCTTTTCATTTCATTTCATGTTTTCTAAAACACCTCTGCTGCTTGTTAAATCAACGTGCCGTGTGTCTCTGGATGTGCTGGGTTTATTGCTTTGCAGTTTAGAGGTCGCTGGTGCTTTGGCATTTCCAGTTGCCCGTCCCTGGGCAGCTCGGAGTGCTTGTGCAGCAGCGTGCTCAGGGAGATTGCTGATGGCTTTCAGAAGAAATGGATGTTGCAGCAAATGTGCCAATGTGAGAGGAATGATGTGTGGGAGAGAACAAGAGACTGTGCTTATGAGAGGGCTGCTCTGTGAGAGGGAAGTTTTTTGTTGCAGGGCAGAAAATGAATCGAAGGGAAATGAGAATATTGACTGAGTTGTTTAAATTAATGCTGATGGGTAACAATTCTTTCCTTCTAGCTTTTTTGTTGGTCGACGTCTTCTTTGTATGGATGCCACTGTTTATGTTGTTACATAATCTGATTTCATTATTTGATTTTTATGGCATAATTATTCACAGAAAATCCACTTTTTCTGGAAATTCCCTTTCTTCCCCTGTTTATTGATGTATTTATGAACTCAGTGGTGTGACATCTGACAGCCTACTCCGTTTTCCTGTACCACTTCCACACATTTCCCAATACGAGCATGACTGAGAGCAGATAATGCAAAAATAACGTAATGCCATTGGTGTTTTAACAACGAAAAGCACTGACTCTTTCTGAAAACTTAATTTGCTTCTCATACAGGCTAAATTAACAATGGAAACATTTGAAGGCATGTTGTTTCTTTGGTGCTTTGTTAATCCACATCCCCGCAGGACTTGCATCCTTGTACTTCCACCCCAGGAAATTAACAGTTTAGTGTGGGATCAAAGAGTAGTTTGGCTTCCTGGGCCCATTTGTAGGATGAATACAGATGGAAATTTGTAAGATGTAGGTAGGGACCTACTTGCTAGGAATAGGGAATGATGTGTTTTCTGGGTAGAATGACAAAAAAAAGCTTTTTGGGTCAACTTCAAGCTGGTGGCAACACTACAGAATTTTGGTTTACTCATTGATTTAGAGGAGAAGAGGAGAATCACTATATATATATATATATATATATATATATATATTCGGTGTTACAAGTTTGCTCTGAGTTTTATTCTGTTGAGGAGTTCTTGAATGTGGAGTTTTGGTATAAAAAGTTGTGCCAACGTAAACTGTTTGCCTTTTGAGAGGTGTGAGATCGTGTATTTCAGGATGGTTTGCATGATGGGGCTGTTCTCAAGTCTTCCAACCTTTGCAGTGAAGCCAATTGCTGATTTTCAGATAAAAGCGCCTAAATCTCTTTGAAAATCTATACTCGGAATTTGCAAAACTTAGTAAGTTCCAGCTGGGACTTGATAGAGAATCTCGTTGGCAATTCTCTTGGGGCAGGGGAGGACTAGCCAGGGAAACTTGTTATTCAGGCTGTCTCCAGCACGCCAGTCCTTCTGGAGACAAAAGTCAGACCTGAGCTGTTACACTTGCAAATAATGTTGAGGTTTGGTTTCCTGAAGAAGTGCCTCTCCTTCCAGCACCCTGCTGGCTCTGCAGTGACTTGGCAAATCAGTACATTTATATAATTTGATAGCTGGCTTCTTGCTGAGCTGTGTTGTATTCTGAAAATTCTGAGTCATATGCCTTGACATCCATCCTAGCACTTTCCTCAGTAGCCTTAAAAATCATGCATTGGACATGGTACTGGGCCTACAGCGCTGCTTTGTCCTTGAAACGCTGCCTTGGGATTGACTGCCTTTGCCAGTGGCTGGAAAGCAGGAAATCACCCCAGCATGAAGATGCTCCTTTCTTTGAGGAGCTGTGGGTAATCAGGGACAGTCCTGTTCTCATGGAAATGGTTTCTTGGCACAGCTGGAGATAGTGGCAGTTTTTCCACCCTTCTGTGAGTTGCTGGAGATTGAGACGTGGGCCACAGCAGTGGAGGCTGATGTTCAGCTCTCTGGAGGGGCTGCAGAGCAGAGAGGATAAGGGGGTGGTGATGTGTTCCTCTGGGGATGTAGCAGCACTGTGTTCTCACTGCTTGTAGGGGAAGCTCCGTAGGCCATGGCCCAAAGTTTTTAAAGCTCTTGGTGGAAGTTGCGTGGTTTGGTCTCCATAGGCTGAGCTTTCTGTTGTATGTGGAGTTTTGTATGTGAGTTTTCTGCAGACCTCATCTCCTCTGAGGTGTCACTTTCTAGCTGCTTTAAAGTAGTCACACTCTCACTGTGCTGTGGGCAGGACTGGCTGGAGGCCGTTTATTCCCTGCTTAGCAAGAGGTGACAGTTTCTTGTCTCAGGAGTAGTGTACAGTGTCGTACTCTCTTCTGGCTCTAGATTGTTTTCCAGAGACACAGCAGTACTGAAAATGTACTGAATACAGTGCTGTTGTTTTGATCAGGAGTATCTTGACAACTCCATCTTTGTGCTGCAGACATGTAAGGCAAATGAGGTCATTTTGAGCATGGAGAAACAGGGAAATAATCATTGCAGTAAAGTGCTTTAGAGGATGTTTGTGGCAGACCAGGAGAACTGCATCGAGCTGTTGTGCAAACCTGTGTTCCTGGAGCAGGCCTGCAAGGTGTGAGGTGGTGGTTGAAGCTTCAGGAGTCGCTTTGTTATTTGTGTTGTAGCTTCTTCTGATCTTTCTTAATCTTAGCAAAATGAGCTGTACCCCAAGGACACTTGTTTGGGTGACCCAGGGTAAGGGAACGAGCAATCTCTTGTCTGTAAATGCGTTTCTGTCTTAGATCCACCAATCCGACAACCCCACTAACGTAGTCGGTCCCGGGCTGGGCAGGTGCCTGGGCTGCCTTGTCTCTAACAGCATTAGCAGTAATTGGGATTTCGTTCAAGAAAGAAGTAGATACACCAAGCTGAAGATGATTGGCTGCTCTCTTTTAACAGACAAGTCTGAGAAGGAAAACCCATTCGAATCCCCTTTCATTCTGGATTGGTGGATCTGAAGCCCAGAAACAAAGTTTCAGGTAAGAAGTCACCCTGTACTATATCTTGCTGCTTCTGCTTAGATGAGTTTGTCCGCACATTCAGTCCCTCGCTTTAACCGCTTCATGTCGCCCAAGTGTTAGGGCACAGGGAATCAGAGCTGAGTCAAATAGGGCGTGGCCAGGAGATACTGCAGGGAATTGCCGGTCTGCTGTGGAGCACAGGCCTGGGAGCACGAGGTGAACTTCTGTGTGTGCAGGAATGGGCACAGAGCCATTGTTCTCCACAGCCTGCTTTTGGAAGGGGAGAGCAGTCTTGCTAGTGACTGCCTTGGGCTTCCCGTGGTTCAGGGAGGTCCCAGCTCTGAGTTCAGTCCCTGTCCTCTGATGGGTCCATCAGAAATGGAGAGAACTTCTCTGATTATTCCTAGGACAATTTCATGTAGTTTTTCCTGCTGAAATACAATTTGAAATTCTGTTGTGGGCAGCACTACGAGTCAGCATCCCAAACCCTTCCTGAGCTGTCAGTGTGAAGGTTTGGCCCAGCTGTTATGGGACAGGTGTAGGGCAGGAGTGGCAGGAGGAGCCTCACAGTGACACTGGGTTTATTTCAGAGTAGGGGAGAGCCATTGTACTTGGAGTCACATTCCTCTGAGATTTTGGATGCCTTCAGAAGGCTATGACACTTTGTCTTGGAGATGGGTTTGGAAGGTGTTTGTGTGCCTCAGGAAGGCAAGCTGGGTCCCTGGCTGGCAGGAAAATAAAATTAGTAAGTTCAATATTGTATCTGGTGTGAATGGGAGAGCTGCACCTCCCAGTGCCCAGCTTTACCAGTAATGCTCAGCCTTTGTATGTTCTCCTTTGTAGGCAGTTACAATGGTGAGGCCTCAGTATTTAACCGCCTATAGTAGAAACTGTAGATGATGTTGATCTCATGCATGGTTTTAATTCTGCGTTTGTTTTGCTTGTGTGGTATTTTGTGACAAAGTTATATTTGAATTTAATTGATAAGTACATTTATAATAATTACTTGTGCAGAGGGTGCTGTTGTTTCCTGGTTTGATTTTTTGAGTGGTTGAATTTTATTTGGTTAGGGTGGAGAAGTCTGTTTTAGTGTGACTCTTTTAAATAAACCAGAGGGAGAATCTAAGGGAAATACTTACTAACCTTAGACTGACACATTTCTTGCATTCTCATCTAGTATCAAATTCAATTTGTTCCACACAGCCCTCAGACTCACTTTGGAGTTAAAACTGTAAAATAATGTCTTTCTGTGGAATATTTGCTGTTCAGGGTGTGCCTTTTTCTAAAATGAGAGAACAGGGAGGCAGAAGCAAACTTTAGTGATGAAAACTGAAAACAGGAAATAATTTAAAATACACTGAGCAAGGAAAAAAAGAGGAAGCATAAATGAGTGCTCTTGCTGATCAAGATCCTCAATGGTATTTAATATTGCTTAACTGTTGGAAATATCAGCTAGCCCTACAGAGGCAGCGGTAGAGCTGAGCAGGTTGGAGGCTTTGCTCTTGCCTGTGTTTTGAATGTTACATTTCAGACAGTGCAACGTGAGGCAGCTCTCATAGCTGTGGCAGTGTTCCTGTGCAGCCTGGGGTGTGCAACCCTGCCTGGGAGCCCTGGGTTTGTTCCTGGCAGCCCAACCTCCACAGGATCTGAACTTGTCAAGTGTTTCCACCCTGCCTTGGCTGTCGTAGGATTTATTGTTAGCTCTGTTAGGCCTCAGCCTTGAAAACCTAAGGGTCTGAGACAGCTTTTAACATGTTAGACCAGGTTCAACTTTTTTTCCTGTGTTGGTGTCCTTGCAAGTTTCTGCTGTGTGATTTGCACTGCTGGGTCTGTGTTGCCCTCTCAGGATTTGTCCTGAGCTGCTGGCTGGAGATGTCTGTAAGTCCCTGTTCTGCAGGAGAGCAGAAGAAAGTGCTTTGCTTTAGAAACGTCCTTTTTAGTGTAACACGGGGGATGTTAGTTCTGAAAGGTGTATCACACAAATGCAGGACTTGGGGTGTATGTACACGAAGGAAGCAAGGGCTAATCTAAATGCTGTGTATTTTGGAAAATTGAGATTATTTCAGTTAATGTTCAGTGTGACTTATGCAAACATCTTAGTATTTTCTCCCAGTCCTCTGCATTTTCTTGAAAATGAGCTGCTGCATCTCACGAGTCTTATTGTGATTAATAAATTATAATGGAGTAAGATGGTTATTCTATTCAAAGAAAGCATTTAATCTTCTCTCCACTGAACCCATATTCTTTTGTAGCATTGACTGTGTGTAGCAAACACACGCTTTGATCTTCAGGAGCAGAGTGGGACAGCGTTATCCATCAGCCTCCTGTGAATTCAGTGTCCTATCTACAGCATCGCTGTGGTAATAAGGAGAATTTCTCTGATCAATTCTTTTCCCTTGTCTTGCTTTAAATTTCCTGATTCCTCACTTAGTGTTTTTCCCCAAATGCAAGAGCTTATGTGAAGATCTCGAATGGCTGTTGGAAGGTTGTTCCATTGAGCAATTTTTATTGTGAATGGCAATGATTTGGCTAAATTGATTTTCCTAATGGCACTGTGACTCAGCTATTGGTTACCTATTTTTTTAGAATGATCTGATAACAATAAAAGAAGAGTCAAAAAATTTTCACAAGTTAAAATGAGTTTTCCACTCTGTGAGTATTTATTTATGAGAAATTTGTTTTTGCATTTGTTGCTCATGGAAGGACAGAAATAAATGCAAGACTAAATGACATCTAAAAAAACTTTGTTGACCTGGGAGTTCAGTTCTGCTGAAGTTGAAGCAGATTGCCAGATTGCACATGTAAAACTTCCTGGAATGTGGAAATGTGTTGTATGGATGCTGCACCAACAGCCTTCCGAATCCCCCAGGCCCAGTGGGGTTGCATTTGGCCATGGGAAAGGTGGTGATGTGATGGCACTGATTCCAACAGACTTGTGTGGAGCACGTGGGCACAGGGCATCTCCCCGGGCACAGCCTGGCTCTGGGGTGGCAGCAGGAGGAGTCCAGAGTGCTCCTGCTGGTCAGGCACTCGTATCTGCGCCTCCAGGGACGTGCAGGGACCATCCCCTGCCAGCCGGGCTGGCCCTGGGGAAGCTTGTGTCACCACTGCCTGCATGTCCCACCCAGTGTTCACACACACCCTTGGATGTTCTGCTTTCTCACCTGTGCACACTCATTCCCAGCCCAGGGCTTCACCACTGCTCTGCTTGGCACTGTTTGAAGCCTGAACAGGAAAAGCACCAGGTCAGATCTGGAGGAAATCCCAGCCTGCGAACCGGGAGCTGGAGTTGGCTGCTGTTCCTGCCGAGTGTAAAATAATAATGAAGACCTTGAAACAGTGTTACTGCTCATATTTTTCTGTCTTGGTGTGGTTAGTGCTGATTTTTAAGGAGATCTGAGCTTGCCATTAAATTGGAGGTGGGAGCATAAGGCTTTCCCAGACTGTCAGACTGCCCTCAAATCCAAGCTGGCTCTTCAGAGCACCGCTTGGGCTGCATTAAACTGAGCTCCCAGCCGTGGAGAGGGGTTTAATTAGCACCACTTATCCATAAAATCATCAGCATTAAGTGTTGGTGGAAATAAATAGCAATTGTGTTCATCCAGGCCTAAATCAAAGTAAACTAACGAGGAAATCACCAGTTTTGATTAGCATGTGAGTTTCTTATAGTGAAAAATCTGAAAAAAATTGACAATGAAGGTTGAAGTTATTTGAGTGTACCTTTTCTGCATATTTTTGCCTTAAGACCAGAATTTCCCAAATTGTAAACACACCAATAAACTTGGATTCCTTAAATTATCTTGTATAAATAAAATGAACGCAGCAAAAAATTCTCAGGTCATAATTTTAATATTTTATAAAATTTGCAGCATAAGTCTGGGTTATGTAAATGCTGTCATTCTTGGTTGTGACACTGCAATATTGCCATGCCTGGATTGCAAAGGTGTTCTAATTCCATCAGAAATACAGGGTATAGGCATTTCTTGAGCAATTTAATAGGCTTTAGAGGATAAACGCGTGAGGTTTTTTTTAAGGGATACAGAAGTGTGAGGATTTCTGTGTGACAGTATCAGATGCACTGAAAGAAACGATTTCTGGGCATGTTACACTGCTTTAATCAATCCATGTTGTTACCTGTAAGCAGATAAAGGAAAACTTTGGATAGTTCAGGGCCCGAGAGGGTGTTTTTTATACCTCCATCCTAAAAGTTCCCAGCTACAAAGTTGTTCTATTGGATGCACACTTCTGTGTGCTTTGCTATTAATATAAGAAGTTCTTAACATTTGAGTTTTAAAGACATTGAAGCATCTTCCCTTTTTACTGAGGATTTAAATGTTTTTCTGGGAATGCAGCATTTTGTATAGGCTGTTTAAATTTGAGATTTAAAATTGAAACATAAAGCTTGAAATGTAATTCCTGGGGCTAGACCACCAAAGCAGTTCTTTGTGTATGGAATTGACATCAATCATCTAATTATAAAATTAGAGTACGAATATTTGCAAGCACAAAGCATTGAAGACCTCAGAATGAGTTTCTGTGTCTGTTCCCTCCTTGCCCTGGGGCTCAAAGCCCCTCTCAGCTCTGCAAGCAGGACCTCCAGGTGATCCACAGCCCTCAGAATGTGAGGCAGTTAAAGCTCTGCATTGCTAATTACCTTATTCCTTAACGTCTGAGTTTAGGCCAGATTTCAGTTGGCTTTACCTTAACCTGTGCATTCTGATCTCTGTGTTCTTATTTAAATCTGTGCCCATTGGCCACTGGCACTTTCCCCTTCCCAGGCTTTATTAAATGGTGCTGCACCCCGCTGGGCTCATGGCAAAAGAAGGACCAGTGCAAGGTGAAGCCTTTGGAACATCGTTAAGCTTTTATTCATGACAGGGTCAAGCAATAACATGTCAGGGAGGCACACAAATATTTGCACGTTCCTGTTTCAGTGTGAAGTGGGACACAATATTTAATTTGTAGCATTGTGCAATAGCAATGCTGCAGCTGAGTGTCCAGGGAGTTTTTCTAAAGCCTTTCATTCAGGGTTTCATAGTGCTGTGAAAAGGGTTTTGTGTGGCTTAACCTTGGCATGGAAATGGCTTTGATGTCTAATGCGTTATGAATTAAATTTTTTTAAATGTTCTTAAATTACCCATTTTTCTCTTAACCATTTTTCTCTTAAATTCAGTTTATTTAGCTAGAGTAGTTCCTAAACTCCCCCACATAATAACCTCTAAACCAGTGATTTTTAGCCTACAATTTGTGGACATCTACAGGTGCCAATTAATTATAAACGTTGTACACGGCTTTTTACGCCAGATCTGAACATCTCAGGAGAGGAGTTTGCTGTGTTTTTTATCAATGACTTTTTTAAGTCATGTGAGCAAAGTGACTTTTTTTTTTTTAATCAGGCCTCTGTTTAAAAATGTTTTTGGGCTTTAATCAACACCTGCAGAAATACCCTGAATTTTGCTGGTTCAGTGTTACAGAACCACCATGAATACTGTCCTAAATAGGAACAAATAATGAAACAGATTGGAAAGGGAATTTCTTGAATTATATACTTATTTTGTTAAAACAGATCTATAAAAGTGTGTGTCTTTAGTAAGTGGGTTTTAACAGTAATCCCATCTCCTTTGAAAATATGAAAACCTCTTTTTTTTTTTGGTGTCTTCTTGAAGTTAAGGTAGTTTCCCTGTTGTCATTGATTGACTGTCTTAGAAGTGTCCTGGGAACTAAATTTGCAGTGTTAGTGTGAGAACATGTCAAAATTAAGTAATGCAAAGTAATGACAGATATAGTGGAATAATTATTTTATAGCTAAATCCCATTTCTCTAAACATTTAATAAACTTTTAAAAACTTTTAGTAATTGAAAACTATGGGTTTGTTTTACTATTAATGAAAGAATAATACAATAAAACATAGATATGACTATTTTTACCCCTATTCATAAGATATATGCTCCCACTCTTTCCATGCCAAGTGCATAGCACAGGACATGCCTGTGGAATCAGCACCTTCCTGCTGGGTAAGAGAGGGAATTTCAGTGTGTTTTGGTGCTGCTAGGGGCATTCTTGTGCTGGTTTTGCTGTAATTTCTCTCCTTAGCATGGAGATGAAAATATTGGTGTTCCTTTTGTTTTATTCATAAGATACAAAACAAACAAAAAAACAAAGTGTTTTACCCTTCAGGTGCTCTGGGCTCTCTCCCCCTCCTCGATCCTGGCACAAACTGCTTTCCATATGGCTTTACCTCCAATTATTCCACTTTCATCTTTGACCTGTGCGGGGCTTTTCTTTTAAAGTTTTGCTTCTGTTGTAACTAAATTGGAAGCCTATGTGGAAAATAGTGACAGCTCAGTCTGTGCCAAATATTGCAGCTGGGTTTGTGCACTGCTTGATGCTGAGGAATTGAATCCTTTCCCCTAAATTTATCTGGTGTATGTACTGCTCTGTCCTTAAAAGGAACTGGGAAGTAATATTGGGGAGCTGTATTAAATTTCTTCAGCTTCAGAAAAGAAACAAAAGGGATCTCCAAACTTTTCCTAAGTACTCATGTCAGCAGTTGGGAATTTGGTAGTTAAGTTGGGGTGGCAGGATGAGCAGTAAATGTAGTCAGGGGATGATTTGGCTTTGGGATATCTTCAACTATAATTCCAGCATTTTTCTGCAGTTCATTAGGATTCCTTGATTAAGCAAAACTTGGTCATGCAATTTGAACTTAGCTAAGCGTAGTTCTTCTCTAAAATGTGCTCCCATTGTCAGGTTGTCTGTCCCAGTGCAGAATAAAGAACCACAGTTTGTTTGAGAAAGCTGAGACACAGGGGAGTGCCAGACCTTAATTCCCAAAGCTCCTCCAGGTGGATTCTACAGCCTTGCCACCCCAATGGCAGCTCCTGGTCTCCTGTCCCCAGCAGGACTGTGCAGGCCACAGCTGGGCAGGGATTTTGGCCAGGCTGGGTTGCTGGGCGAGGCCTCTGCCCCAGAAGCTCTGCTGTGGGCAGCAGTGTGGGTGAACTAAAACTCTCCTGCTGCTGGAGTCAGTTAAAACGTCCAGCTGGGCACTGAAGCCACGACGTGACAGAGGGGGAAAAGGATCTCAGGCTGGAGGGATGGCTTGTCCTTGATTGCTGCACAGGATCTTCAGTGGTTATTTTACCCCTGGCCATAACTGTGATGAATGTAGAAATAACATCGATAAGTACCCACGTTAACATACTAATGAGTTGCCTGCCTTGAGTGATTTGTTGTGGCATCTAACTGCTTCTTCTCTTCCTTCCTTTTTGTCACCCTGCAGTGTTCTGTGCCAAGGTCTTTGTGGCTAGGCTGCTCCAACCTGGTAGAGAGCATGTGCGCACTGAGATGCCTGCAGAGCATGCCCAGTGTCAGATGTCTCCAGGTGCCTTTCTTCTTTCTTGTTGTAAATGTTATGCTGTTGAACTTGTGTTAAACTCTCAGGACTCTGTTTAATCAAATTGTTTAGTCTGCTAAATGTTTTTTGTGCATCCTTTTCTGAAGTCTTCTACTTAACTGCATTGTAGGAGTGACTCTTCAAGGGCTTTCTGTGCAGTAAGGCCGGGGTGGGGGGGCGTTGTTGTCTTTTATTGCCTGTATACTGACATTGTGATATCAGTAGCATAGTTCTGCATGTTGCCTGCTACGTTTTGCTTTCTCGTTTAACTTAAAAATAACATAATGAGCTTTGCCATTTCTCTTAAATTTCAGTGAACTGACCAACCTGTGATGTTTGTGTGATTTAATTTAGAAAGGATAAGCTCCAAAGTTTGGCCGTGGGTGTAGCCTTACCTTAGTTTTTGCATGTGTTTGAATGCAGAATAGTGAGCATGGAGTCCTGGGGTCTTTGGGTTGCCCTGTTAACTCAGTTTTTTAACTTTTAAGAAGTGAAGAACAAGGGATGGGGGTAGGGGGGTTGGTCTGCATAGAAAACCACTAAGTCCTAAGTTGTCTGTTGTTTTTCTTCTAGTAAGCTGTTGGAGCTAACACTGCAGAACTTATAGATGGGGAATTGCTGCTTCATTGGTTTGGGAGGGATTGAGAATGTTAAAAAGGGAGGTTTTGGGACCAGTTAACAATTTTTTCCAGGGTATTCACCTTGGAAGGAAAATGCTCAACATGTGTAGTAACTGTGGCACTTCCCAAAGTGTTTCCGAATGTAACATTTTTTAGCAGAAAGCAAGGATGATTTAAGGTTAGTCTGTTAGCATAAGAGCATTATGCAGTGGTTCGAATCTTTCATGTGTATAAAATGAGTAGTTAAAAGAAATTGCTTTTTGCGAATGAAAATGAACAATTGAGTTTTGTGTCATTCCATTTGAGGTCAGCCACTGGAGAACATCAGTGTCTTACCTTAGAGAGTAAGCAGTTATTTCAAAACCTCTCTTCTCACCTGCAAAATGTGGCCACTTGAAATTCAGCAAATCTGAATTTCAGAACCAGAAATTCCTTCAAAATTTTTGTTAAAATGCAAATCTGTTTTTCCATTTGGATGCTTTATGTTTACAATTTTGAAATATTATTCAAAGAAAGGACAAGAACTCATGTCTCAAGACAAACTCATAGATGAATAATTCAGTTTTATAGAAATGAACAGTCTCATGGCCAAATAATGCTTATGGAAGAGCGCCTACAGTCATGCCAGGGCAGAGTCCCAGAGGTTTCGTGTCTGTCTTGGCAGTATTTGCAAGCTACTTCTAATTTTGACAGGGTGGGATTGTTGGGGTGTCTGCAGGGCTAGGGGTTGGGCTTAGGTGATCCTTGTGGGTCCCTTCCAGCTCAGGATATTCCATGGTTCAGTGAAATACTGTGCCAAAATAAAGACTTTTTATTAAGATTTGATTGCTTCTGTAGAACTGCAGCCAGAAGAGGCTTTGAGACATCTGGAAGTGTCTGTGAAGGATTATTTAAAAAAAAAAAAAAAGGTTCTCCTTTTCTCCTTTTGAGGGTGTGTGACTCAGTGATTCTGAAGGGGAACTTGGAAGCAAAAGTGGCACCAGCTGCTTTCTCCATTTATTATTTTTGGCACTATGACTTGCCCTTCATTGTTTCCTGAACTCTAAGCCCACATAGGAATCAGGTGGGACACAGGTAGCAGGAGCTCTTGCTTCTGTAGCACACATTCAGTTAGGGTGAAATGATTAATAGGAAGTGCTGGAAGGGAAATACAGAAGCTGTTGGTGATTCTCAGAAGTTACCTGGGATTGTGTCTGTTGTGTGTGGTGTGTGTAGAGTAACCAGAGCAGGCCAGAAAGGGAGAAGCACAGTCTTCACTCTGGAGCCTTGGAGAATCTCTTCAGGAAGCCTCAGGAACTCAATCCTGGGGCTTTTTCAAACCTTTAGGCTTCAGCAGTCACCTGCCATCCACCCAAAGGAAGTAAGCAGGGATTAGGTTAGCTGTGCCTTTCTGTGAGGTTGTTAACAATCATCAAACCTAACAAGGCTCTTTAGAATCAAGCTGTAGCATTTCATCAAGCCCCCCTGACAACGAATTGGGAGAAGTGTTCCAGTTCTCAGTCTGGGTGTGTAGTCTGTGCTTTTCTTCATGCAGTAAAATACCCTCATAGTGCCTGCAGTTTACTGGAGAAATAAGTGCTTTCTGCATTCTGTGAGGTGTTAGTGAATGCAGAAGAGAAACAGGTTATCAAAAAATATTCATTCCTATTTGTGGTACTTGAAATTTCTTCTCATCTACTCTGGCTTTTGGTTTAATGATACTATTAGGAAATAAAGTCGCAGACACAACACTTGTTTCTGTTGCATGGAGAAGTATGTATTAAATGCAGTTAATAATACTTGAAACTGCTACAAGGCCTTATTTTTAACTGCTTAGTTACCTTTAATGATGTTTTTGTACATGAACACACTGGTATCCAATAGTTCCTGCTTTCATTTGCTTTGATATGACTTCTCTGCAAAATTAAAACTAAAATTCTTGTTCAGGTCTTTAGAGAAACTGGTTCTGTTAGCAGGTGTGTGATGCAACCCTGTGGATACAGCACCCCTCACGGCTTCATCCTTGGAGCAGGGTTTTGAGTGTGTTTTGTGGTACTGATTTGGGAAGTGGCTCCAGCAGGGCTGACAGGCAGGGTTCAGGGCTCTGTGAGTAAACATCTCCGTGAGCACTGTTCATTAAGCAACAGAAGATAAGAGCCCAGACATCACTTTGAATTATTGCATAATGTAGGAGGTGATGAAATAAGTCTTGGGAAATGAATTATTAGAGAGATATAATGAAAATCCCAGTAACCAAATACTGCCCCACCGAGTTTCTTCCCTGTCTTCAGTTACATTTTTCTTCCACTTCTATTTTTACAAAAATCCTTTTATCTCTCTTTTAAAACTCTGCTTAGATTTTACTGTGCTTATTTATTCCCTCCCAAGATCTTTGGGGTTCTTAGAAAAGATTCTTTCCTGCATCTTTCCATCTGTGCATGAAGTTTTCAGATTAATTGCATGCAGTGCCCTGCTCCTCTGCCTCTATGCTCACACGTGGGCTGTGTGGTCTGGAAGCTTTCTCAGAGTGCATTCACTGCAGGAACAAGAAATGTCTCACTTCCCAAGGTGCCAGTGAGAGATCTTAGCTTGTTCCTCCACAGGCCGGATCTTAAATTCATGCAGTGGCTTTTTCAGACTTGAGTCTCCCCTGACTCCTCCAAGGCTGTTCTCCCAAGTACTCTGGAAGCTTGGGATGGGTAGCATCCATCCCAAGGCTTTCCTGTCCTTGATCCTTGGCTTCTGTCCAGTGGGGTGTCCAGCTCCAGAGGTGTTCCTGGATCTGCATTTTACTTTTCATGGAGTCCCCATCCCCAGAAGTGCCACTCAGTGCTCTTGGCTGGGTATCGAACATAAATTTCCCTTCTTTCAGCTTAAATACAGAAGTTTCCAGAAGGAAGTTTATATTTTTATTTATTAATGTTACAATTTAGCATTAGCTTGCTTAAGCTTCTGTTTATTTCTCTTTACTAATTTTGAGCTTCTGTTGTTGCTTCTATTCTGATACCAGAGGGAAACACAACAAGAGAAAGTGTAGTTGGAAAAACTTGTAGTTGAAAGCTAAGAACTGAATGTGAAAACTTCTTCATCCTCTTTTCCCAGTACAAATTCAGGCACAGACATGATGCAGTTTTCTTAAAACCACAGAGTGCTGGAGATGGGCTTTGCTCAAACCTTCTCCTCCAGAGCATGAAATCACAAATGGGAGATGATGAGTGGCTTGTAGCTCTGGAGCCTGCATCCCTTTGGAAATGTTACTCTCTGCAGCTGTTGAAATGAGTTATCATAACCAGACAACTGCTTTACTGCTTCTGTTGGGGCTGAAGTAATTTTCAAATATCTCTTTGACATGTTTTCTGGTATTTTGCCTCAAAACAGTGGAACTGTTACCACTTCTTTTTGGAAACTGTCTAACAGCTCCATTAAAAAGAAATACGTTATTCCTTTTCTTTAAAAGAACAGAATGTTCTCTCCAATATCTGAAATATTTGTGCTTGTTCCCTGTGTTTAAACAGACTTTTCAGAGACACAGAGCGTTCAAACCAAGGCCAGCAGTGTAGAAGCAATTAAAACTACCCATAGTGGGTCTGGAGGCAGTGTGGACAGGGGGATGGCCTGGATTCTCCAGTCCCTAAATCTGAGGTAAAAATGGCCAGTTTTCCCTCTGGTAATCAGTAGTGGTGCTTTCCAGTGTGCTTCCATCTGGCTGGAGTCTCCTGTCAGTGAAAAGTAACACCAGTTTGGGGTTTGTTTTCAGCAGTTTCTTGTAATAACTTTTCTTTTTTAGTTCTCAATGTGGGTGTTACATATTTTGAGGCCTGATCCAACAGCTCAGTTTGGTGGCAGTTGCACATACTGCAGGCATTTGCAAAGGTTAACATTGCATTTTACTCCCCCTGGTGCTTCAGTGCTCGGCCATCCTCGTTGTCTCCACCATATCGCAGCCTGTTTCCTTTGGAGAGCCTAAACTGGGATGAGCACTCTGGGTGCAGTCTGGGCATCCCTTACAGTCACAGCAGCTTCTTGTGCTGCTTCCTGGTGGTGTGGCCAGCTATGGCTTGGTGCTGGATCCAGACACCTCTGTCCAGGAGGATGGGGAAATGTGAAATGCAGGAATTACTTTTTCCAAGCATGATTTATTCTCCAAAGGGAAAGGTTCTCATAAGCACTTCTCTGGTGTCCTTTGTATATCTGAGTGCTTTGGGCTTTATGACTTTAGTTTTTAACTGAGCCTGATCATTCTTAGGGGCAAGAAGGGACCTTCTCTGTCTTGGGTCAGTTCCTAGTGTTTGTTTGGAAATGGAAGTGAGTTGTTATTCACTGGAGTGAATCCCAGGACTGAGCTCTGAGCCAGAGCTCTGCTCTTTGCTTTCCTCAGCTGAGGAGCAGAAGTGTGTCCCTGATGTGTGAGAACCAGCAAAATGGAGTAAATATCTGTGAGTTTTGGTTCCTGATTTGCCTGGGACATGACGTGCATCTGTCACTTGGAGCTGGTTATGGTTCCTGCTGAGGATTCCAGCTGTATTCCCTGTGATCAGCAAAAGAAGGGTGAGGATTCCAGCTGTATTCCCTGTGATCAGCAAAGGGGGAGTGAGTATTCCAGCTGTATTCCCTTTGAGCAGCAAGAGCTGGGAGCAGCCTGTGAAACCCCGTGGCAGGTTGGGGTCACCTGTGGTGGCCTCCACTGGCAGGCACCATTTGGGTACTGCCAAGCACTGACCTTTCTGCTTGTGGGGAAAGAGTTTTGCTGCTACAAACAACCTGATACACATGAGTGCTTTTTTTGGGCTTTGTTGTTTTCAGTGGTTTTTGGAGAGCGCTAAAGGTCATATATTTCGTCCCCAAGCTGCCAAGTGTGCTTGAACAGAAGAGTGACTCCTTTCAGGAGCCTGCTCCTCTTGGTGGGGAGTTCTCTCATCGAGGTCTTCCCTTCTGAAGTTGCCAGTATTCAGAAGTCAGTAATTGACTTAATCACTGATCTTTATGAGCCAGATGAGGTGGAAGTGGTGAAATGAGTCCCTCTGAGATACATGGCACTAAGCTGCTGCTGCAGGAGGGGCTTCTGTGCACAGCAGAAGTCATGGGAGCTTAGAGATCCACTCCTTACTCCTTTGGGTGACTTGCTAGCTTGCCTATTTTATTTTTTTTTTTTGTTAGTGTTTCTCTCCTGTTCGTTCAGAGATCCCAGTCTGTCCACACCACACTGGGCAGTGAAATGAACAGGGCTTATGCCTTTATTAATGTTCAGCTCTTTATTTAAAAGATCAGCTGGGCAGGGGGCCCGACACCGAGCTCGCCCTCGCCGTTGTAGCTTTTTCCAGGTAGCCGAAGGGTGAAGGAGGTGTGCAGCGTCTGTTGAAGTCCCAGCAGCAGCTGTCCCCTCTCCATTCCTCGTGGTAACACCAGGAAAATCTGCCTCTTCTTTCCTGCTTCCCACAGCCCACTCTAGTCTAGTCTTCTGTAGGTGATGGTGACAGGTCAAACGTCGATTGGGGGATGTGATTTCCTCAGCGAGGGTATCGTACCTGTCCAGCCCCCTCTACTGTGTTTAGTTTCCATTTAGGGGTGTCCTCCTCCCCCAAAACACGCTCCCATGGTTCCATGGGTTTCCCTATTTGCATCTTAGTCCTAGAATGGCAGCGTGGGTGGGGGGTAGGTGATTCTCCAGGTGGTTTAGAGAAAACAAACAGAGCAATTAACTAATTAACATTTCAGTATCGGTACTTAACTAGAACCAGCAACTGTTCCAGTGTTGCCATGGGAACCAGGAAGGCCCTGTCCCCCGGGGGCACTGGGAACTTTGTTCATTACAGGCAGGATATGTCCCTGTGGAGGCAGGTTCTTCATGGTGAGTTCATGGATCGCCACAAGGTCCTGGACTTGCCTCGGCAAATCTGGTGCTTGTTGGTCAGAGCTGCAGCAGTGAGTGCAATGTCAGACATTAATTGTGTCCCTCGGAAAACACTACACAGTCCCACTAAGCCTGAGAGATTTCACAAGTGGTGGGCAGGAGCTGTTATTGCTGATGGCTCTTCTGAAGTGTCTGCAGAAGGGATGCTGTTAGCCACAGCCTCATATTGATGCTTGCACAGCCTCCTGTGGAAGAGAGAATTTTTTTCACTCAGTGATCCTGTTATGGTGGAAAGAAATGTGTTAGGAAACGTGTCTTGCTCCCTGCCTGCTTTCTGGCAGTGCCATGCTCGTGCTGGGAGGGATGGAGGAGGGAAATGCAAGGCAATCTGTTCTGAGTGTGTGTGACAGTCCTCTTTCTTGCAGGTCTTGTCACTTTCCCACAGAGGAATTTTCTAGGAAACAGAAATATATAATCAAGTATTTCCCACCAAGGTTGAAACTACATTTGTGCAATGTCTTTGCACTGCAGACTCCTCATCAGACCCCCCCGGCAGGAGGGTGGGTCCCTTGCTTAGGGGAATTCAGCAGCTGTGTGAGTACCAGTGCTGATGGTTTTGAGATACTGATGGTGCCACTCTGAGTCACCATCAAAAGGACACTTACCCTTTCCAGGACAGACTCTGGGTGCTTAGTCAGCTGTCCATTCCCAGCTTTCCCTGAGCCTTCATGATTTGTATCTGATGAGTTGTTTTGTGGGCCTTCAGGACTGACATTTAAGAGTCTTAAATAGATGATTGGTTGAAATGGTGGGAGAAACCAGATATATCAAGGGAGGCATCAGAGTCCAGGATAGCACAGCTGGCTACAGATGCAGCAGGGGATTGAGCAAATTGTACTAATCCCCATCTGGCAGGGCTGGAAGAAGTGCTACAGCAGGGAAAGAAGGAACTCTAGCGAGCTTTTTACTCCTCTGTGTAATATTTCTGTGGCAAAATGGTCCTGTTTCCAAACCTCACTGTGGAAATGCTTGGCTTTGTGGTGCAGGATGGTCTTCCGCTGCTCCCAAGTGGATTTGAGATTCTTGAGAAGTTTGAGGTGATGTTTTTGCCCTTGAAGAGCAGTGCTGTAACTGATTTGTGTTGTCCTGAAGTATCTGTGAAATTCTATTTCAGCCTTGCTGGTTCCAGAGTTACCTTTCCCAAAGCCCCTTCAGATGGTGGGTTTGTCCCAGGAAGCAGAGCTGGGACCCTCTGGGACTGTCCCTGAGTTCAGAAGCGAGGGCCAGCAGTGCCCTTCTCCAGTGCCATCCTGTCCGGGCCCTGGGGAAAGGATTCTGCTGGCACTGCCACAGGCACAGGGCTGGGCTTGGGGTGCACAACGTGTCATCTGGTCCTGCCTTTGGTTCGCCCTGTGCCTCAGCTCTGCCGCCTTTCTCTCACACAAGAAGCTGTGCTGTGACTCCAGGCACTGATGATGTAGTGTGGATTGAAAATAATCTTCCCAACCCAGGGACCTGAGATGTGGGGCAACTGTTCCTGCTGTTCTCAAATCCTGTTCTGGAGAGTCTTACAGTGAGGTGCTGTTGTATTCATCAACTGGATCTTGAAGTTGTAGAGGGAGAAGTGGTGCTGACCTTCCAGGTCAGGAACATTTACCATCCATTATATAAATAGTGTGAAATCGAAATTATGCAATTGCACCTGCCTTTGAAAAGCCAGATAAAATCAGCATTCGAGTGCAGAGTGTCTGCCTAAGCCCAGGCAAGTCTGGGTGGATATTTAAAAAAAATTATTTGAGTATTTTTTTACAATTTGTATTACTGAAGGCCTTTTGCTTTAGCTGCAGTTATGCTGCAGCCCTTGTGGAGATAAGGCTTTCTCCACATTCTTGATGCTTGGATATCAGCAGTTCCAAACCCACACTGAACTTGTGCATAAACAAAAGCTTGTGTTTCAGACAATTAGTGAGTGATTAGAATTTCCTGAGGAGTTGTGAAGATTGATACACTTCCATGAGCTGCCAAGTGTGGAATACACTGCTCTACATTTGTGGAGGACGGGACTCTTTCATGGAGTAGCTTAGTAGTTCTAGGCTGCAGTTTTATTGAATTTTCACTGTGGTGGCTGCTTTTCCTTTATTTCTTTTGTGTGCAAATACCTTCTATTTAGCAAAAGATGAATAATTGAGAGTTACTGCAGGTTTAGTATTTCAGACTGTTCAGTGGCTTTGAGTAACTTACTGTAAAAGTTTTTATAGACGCCTATTCAAAACCTGCTTAAAGTTTTGCAGTGTCTGCGGCCCTTGAGTGTCCCCTCCCTCTCACAGCTCCTCAAGCCCCTCCTGCTGAAGGTTGTGCTTCGGGGTGGCAATTTGAGGTAACTCCCTTTAGTTTGATATGCAAACAGCAGGAGAGATCTGAACCTAAATTCCCTCTGGGAAACCAGGAATAACCTTTGAAGTATTTTAACTTTCCACCAGGCAGCCAAGTTACAAATGTGTAGTTAATCTTAACAGAGACTAATTTATTTTTGATTAATTTGAACTGATCTAATTACTAGCTTAGCCTGAAACTTGCTTCCCAGATGTTACTTGTCCTACCTTTAATCTGGAATACTGTTAACATTTATTAATTCTGTGGGGCAGAGTGCTGTCTTCTGCCTTGTTTACTCATGAATGTGGCACAGAATAAAATGTCCGCCTTTTTGGAGCTTTTGGAATTTGATTTTGCCTTACCCTGGCATGGGGGTGTCCACACAGCCCCTGGGTTTTGGAAAGGCTGCTCCATGGGAATGGCAGAGCTTGTAGAAGGGAACGGGGCAGGTTCTGGGCTGTGGAACAGCAGTGCTGGTGGAGCAGTCGGGTGTTGCAGGGATGCATCAGCTGCCTCTGGAGTGCCTTGGCTGCTCCTGAAGCCCTGGAATTCAGCTGCTGTTCCGTGCTCAACCCTCTGTCAGCTGTGCTAATCTGAGCAGTCAGCACTCAAATGCAACTTTAAATAGTTTGTTTTCCTTTTACAAGTCCTATAAATGATGAGATGAGTGGATCTGAAGAGGTCTCTTTGCATCTGCTCTAAAAGGAAGAAAAGCGATGATAATCTTAAGCCAGTGTTTTCCCTTCAACTTTTCTTTTTTGGATACTTTTTTAATACAGGAAATAAAAGCTAAAGCAGCTCTTTACTAGACACTGAGACAGTTTCTAAGGTAGTAAATACAACTTAATGTTTTCATTATATTAAAAAAATATCCCAAAATCTTGGCATGCCTAATCCTCCTAACTGCCTAACAAAATCCAGTTATTTAGGGTAGCTTTTGATCCAGTTACAAGTGCAGATGTTCTGAACAAGTGTGTAATATGGTGTAGTCAAAGCTTTAAAAACTTAAGCTCTGCTTTTCCTTTGGAGCTTTCAGTGAGTTTGCTGTGTAAGGGACATGGTTTGAAGTTTGCCCTGAGTTTTAAAAGTACAGAGAAAAAACTACTCTGGGATGGATTAAGATTGAAAGTGCAGATTCTACCTAAATAAGGTTATTTGGAAAGTAGAGGAACCATTAATACAAAACTACTGCTAATAATTGCAGCTGAGAACTTGTGGTAATTTCTCTTAATTTAAAAATATCAATTGAAAAAGCAAACTAACACCTTGCTCCTGACATCTGTGTACCTTCCTACAGCCCAAACGTTTGTCAGGGCCATGTTTCTGCTTTAAACATTTTACTCTTAGTTATTAACAGGTAGAAAGGATTTATTTTTTGAGATATTTGGCCTGTTAGGGTAGTGAAAGTTAATTGTGAGATGTTTTAGGCAAGCGATTGCAAGTGTTATCAGTGATAAGCTTGATGACTGCTTTGATACACCATTTGAATATTGAGATTTGCTGCTCTGGCAGGAGTCAGTGTCTGCCAAGGAAAGCTGAGTGACTGGACAGCGAAAGGCACAAACTGAGACACCTGGAAAACAAGCACCACTCTAGGCTGAAGGTGGAATTAAAGCTCCTGTTGGGCTGGGCAGGGGTGGGAAAATGAATCCAGTTTTCATCTGGGTGAGCCTCGGCTGAGGCCTTGCAGGGAGCCTTGTTGGCTCCTCTTACTGCTGGCTGCTCTTGCACAAGCTGGGAGAGAAGGTGGTTTTATTTCTTTTTATTTTCTTTTTTTTTCCTTTTTTTAAAATTGATTATTATTGATAGAAATTTTCCCCCTAGATGTGGACACCTTAACCCCCTGCCCTGGCCTGGCTGAAGGGCCAACTGCTTTTGCTGTTTGTCCTGCATGAGTGGTGCTCTGTGTCTGAGGGACAGGTGGACAGACAGTGGTTTCTCTGTGTTTGGGCTCTGGTTTTCCATCCAGCACAAGGATTTGCACCATGTGCGAGTTTTGCAGGCCTTGCTTTGGTGCTGGAGTGGTGCAGGGATGAGTCATCAAATTGCTACAATTACACAATTCTCTGCTCATTGTCCTTGTAAATACAACGTGTTTTTATAGGATGGGTACAGGCATGTTTGGGTTACTGACTCTACTCCAGACACTCAGAACATTAAATGAGAGTTTAGGGTGTCTTTGAATCAGTTCTGTGAGGAAGGTGTTAATGTGATCCTGCAGTACCTGTTGAGGTAAGGCTGCCCTTAAGAGCTAACCAGTTACTGCATATTTAAAACCCAACAAAACCAAACCAAACCCCCACTGGATGTCTCTTGGGATTGCAGTAACTACATTGTTTTTCTGGTTACATCAGCTTGCTGCATGGCAGTGCTGGAGAATAGCTCTGAACTTGGACAGAAGTGCAATTGTTTTGTTTATTAGACAACCTACATTGAACTAACAGTCATTCAGTCAGTGAATGTTTTTGATGTAAATCTTTCTGAGAATGTGTAATACGATATTTCAGAAGTTCTAAAAGCCCCAGAGTGATTTTGCTGTTATGGTTCTCCATCATCTATGGCCCTTCATAGGCTGGGGTAAGGATTAAATTCTTGCCCTGCCAGGCAGGCTCATACTGCAGTTTGGACACACACCTGTCTGGTAAGAGGATATGCCATCACCAAAGACTCACTGGTGCAGCTGAAGTCCTTGTTTAGTGTTTCATTGGATCAGAAAAGTAATCCTGAGCTGCTGAGCATTTTCATGTGTAATTTCAGTTTAAAAACAAGTTATGTTATGACTCTGGGTACTGCCCACACTGACCTGATTTCTGAGGGCCAGCAGGGTGATCAGAGTGATGGAGCACTTCTCCTATGAGGAAAGGCTGAGGAAATTTGGATTGTTCAGCCTGGAGAAGGGAAGGCTCTGAGGAGATCTAATTCTGGACTTCCATGAGCTGAAGGGAGAACTGACTAGAAACATGGAGAGAGATTATTTACATGATTTTATTAGTTCCCTGTGAAGTCAGACATACTGAATACTCAGAGATACACAGTTTTATGCATATATATATATATATATATATATATATACACACACACACAAGATCAGCAAGTTAATTTATAATGAATTTAAGGTAAGGACTGATACTCTTGAAACAAAGTTAACATAGTGGTACTCATTGCCAATCATCAAAGCATTGGTGATTAAGCAGAGTGATCTGCTTACTGACTGCTTGTCATCTTTGGAACCTGCAGAAATAACTGTTATGGAACATTTAGGTGAGGAATGGCTTGAGACTTTCCTTCTCTGAGCAGAGGCAAGAGCAAGCAATTCTAGTTTTGGGAAACTTACTACTCTGGTCAAAAATTCCTGCAAAACAAACCCTTTAGAGGTGTCAGACTGGGGTATGGAAGAGCATTAGGTATGTTCTAAAAACTTGCCATCTATAACTTTTGGTCTGAAACAGTTTGAAACACAAACTGGGGATCTGTGGTGCTGAATTCAGCATATCTTCCTTTAAACTTTTTGATGGTTAGTCGGAGGCCAAATAAAAATTGATGCCATATTTTCAGTTATGAGGGGTTTTTTTTCTAATTTTGCCTTCAGCTGTTGGCTCTTGGTAGACTCTTTAAGTATTTTAAGTATATTTTTGTTTGAACTTCCAGCAATAGCTGCACTAAAATAAAACCTGGCAACAGGGAGAGCAGCAAGCTTAGGTAAGAATTGAAGCATGTTCAGCCTAATTTGTGCAGACTCCCAGTGCTTACATAAATAGTTCAGTTTCAGCTGAAGCAAGCAATTACTAATACAGACATCAAATAGAGACATGGCCATGATCAGCAGAGTGAACCTTCTTGTTTGGTGGACAACCAACTGTCCCTGGGGACCAAGGAGGCCAGTGGAACTTGGGGACATCAGGATTTTTGCATTTCTTCACAGATCTTGAGGAGGGTGAGAAGGAAGAGATTTAGTCCTTGCTGTGAGAGAGGTTCATTCCTATCGTGTGCCGTCTAGGTTAGGGGTTGTCCAACTTAATTTCATATTTGTGCTCTAGGACATTTTTACTAAGAGCCTCTCCATAGTTAGAAGAGGAAAATCCCCTCTTATCCCTGATCAAGTATCAAGATGTTGTTAATGAACATTGTTTAACAGATTCCTGGGTTAGCAAATGCTGCCCATTTCTCCCCAGGGAGAGGCTTTCATTTGGAAATTCTCTGAAGTGTTTGGCAGTTTCTGGCTCTTTTAAAAGCAGGAAGCCATGAGGGGCAAGTGCTCATCACTTTTAGCTGGTGCAGCTGGCAGTCCAGCTTCCTCCCTTGCTGCTGGCTCCAGCTGTCCCAGAGGCTGGCAGATCCCTCACTTGTCCTGGGAAATGTGGGACCTCCAGCAGTGCTCGTGTGGCAGAGCTGGGTTCTGGAGGCGGTTGAAGCTCCAGTGCCGTGTACTCGACCTGCAGAGTTTGATTCTGAGGTATCCAAGTATGTATTAGTTATTGTATTGGTTCTTCAGCTTCTTCAAAGTCAGATGTGGTTTCTTAAAGACATCAGAACCTGTATAGCTGAATTGGTTTAATTGGTTTTGCTTATTTTGTAACTTTAACTGAAATTTCCTGGTGTTTTTTCCAGGGAGCAGGAATCTTTTGAAAAGTTACTGTTGAAGACTTAGCTGGGTCTTTAACTGAGATGGGAATTACCAGTGTAGTTTCAAAGGCAGTGAGACATAGAAGTTGTTACTTCCTTTCCTTTTCATTAAAGCTCAAATATAAGACTGTCTTCTTTTTTTCAAGACAACACAGCTGTTGTCTTGTTTTGTCCATCCATCCTCTGTATCCTGTGAATCCTTTCTTTGTTAGGGAAAGCTTTGTTATCATCAGAGAAACTTAGCAGTGTTGTGAGCCTTGCTCAGTGCTGAAACTCGTGTGTCCTGCCCCAGTTCCCAGGATTTCCTGCTATCACTTCCGTAATTGCTCTCCTGATACTGGAGCTCACAGTGGCTTCAGAACAAAGCTGCATCGGGCTCTTCCCCTGCCCAGGGAATTAAGTGACTCAGGCACTCCCAACTCCTGGAGCCCAGTGCAAACCCAGGCTAAGAGCAGCCTGCTGGAAATCTGGAGCAGCCTGTCCAGGTTTGATGGATTTCTGCTGGAAAAGGTGCAGCTTTTCCTGCACCTGCTGAGGGAGGGGAGCCTTGCATTGCCACTCACCTGCAGGAAAACACAGAGTGCCTTTGTCCCTCACAACCTCACATCCATGGAACTGCTGTACTTGAGACATCAATTACTACCTGGTATCCAAGGATCTTAATTGAAACTATGATTTATGGAGTTTTAGAATACTTACAATATCTTTGCCTTTGGGGATTGTTCATAGTTGTTTCTATTTTGGAAGCTTTTCATAATCCCCAAAGTAATAAGCTCAATGTAATTAGGCTTGTCAGTACCTCTTTCTCTCTGAGTAACTTGTGAACCTGTTTTTGCCATGGTTTTCTGCACCCCATAGAAATCCCAGAAACTAGAGGTTTTGTGGAGCAGAAAGACTAAGGAAAACCTGAAGTTTCTGCGGGACTAAGCAAGGAATGTGGGATACAAATCTCCAGGAAATGAGCTTTTAAACTTGCTCAGCTTGTGGAGCAATGTGTGAATTTTACTGCCATTTCTGGTTTCTAATCAGTGGAAATAGAGGCTGGGGCTTTGCTCAGTGTAACTCGATTCACTTGGGTTTTAACAACTGTGAGGCAGCAATAAAACATCCCAGCTTGGACCCATTGTTATCTCTTGGCCATCACTGCCGTTCCCAGTAGGGATGGAGAGCACTTACTCCAGGCTGACTAATTAAGGAATGACAGCTGGTTGGAAATAATCATTCTGCTTTTGCAAGAGCCATGAGCAACTTCACAGGAATTCCTGGAAAAAATTAACCTATAAACCTATAAACAAGATGAATTGACAATATTTAGAAGCCCTGCTTGCACTGTGAGAAGCTGCAAGGCTCTTGCGGAGGTCGGAATCACATCTGGAGAATGTCTGCAAGGGCAGCTCGGCCTTGCTGAGATCACTAGGATGAGATGTCAGTGCTTCCATCAGGCCTTGGAGTTGTTCGGCAGCAAAGCTGCAGGAAATTGGAGTGGATTCCGAGGTGATGCCACTTCAAAGCCACCTGGGAAACTGGCTGTATGTGGAGGTGGGTGGGGTGAGCAAGAGATGCCACTGAGGGGAGGGAAGAGCTGGACTTGGAGATGCCTATCTGTGTTCTTGCACAAGGGCTGGAGCCCAGGAGCCAGGACTGGTGACACCAGCTGTCAGGAATTCTGAAATCCTTCTTCTGCCAAGTGCTGGGAATGGACAGGACAGATAAGAGCTGTCTAATTGCTTCTTACAGCCAACCAGGCAGGATCCACCCATCACCTCCTGGTCTCCAATTAGTAGGCTTAAGTGCTGAATAGAGAGATTGGAGTCTGAATGGGGATGAGTGTGATGGGGGGAGTGATCCCAAAATGAAGTGTTTTAAGAGAGAAGCAGAGCAAGTTTATTAGGAAGAGACGATATCATAGGGAAAACAAAATATGTATTTGGGAGCAGAAAGGGAAAGGATGAAGGATTTGAAAGCTCTAAAATACAGTAAGAAAGTGTGGAATGAGTCAGGATGGGAAAAGAGAGAACACAAGAAGCTGTAGCAGTAGATGCCATTAAATCAATGCAGCTGTCAACTTCCTGGTGAAATATTGAATACCATGTTTATTTCCAGCCTAAGAATCAAGCTCTATTGTCTGCCCCCACAGTTGTGTCTCAGATGGTGATGGGACATGGGAGTGTCTCTGGGCAGCAGTGTATTTGGAGTCTCCATCCCTGGAGGTGTCCACCTGGAGGTGGCACTCAGTGCTCTGGGCTGGGGACAAGGTGGGCATCAGGCACAGCCTGGACTCGATGGTCCTTGTGGTCTTTTCCAACCTTAATGCTTCTGTGGTCCTGTGACATTCCAAGGCTGTAGCCTCTCCCCAAAGCCTGCTGCCCAGTTCTTTCCCTAGGCAGCAGTGGAGGCACAGTGGAATTGAGGTGGGGCACAGCACAGAGAGAAACTCACTCTGCAATCTGCTGGTGTGGAAGTCTGATGGTTTTGGTGACATTTGTGTCCCTGCACTCTCTGTCACAGTGCTACTGTGCTGTAGTTTATTGCATGTTCCTAGAACGACATCATGTTTAGGAGGCAGTTCTTAGTCTCCATCCCTGGGAAAGCTGGCAAAGATCTCTGAGATATTTGCTGATATAGGGAGAAATGCAATAGCAGAGTCCCGCCATAGCCTGCTGAAGGAAAGTTAGGGGGGTAGATGGATAAAACATGGGATTTCTGCTGAATTTGCTGACCTAAGGCACCTGTTTGATATTCTCAGTGTTCCTTGCTCATAGCTCCCAGGATCCATGGGTTTATTTAGCCTTCAGCTGCCCAAGGACATGAGATGTTCCTTACTTGTTTAAGGACACACTAATTGGATGCACAGTTAACAACATGTAATCACTCTAATGAATGCTTTTACATGTTCATATTGAAATAAAATAAAATCAAAGACACCATGCATAGTTCTCTGGTGGCATGTTTGCTTTCCAGAATGGTGTGGGATGGCTGGGTCCCAGTCAGTGAGGGGCTGCTGTGTGTTCCCTGCTGGGGAGAGCACCCCTTGCACTGGTTTGTGCCCCAGTGAGAGGGGCTGGTTAGGACTTGTAAATAACCGGGATGGCCCTGCAGAGACTATGGCTTCAAAAACCACGGAAGGTATGGCTGTCTGTTCTGTGGACATCCAGAAACACTAAAATCCATGTTTTTGTGGAGGGGCCCTAAACATCTCCTGCCTTTATCCCTTTCTGGATTCCCCTCCAGCTACCTCCTGGGCTTCTACATGTCATTGCCATGTGTGTCATAACAAGGTAGTTGGGTCTTCCATCACCTGTGGTGACAGTTCTTATCCTGTCATCCAAAGCCCGTGTGCTACGTGTTTTCCACACCTTCAGGGAGGGCTCAGAGTAAGCTTGAACCAAGGCAGAAGGGCAGGGGAGGAAGGGTTGCTATAGACAGGATACTGTCCATTTTCCAGGTTCTCTGGGTTTGTCCATGTCCTTATGGAAGAAAGAGGAGATGAATGCTTTTGAGACTGAATTGTGTTTTGAGTGTGGGTGGATGTAGTTTCTAAGGAGTTATCCATAATCCAAGATGGCAGGAGTAAGGGAATTGTGTGATTTACTCCATGATACGTTTTACCTGAGCCCCTTTTTTTCTGTTGAGACAGAAGGGAAGAAGGCTGAAATGAATACAGATGGTGTTTGAGGACACTCAGTTTGTCCTGCTAACCCTCTGCCAGTCTCCTGGGCATGGGATTGGGGAGGGCAGGGCTGGAGGAAGCTGGAACTGCCTGGAATGAAGGACTTGGGAGCAGGGAGGAGGAGATGGTGGGTGTGCCATGGACAGCAAAAGGGAGCACATCATCAACAACAGGGCCAGAAAGGAGGGAATGATTTTGGGAGACAGAGGTGAGCTCAGAGAAACATTTGCAGCGGAAGGTTTATAGAAATGATTCCTTCTTTTGTTGGTGAAGGAAGGGGAGGGAAGCAGTAGTAAGGAGCAATTCTGATGTGAGCAGTAGTAAGGAGCAATTCTGCAATAAAGGCAGGGGTGACTGCCAAGGGTTGTAGACACAGCCTGGGCAGTGAATTGCAGAGATGTTCTGCAGAGAATGATCCCTATTCCAGGAGATGGGAAAAAAGCATATTCTGTTGTATGTAAGTAGTGTATAGTGATTTTTTTTTTTGTGCCTAGCTGTATGCAATTTAACTTTGGCAGCAAGTGCTGGTTGAATACATTGACAGGTTTAATTGCTTTGGCTTGAGTAGGATGAAAGTGAATTTATTTCCCAGTGAGAAGAGCATTGAAAGGCTGCATGAAAACCTGTCAAAGGAAATTGAAGCGGGGTTGGGGAGTTATCTTTACAGTAAATGGAATTGATAAACATGTCAGTTAAAAGCGGAATTTATTTATAATGCTCAGGTTTTGTGGCCAGAATTCTTTGAGTATTTCATTCACTGGGAAAATGAATTGTATCTGTTCAATTGATTTGCTTTTTTGTAATGCTTGTAGGACAAGAAATTGTCACAGAGTAAAAAGCTGAAGTAGTATTTGTTCTTTTTCTCCAGAACACGTCAGTAATGGAGGATCAGAATGAAGATGAGTCTCCAAAGAAAAATACCTTGTGGCAGGTAGGACTAACAAGGATGTAGAAGGAGATGTGCCAGGATTTTGTATGTTCCTGCTTTTGAGAAGTGTCCAAATTTCAGGCCTGCATAATCATCCTTGGATGTCATTGGCTGTAGCCTCCTAAAGTTAGCACAGCCTTTGAGTGAAGGATGATGCCAGTGGATAATCTTCAAGAAATTACCAGGTTTGCTCAGATTTTATAGTTTGTGCTGACCTTGGAAGGGCAATGTTCTGTCAAAGCATCCTTGGGAATAAAGTTTATATTTATATTTCTGAGCATGTGACTGTTGTTTAAAAAGAGAAGTTCAACATGGCAAGGACTCACAACCCACTTGCTATGAAGAAGTTTGGGAATATTTTGGAGGTGCCACTTGCTCCCCAGCAGCCCCTTGGCTCCTGAGGGGCTCAGAGGAGCTGGCATCACTCTGAGGCTGTGCTCAGTAGTTAGTGAAGCCTGCCAGGGTGTTCTGAGCCATCCTGATGTACAGCTGAAGCGCCTAGGATTTTAACGAGGTGTTCATGATTTATTAAAAAGTATGGATATTGATCTAATACCGATATCCAGCTGTGACGGAC
>QUSF01000103.1:648454-676242 GCA_003676055.1 Chloebia gouldiae | reverse complement strand
GGACCCAAAAATTCGGACTAGCCACCCAAATTATGGATTACTAAGGTGAACCTTTAAATTACAAGCTGAAACCAGAGCCACCCCTGCTCCAGTCCAAATCCACAACACCACAGCTGCTGTCTCCACTCCATGGCCTGCTAAGCCTCTGGTGCATCATCTCCTCTAGGAGACACAGACCACCAAACCGCTGGGTCCCCACTGCGGGACACAGGTTACCAAACCACGGATACGACACGTCTCTCGTGTCTTTTTAACTTCTTATATAATAAGGGACCTTTCCCCAAATATAAACATACCTTTTGTCTGTAGTTCCAACAGGTTCTGGTCTTTCCCTGGGTACTCACGAGATTGCAGGATCCCTCTTCCCAGAAATTTCTGGGTGGGCACCCAGAGGGGTCCCGGACCCCCACTGGTCCCACGGCCAGAGAGAGCAGAGTCCTGCCACAGTCACCACAATGATGTATTGAAAAAATATGGCTATTGATCTAATACCAATATCCAGCTGTGACGGACAAAAACTCTCTATCAGTTTAAAGTTAGAAAGTGTGTGTTTAGTGCGACGCTGGGCAGTGTGTGGGACAGCTCCCAAATCCACACAGCACCTTCCAAGTGATTACAGAGCCCTTCTATCCATACGAGTATTGAATACCCAAAATACAAATACACATTCATCATTCTGGTACATCCCATTCCTCACTTCGCATGCTAATCATTTCAAAAGCAATTCAGCATGCGTAGTTTGCTCCTTAAAATGGGTCGGTGTCCCTTTCATGGGGAGGGGTCCCAAAATGAGGAAGTAAATGAAGTCTTCCTCGTTGTGACCTTTCTACCTTTTCAATGCAAATATGACAAATGAACTCTTGGTAGAACTCCCATTCCTTGTCTTCAGTTGGTTTTGGAACAGAGGAGGCCCACAACTGTCTTATGTTCCTAAAAGCTATTTGTCAGTTTGTGTATTCTTCATTATAAACCCAGCTAACTAAACATTGTGTTGACAAGCAATCAATTATTATTTAACTACTAACTCTTAACTTTATCAGGGCCTATTAATTTATTCAAATTAACTCTAATAAGGCTTATCTCTAACTAAAATCTTAGCTCTTCTAAAATCTCTAAATTCCTTAAAATTTATGTTTCATTCATGTGCACGTCCCAAGCACTGACAGGAGCTGTTCTGCAAAAATAAACCAAGGCTTTGATTCTCAGTTTTTATTTATGGACAACCAGTGCAACACTGACATGAGGGTCTGGAATTCTTATTTTAACTGCTAGAATCTGAGCAAAACATTTGTGGAGACAAATTGCAATGTGCCCAGAAACCACTGCTTTGAGCTGGCAAAGGTACATCCCTTAGAGTTTAAGTTGTAAGAGGTGTAAAGGAAGAATTCAAGTGTAATTTCAGTGTAAGAAGTAATTTAGGAACAAAGTCTATGAAAGACTTTGAAAAGTCTTTGAATTTCATCTGAGATAACTAATTGCTTGAAGAATGTGTTTTAAAATTTAGTTTTGATTATTTCTTTGCATCTTCTTGCATGTTCTTCCTTGAGAGAGATTTTATTAAGCTGTTCCTACAGTTTATATATAAATACCAATATTTAAATATATACTAACATATAAGTAATGTTCCTTTTCCAACCCCAGATAAGTAATGGAACTTCATCTGTGATTGTCTCAAGAAAAAGACCATCGGAAGGAAACTACGAAAAGGAAAAAGACTTGTGTATAAAATATTTTGACCAGTGGTCTGAATCAGATCAAGTGGAATTTGTGGAACACCTCATTTCCCGGATGTGTCACTATCAGCATGGACATATTAACTCCTACCTGAAGCCCATGTTACAGCGGGACTTCATCACTGCGCTGCCAGGTAAATCCAGGGCAGGGAGCTCGGGGCTGCTCTGGGGTGTGCAGCCCCTTGGCAGCATCCTCTGCATTCCCATTGTCCCTTAGAGAGCCAGTGCTGCTCCCTGCTGCAGAGAAGGGCAGCAGGGTGGCTGAATGCCTTCTGTGATTAATTGAGTTGGCCACTGGATGCCAGTGTTGTTCCATGTTAAAATAGTTGGACTGGTGTATGCCAAAGAATTTGTGCTGGAATTGGAACTGAGTTGTCACAGAAGTTGTGTATCTGCAAGCTTTGGTCTGAACTCCCTTTTCATACAGCAAGTGCTATTGCAGAGATACTTTAGTTTAGGAACTCTTACATGTTAATGTTGTTCTGAGTTTCTGCTTAGATGAGTGCATCTAGTTTGACTACTCTTGTTGCTGACCTGAGAGCAAAAACACTTGTGGATTTTTATTGTGTTATCCAGCCCTGATTCCTCCTTTCGGTTACTCACAACCTCTTCTGACAAGCACAGGTGTCTGCCTGTGTTGATATGTTCAGATAGGAAATCTGTTTTTACACTTGCTCTATGATTTTTTTTTTTACAAAAATGCAGAGCAGCAGTAGTGGATATATAGAATCCCTAGGTTGTTATCTGGTGGTAAAGTTGTATTTATTTTTCAATTAATTTTTGGAAGAAATTGTATCTCTGGATTCTTGCTGCTGGGGGCAGTGATTCATATGACTCTTGGGAAGGGAAAAGTGTGGACATTGTTTGGAGAGTGGGAAATCAGCCTGGGTAAGTGGTCAGTGTGTTCTGTGTACCCCTGGCAGCCCCCTGGCACAGCTTCACGCTGCAGTGTGTGAGCAGCCTATGGGTTTGTCCCAGGAATGCCAGGACAGTTCTGAACACTGAGGGTGGAAGAGGCCATGCAAAACCTAAAAGCTAAATCCTAAAATTCCAAATCAGCTGCTCCTCCTAGGTCTGACTCTCCAGACCCTTCATGTGCAAGTCTGATCTTCAATTAAAATTTTGTTTGCTTTTATACCTCAAGGCTGATGCAGAATTATACAGATCTTTAATGTTATATATTTCTGCTTAAGAAAATTTTGGGAGCTTTGTAAGGTGACACTTGTTTACACCACATTTGTATATACCAAAATACGTCTTTACAACTTCTGTTGCTTGTCCTCAGTGTAAATACTGGGAATTGTTCCCATATTCAGCCTTCCTTGAAGGTGCTGTGGCATGCGAAGAACATCTGTCTAAATTTACCCAGGAACTTAATCCCAGCTGATGGAAATCAATCCTGTGTTGGGCTGCAGTCACATAAAAGGAGAACTGGAGTACCCCTCTCATGGATATAAAGGAATTTTTGGGGTCATGCTATGCAGGGCCAGGAGCTGGAGTTGATGATCCTTGTGGGTCCCTTCGAACTCAGGCTGGTGCGTTTTTAAACGATGACTTTGTGTGTCTTGAAGAAGTCAAATTCTTTTGTTGCAAACAGGAGTAGTCTTTGCTCACTGTCCTGACTAATTTTACACCTGTGAGTGAGAATGTAGGAAAAATGGAAAAATAATTGATGGAATCTGACTTCCCTTGTTTTCAGTGACAGAGTGGTAACTGTGGTATGATCCAAGTGACTGTTTTGTATCTAATGTTGATCACATTTAGAGAGTTGACATCCCACATTTGGGTTTCATTTTCATACAAAGTGATATTTATACACAGACCTTTGAAATCCTTGTGAATTTTAATTGTTTGAATTTATTATTGAAATTCAACCTAACCTTCAGCTGCTCCCTCTAATCAACAGCAGCTCTTTTTCACCATTTTCTGTAAAACTGCAAAGACTCTGCAGAGGCATAAGGGTTGGGTGTCATATTTTCCTTTGAAAAGTCTACGAATAGTTGTCAAATTCATTTTACTTCAGCAAGTGGAAAGGTTTTTAGTACCTATTTCAGAAATTTTCTAAAACAAATCCCTGTCATTTAATGTAAAATAGGGATATACAGCTATTTCAGGCCTTAATGTGTCTTAAGCTTAGTCCTGCATGTTATCTGATATCAAATCTATTCTTGAGATTTTTACTGCTAGCAGAAGCTCACAGGTTGAAATTGCTACATCCAAAAGAGATAGCAACTGAAATATTTACCCTAATTAACATAATAGTATCAGGTCCAAAGCACAGACACAAAGGACAGGGCCACTAGACTTATTATAGTTATCTAAATTGTGTAGAATAAATCAATAAATGAGTAAGACTCACATGTATTAGTTTCTGCTTTCTGCTGCTGTTCATTTTTATGAAGGCCATGTGAAATTCAGTGCTCAGTGGAGGACTGTATGAATATACTTTCTTCATGCTCTAAAAAAATAACAGTAGTTCCTTTGATTTGTCAGGACTATTTGAAGGCTAAAGTGGGCTGTCATGAGATAAAGTGGAAAATTAAAAAGGTCGTCATCTCCTGGTTTGAAAGATGTTTTTCATGCTTGGCCAAGGAGTGTATGTTACTCATGAAAATTAAGTTATTCAACATCTCAGGTTCA
Organism: Chloebia gouldiae; assembly: GCA_003676055.1. Lineage (NCBI taxonomy): Eukaryota > Metazoa > Chordata > Aves > Passeriformes > Passeridae > Chloebia > Chloebia gouldiae. Next base: position 671,869 of record QUSF01000103.1, on the reverse strand, counting down.
TGGGAGTTTTATGGAAAGCAAAATGGCAGGTCCTTTCAAATAAGGAACAGACTTAGCAGTGACTTTTACACAGGGAAGAATTGCTCTCCAATATCCCATCTAACCCTGCCTTCTTACAGGGAAGCCATTCTCCCTTGTCCTGGCGCTCCAGTTCCTGATGCAGAGGAACCTTCTTGTAGCCCTTTCACACTGGCAGGGGCTGTGAGGTCTCTACACAACCTTCCCTTCTCCAGGCTAGACATTCCCAGCTCTCCCAGCCTGGCTCCACAGGGGAGCTGCTCTAGTCCCTGTAGCAGCTCCATGGCCTTCTCTGGACTTGCTCCAACAGTTCCATGTCCTTGTGCTGGGGACACCAGAGCTGTGATCCTGGCTCCAGGATTTCAGGAGAGAAGAGTGGAGGGGAGAATCCCCTCCCTGGGCCTCTCCATGCTGCTTTTGCTGCCCTGTTGTGCTGATTCTCCCTGCAGGGCAGGACAGTACAACAGGCAGGAAAGACATAAATCCTTGGAGATATTTTGGTGTCTCTGTGTGCACTCACTGGTGCCTCTGCCAATGGCAGTGTTCTCACGTTGCTGCCCCGAAGCTCTGGATTCTCAGCGTCTTGCAAAGCAGGTTTGGTTCTTTCTGTGCACTCACTGACTGCTCTTCATTTCTTTGTAGAGCAAGGCTTAGATCACATAGCAGAAAACATCCTTTCCTATCTCGATGCCAGATCCTTGTGTGCAGCAGAGCTGGTGTGTAAGGAGTGGCAGAGAGTCATCTCGGAGGGGATGCTGTGGAAGAAGCTCATCGAGAGGATGGTACGCACAGACCCGCTCTGGAAGGGGCTCTCGGAGAGGAGGGGTTGGTAAGTGCCTGAGCTCCCCTGCTGCCTGGCCTGCTGCACACATCCCTCCCACTCAGCTCTGCCCAAGAGGAAGCTGACAGTACATGGGGATCGCTGAATCCTGATCTCTGCTGGGGCTGGAGGCCAAAGCTGTCAGCTCCCATTTCGGCTCTGCCTTTGTCCCCGTCCTTTTGTGCTCCCATGTCTCTCGCCATTTTTTCTTGCTTGACTCTATGCAAATTTGGAATTTCTGTATTGTGAGGAGAGTTCCATCAGCTCACAAAAAACAGTGGCAGCACATTTGCAGGGCTTTTTCTCAAGTGAAGTATTTCCAATTGGACTTTCTTGTTTGTTTGGTTTGGTTTGGGATTTTTGTTTTGTTTTGTTTGTGTGGTGGTTTTTTTTTGTTGTTGTTTGTTTTGTTTTGTTTTGTTTTTGCTTAAAGTATAAAATAGCAGCTTGGGCCGCAGAAGCCTCTCAAAGAGAAACCCTTGCTATTTGTCACAATGGAGTTTTCTTGTCCTTCCCAAGTTTCTGGAGAGGTGTTCTGCCTCAGAAACCTGTTTCCCTATGCTCTCTAGTGGTGTGCCTAAGCAAAGGCATGTACAGAACAAGGGGATGGCACAAGGATGAAACCTTGTGGAGCAGGAAATCAGAACTGGAAAACACTTGTTATCTTTTTAACCTTGGACATTATAAATATTTGTCAAATTGCAAAGTCACAAGGGTTGTAATAGTGATACTAAAAAGTCTTGCAGCTATTTCTGAGAATATGTGCTGAGGGTTTGTTCTGGGCAGGCTTTGCATTCCTATGAAGTTTGGATTCTTTGTGCTACATTGAAAACTGTGTTTCTCCTTCTTTCTAGGGATCAGTACCTGTTTAAAAACAGACCAACGGATGGGCCCCCCAATTCGTTTTACAGGTCCTTATACCCAAAGATAATCCAGGATATAGAGGTAGGTGTTCTGATCTGTCCTGTCTGCAGGACAGATAATGAGTTTCACTGTTGCTCTTGGGATGATGTAAAAAACGCCCTCAGCAGCTCCTTGGCACAGCAGGTGCATTGGTTTTTGCTTTTAAGGAGTTTTGGAACTCTGCTGAGACTATGGATTTTAATAAAATAGCAGGTTTAGGACACACTACTCCAAGATAATTCCATGTATTGCTCAATGTTCAATATGTTGGTGATACACTCACTTAGAAGGTGATGTGAGGTTCATGCCTTAAATACCAATTATTTAAAATGTAACTTACCACTTCTAAAGCAGTGGCTGACTGTTATAAATACAGCTTTGGTCCTCATAGGGGATTTTTCCCCTCTCCAGTGGTTTGATGGGAACAATCATCGGTCCTATGATGATGAACCCACAGGGGCATCAGTGGTAAAGAAGCTTCAGATATAAAATTTTGCTTATCTTGTTTTGAGATTTACAGAGCTGGGCTTGCCTTGGTGGTTTTGAAATATTTCTGATAAATCAGGATCATCCCAGTGTTCTGCCAGCAGGAAAAAATGTGTCTTGCTCTGAAGTTGCCCCACAGATTGTCATGGATTTATTGCAGAATTGGAAATTATTGGTCTGAAATTCATTAGTGGGGAAATGTGTTTCAATGTTGAAGACAGATGTGAACTAATGGAATCACTGTGTGGAATGGCAAATGGCAATTTGTGCTGCTTGGCACTCAGAAAACAAAATTATCCTCAACTCTGAACCCAGCTGTAAAATGGTTCTGCTGGAAGCCAAAATGTATTTTCCAAATACCATTTTATAAACCTTGCTACATCATTTATAGACATGTAAAAGATAAAGAACTGAGCATGAAATACACCCTAGGCAAAATATGACCAAACTTGGTATTTACCTGTGAACTGAATGTTCCACTTAGTTATTGGAGGGGAGATATATTTTCCCTGTAGGGAATGAGAATGATGCTGAACTGATAAGAAGTCTGTGGGATTAAAAGCTTTTAGTGTGGTATTTTCTTGCTTTCTGCACAATTCTGGCCTAGTTCTATAAAGAAAATGGGCAAAAAGCAGCATGAAAATGTTTGCATAGAGCACTAAAACCGTTTGGCATTACTTTAACAATGTTATTCTTCTGAAACTCATTTGTATAAATGGACCATTTGTGTAAGCACTGTTGTTATTAGAGATGGAAGGACTCCTTGAAGGTGTTCTGAGGGCTTTTGAATTATCCTAATCTGCTCTTTAATGCTTTGGTTCTTTAGTTGCTGTAGATTTGCTTTCCTGTGCACAGAAACAAAGCTCCTGAGCTGAATACTTATTGCTAGGATGAAGCAAGTAGGAAAACCCCAAACCCCTTGTGCTTCTTTCATCCCTAATATCAATAATAAATGTAAAAAATTGTCAGGCTGAATAGCTAAGAGTGGGAAAAGAGTAGGATTTGAAAATGTATTGTAGCAATGAGTGTTTCTGCCACAGCAGATTTTCCCCTGCTTGCCTATTCCCTCAAGCCCTCTGAAATATTCCTGTTTGCCAGGTCTTTGACCTGGAGTGGGATTGGTGTTTGTGCTGATAGTCAAGGACCCAATAATTCTTCCACTTCCAAAAGTCTATTAGAATTTTTCAAATAAATCACCCTTTAAAGTACTTTTCACAAATTGCTTCCCTAAAGGGCTGTCAAAAGAAAATTTTTACACTGTTTAAAATGTAGAGTGAGTACCAATAACAACCAAACTTAGCTTTAAGATTAACTTTTTCCTTCTCTTCCTGTTTTTGTTGCTCTTCCACAGTTTTGTACTTTCTCCATTCTTCCATGTTTCACAACAATAATGTGTAGAAGCTCTTAAATAAGAATTCCATCTGATGTGATGAAGAATTTTTTGTCTCTGAATACCAAAATGTTTTTTCTTCAAATATTTGCCTGGATCTTTAATGAGATCTTCCTGTGTCTGTCAGAGGGTCAGAGTTTAGGGAGCCATATTAGCATGTATAGAATTATATACCTGTTCTTAAAAACAAATCCAAAATACGGGGTTTTTTTAATACAGTTAAATATATTTGATGTTGCACAAAAATCTTGTCATTTGGTATTTTACCACAAACATTGACCAAATCCTGCTAGATTGTTTCCAAGGGTAAGAGTTAGGAATTTACTTCAGCTGATGCTAAATTGGGTTGTGGGCAGAGATGAGCTCAAAGAAGAATGTGCTCTCTGTCAGAATTTGAATTAACAATTGGAAGGAAAAAGGAGGAATGATAAACAGCAAATTTTATTTCTTTCCCTTGGGCTCTACTTGCATTGTGGGTCAAAAGTTCATGCAGCCAGAGTGGTGGGAGCTGAAGGTAACACAGGCAGGGTTCTGGAGAGGTTCTGCCTCTCCAGAAATGTGGTGGTGCCAGTGTCTGTTTTCTTCATGCCAAACACATTTTAGGAAATTAATGTCATTTCTGAAGTAATTTGATTTGAAAATAAGAGGACATTTAGAGATCAGAAACCAAATTCTTGGAAAGAGATGGTTATTCCCCACCTCCACTGTGAAGCCAAATATTTAATTAGGTTTCATTTCACAAGAGGTAGTCCAGTCCCTCCAAACATCTCCAAGTCACATGTTGAACTGCCAGGGTTCTTTAGGAGCTTTTTTAAGAGGGAAAAACCTTTTTGGGTTTGGATTTGGGGGTTTATCTTAGAAAACTGGACTTGGTGTGAGATCTTGTTCGTGGAGAGCCCCGGCTGGAGCGGGGTGGCCATTCCCATGGGTCCCTGTCCTTGGGCACAGTGCCAGGCTGGGAGGTTTAATCCTGCAGACTCCAGATCCTGCTGATTCCAGAATATGGAATTTTTCCATATTATTTGTGAAGCTTGGCCAACTATTGTGTTGTCCCCTCAGGATTAGCACAAGTATCTATTTCTGGTGATGAGTTGAGAAGACTTTATTTCATAAATGTTCTCCTTATCTTGGGGCACATGGTGAGTGCCCTCAGTTCGTTTCCATGGAGACTTGGGTCCACCTAATTAAGATGAGAATAAAAATGTGTTTTTTCTGAAGAAAAAAGATGTGATTCTTTAGAAAGATGTGGTGCCAGGCCATCAGATAAACATTCTGTGTTCTGATTTCTGGAAAAGTTCATGTTTTAGGACTGGAATTGAAATTTTAAAGCTTTGGGACAGTTTGAAAAGGGGAAGAAGTCAGTTCTTGCCCTAAGTCCTTGCCAGCATTGGGACTCAGTTGTTTATGAAGATTGCAGGGTATACTTTCTGAGGGAAATGGGTTTGTTTAGTACTGCTTTCATTATGATGCTGGAGAATTTCATGTGCGTGTGTGGGGAGAATCTGGTCAACATTATATGCCTAGAAATTTTTTCAGTCAGCCTTTGAAATCTCTATTTCACAGGCGCTTTCCAAAAGGCATTTCTTAAAAATGAAGCTGGCCAAGGAGAAGGGAGGCTTTGGAGCAGGAGGGACCAAGTTTTTGTGGTGCATGGCACAGATTGCAGCTCTCTCCTCTGAGCAGGGCAGAACTCCCCCTTCAGCTGTCCTGGCCATGCGGTGGGGCCCTGGCTTGGCTCCTTTGCTTCCCTTTGCCCCACAGCACTCCTGCTTTTTAACACAAAGGGGCTGAAGAGCAGCCCTGGAAGGGGACCTGGGGGTCCTGCTTATCAGACCCTCTTCATTTCATCATGAATTAATTATTAAGCCCTCTACCCTGGTGACACAAGTGCATTTACTTGTGCCTTCCCTCTGCTATGGTCAGGAGGGATTTTCCTTTTAACCTTTGAGGAAAGCATGAGAAGAACAAAAGGTTGGATTTTCATGGCCTAATGCGTTGGGAGAAATCCCTACATACGTAACAAATATGGATGTTCCTTTTGCTTTTTCCTACCTCACTTGTCCTTCAGGAGAATTGTGTATTCAGAGGGAACAGAAACTCCTTGGTTTATGGGATTAAGATAAACCCACTTACTCTGCAATAACATTCACAAGGATAAAAATGCAATTGTTAGCCAAGAAGCTGAACACAGTGTATATTATCCAATAGTAAAAAAAACTCTGTTCCTAGTAGATTATCCTTAACACTTCCAATGTATAGTTAATGTTCCAGCTGCTAATGCACATGAATTGCATTTTTTTCACTGTGCATCTTTGCACCAGTGAATATATATTCTGGCATGGTCAAGGCTTGGCTATACCTCTACATCTTGGACTATTTTCTGTTTGTTCTTTACTCCATAAATGCCTTTTTTTCTTTCAATCCATTTGTGCACTACTTCAGCTGCCAAATGGCTCCTGCTGTGGCAAATGCTTGATCTTTCCTTTGTATGTCCAGATTTTGTTGGTTGTGCAGCATTTGTGAGCTCCTCACTGCTGTTGCTCTGGTGACCTTTTAGGAGCGTGTGAGAAACTGTGGGTGTGAACTCAGGAGACTGTTCTGTCTTTTACTGGGGAAACCCGAGTTCAGAGGCAGGGAAGATTTTTGAGACCATCTGTAGAAAATAGAGTAGTGGGTTTTGAATGTCTGTGTGTTGGTCTGGAACCATAAAATACACAAATAAACTGTGGGGTTCTTCAGCCCTGAGTAAGAGGTCATAGACACCCCTCATACCTGCTGTCCTCCCTGCTCGGTGTATCTCCTGGCAGGAGAGTGCAGATGAAGACTTTCACTCCCTGCACCATGGAGCAATGACCAGAAATTCCCTGTAACAAAAGCTTTCATGTGGTTGCCAGTTCTTCATTAACCATATTCCTCTCAGAGGGTCCTCCAGTTGCCCACCCACTCAGTCTGTTCAGTCATCCCAAATGTTATTTCTCTGGATGTGTACATCTGGTTTCACTCCACTGCCCAGGGAAGTGCTGCTGTACATTCTGTGTGTCATGGCTGCTTTCCCAGCATCCCAAGAATTAAGGCAGTGTGAGGGGATTTTACAAGTTCTCCAAAAACAGGCACTGTTTTCCCACAGTAGCCACACCACATAATGGCTACATGGAATGACAGCTCCTCGTAGAACTTAAATGTGCATTTGAATGTGCCTTACTGCCCTCACAGAGGTACACAAGACTTTAGTTTCCTTTTTCTGAAGCCAGCATTTTCTTATGGGGAGCAGCTGAAGAAGCTTCCTATAGTGAACCTGTGAGAACTGGGCCAGCTCGTGTCCTCAGAGCCTGGTAAGCAAACTTCCACTGGATGCTGCTCTGTTTTGGGAGCCGTGACCAGCAGCATTTCTGATCTGGGGGGTTTCCAGTGTGTTCTGGGGCTGTTGGGAGTGGCTGGCACAGGAAGCTGAAGTGTGGAAGTGCTCACAGAGCATTCACAGCTCCTCTGGCACATGCTTAGTGCAAGCTTAGTGCAGACCTTTCCAGCAACAGAGCTTTGGGGAAGCTCCCCCTTAAGACTATTCAGAACTGACTATCTGAACATAAATAGTTTCTAAAACTATTTAAATTGGCTGACTGTGATCTCTGATGCCTTATCTCCTGTGCCTCCAGTGTTACTATTGCATATTTAAATCTGCTGCCTCAGATCTATATTTGTATTGGCTCCCGCGCTGATGCCTGCAATCCTCTCCTGTTTCTGAGGGTTAGAGGAGTTGATGAGCTGCAGTTGTGCCCTCCTAGCCCAGATAAGATAAAGCTTGGGAATTGCCTGTCCTTCCCCCTCCAGCCCCGCATTGCAGGCTGAGCAAGGAGACGAGCTGGGCTGAACTCTCCAGAGCAGTGTCAGCTTTAGGCCCAGCTCCCGGTGTGCCAATCAGCAGGGCACTGGCTGGCCAGGAGAGCTGATCCCAGACTGACACCCTCACTATCCTGATCTCATTGGTTTCCACACCAAACTGGAAAGGAATGATGGGGTGAGTGATCTGTCAGCTGCTCCTCTAGAAGCATTTCTTCATCTTTGTGATTTAAACAAATTCCTGGGGCACATCAGGTTTGTATTAGGACTGGGTATAATTCTCTCCAAATTGCATAATGGGAGATAAATTAAGGAGCAAGCAAGTGGAAGACAAAGTGGAAAGTCAGTTTTTCCTTGAAGCAGACATGTTTTCCTAGAATTGGGATGTCACAGTCACACTCCACTTCTGTCTTTACTGAGGGTTCAGTCAGTTTTAATCTTGGAGGAGCTGCAGAGGTGCCTGCTACTGCTCTGGAAGTTAGGATTACATAATAAATATACTTTTCCAAACAAACTGCTAGTCTGTCAGCTTCTCTCCAGGTTTCCATGCAGAATTTGGGGAGAATTCCAGGAAAATAGCTAAACAGATGGCCTATTTTGATGAAAGCATCCCAGCCTGCCCAGGTGCTGCAGGTGTTGGCCTGGAGTTCTGGGCGCACATTCTCTTTTGATTGTGTTAGGATCTTTCTGTCCAAAACCCTAGATTTCTTTGAATCTAGCATTGATTTTACAGCAAGGGGTAAAGCTGACTAAGACCTGAAAATCATGCTGGTTCTGCTGTGAAACAGTTTGCAGCTTTTTAAGGCATGTCAGGTCTCTCCTTAAAAATACCTCTCAGAATGAAAATGTTGAGAATTACACAGATTTCAGGTGCGGGGAAGAAAGCAAGTTTGGGTTATTTGAAACCTTATCGTTCCTGTTGAGCTTTATTTTTATCAGGATTTTAGGTACTTTTAGGAGGGTTTCATATCTCAACACCTCTTTCCAAGGTGTGTACATACAATTAATGGGTGATATGGCTGGGTAGGGGAAGGAAATCCTTTCACCCACGTGTTGGAATCAGCAGTTCTGTAGCATTGGTCACCCAGGTGAGGCTAGACAAGGCACCATGTGAGCTCCTGGTCTCATCTTTACAGCTTTTGTTAGTTGGTAACATAAATATGGGGGGGAAATGGTTCTGGAATGTATCTCTCTAATGTCTCCTTTCAAAATTCTCATTAAGGCTGGTGGTCATGATTTCCTCAATAAACATAGCTTTTGTCACAACAAATTACAGAAGTGCTAATGGCAATTCATTGTGGTTTGTGTGTCTTTATTGGGTGCAGGAGAGGAGATTTGTTTTGTGTCCTTCAGATTCAAGGATGATGTGTGTAAAAGTGGGAAGCTGGGGGGTGTGGGACAGTCCTGCTGCAGCCTGAGGCCCAACTCTTGTTTTTGCCCTCTGGTCAGACTATAGAATCCAACTGGAGGTGTGGAAGGCACAACTTGCAAAGGATCCAGTGCCGCTCTGAGAACAGCAAAGGAGTCTACTGTTTACAGTATGATGATGAGAAGATCATCAGTGGCCTACGAGATAACTCCATTAAGGTGAGCACTTCCCTTTGTCCTTTCCCTGGCTGTGAGGAAGCTGCTTGTGCTTCTTGGTGTCTCCCCATGGGACAGTGTCTGGTTGGTGAGGATGGGATGGATGTCTGAGCCTGACAATGTCCTCACCTGCCCTCTGCTCTGGAAGCCTGCCAGGGATCACGTCCATTAACTATAAAGATTGCTCTGAAATCAGTGTTCTCTCAGGAGGGGGAGGAGGTCTCTGTGCCACTGGCCTTTGCTGCAGCTGTTTCACTGCCAGGACTTTGCTTCCATGCTCATCCTCCATGCCACTTCTTTGGCTGGACAGGATTTGATCTCTTCATGGTGCTTGGTTATTTCACTGTCCTCTCAAAAACTTACATCAAGACTTCCTAAAGTTAAAGGGACGGACAAGGACCACTGATGGGACAGACTCACCCCTCATGGGGTCTGGTTTTCATCCTTTCTTCAGAACTGCGACAATGTTCAAGTCTCAGATCCACGTTCTTGATGTTGATAGGCCATTTATTGTTGTTTCTAACAGATTTGGGACAAAACAAGCTTGGAATGTTTGAAAGTATTGACGGGACATACTGGCTCAGTTCTTTGTCTGCAGTATGATGAAAGAGTTATTGTAACTGGATCTTCAGATTCTACAGTGAGGTGAGTGTTAAGTTCTTGTACAAAAATAATTTGAGTATCAGGGCTGGGAGTATTTTCAATAATCTCTAAATATCAGAAAACATCCCTAAGATTAATGTGATATTGGATTCCAGAAGCAAGATACACATACTTGGCAAAGGATCATATTAAATAACTTTTCTTCAAACTCTGTTTTGTGCTTTAGGCATTAGGAATTTTGAAGGAATATGACCTGAGGGATTCAAGGCATATCCTGAAGTTTTTACTGCCAACTATGCAGTAATTTCTTCAGTGAGGGTTTCTTTTAGTGCCCTCTAACACACTGTAGTTGTGACTCTAGTTGAGAGGGTGTTCAGTACACATGGAGCACTGCCTGACTTGCAGTTCTACTGGCAGTGAGGACACTTCCAGCACCCATCTTCCTAGCTTGCTTCCATGGATGAGCCAGCCAGAGCTCTTCCTTGGAGACTGGAGCAGGCTTGTGCCTGTTCTCACCCCGCAGAGCCATCGCTTCCCTTGGGATAACGCTCCTCTCTCCTGCAGAGTCTGGGATGTGAACACAGGGGAAGTTCTGAACACGCTGATCCACCACAACGAGGCCGTGCTCCATCTGAGGTTCAGCAATGGGCTGATGGTGACGTGCTCCAAGGACAGGTCCATCGCCGTGTGGGACATGGCCTCCCCCACGGACATCACCCTGCGCCGCGTCCTGGTGGGACACCGCGCTGCTGTCAACGTGGTGGACTTTGATGACAAGTACATTGTGTCAGCCTCGGGGGACAGGACCATCAAGGTCAGTGGCAGAGCTCTGCTCCAGGACCTTTCTGGTGTCTCTCAGTGAGCAATGTCCTCTTGCTGCCTCTTGGTGACTTTGGGCACACAACTGCACTGGAATATTTTCATGGAAAAGCAAAGCCCATTTGCTGTTTGAACTCTTTGTCTCGAGATCAGTTGCTCTGTTAAATGTGGCACATCCTGTGCCTTTTTCCAGTGGTATTTTTAATTTCACTTGGCAGTTCTGTCCAGACATGAAATTCCTCAGCAGTGCCTTTCCTCACCTCACCTTCTTACCCAGCAGCTCAGCCAGGCTGTGCCATGTTTGAAGGATTCAGAGGCTGGATTCGAAGGCTGTTACATGCCAGAAAATTTCAGTTACCCAGAGTGCACTAATATAACAAAGGCATTTCCATCCTGCCCTCTGTGAACCAGAGCTGTCTTAGCCTGGGCCAAGAACTTCTTGGCAGTTCATGTCCAAATCTCTGCCAGAGATCCTGCTGCACTCTGTGTTGGAAAATGAGCCACTTTATACTCTGTGTTACAATTTCAATTACAGTTCATTAAAAATGGGCAAAGTTGATTGAATCCTTTAAGTTTAAGACCAAGCTTAGAGGCCATTTCTCTTACTAATAACTTTGTAATAATTTCTTCGGTAAAAAAGTGTCAGGGTTTTGTGTTTGCTAACTCCAGTTTTAAAAATTATTTTTAACTTAGGAAGTGTAATCAAGGTTCTGAAATCATTTGGAGAAGTCTCTGCCACCTGAAAATATTTTAGATACCAGCTCTTCTCAGTGCCATAGCAGTACCTGTGGCTCTGTCCCTGCTGGATCCCCACTGGGGCCCAGGCCCTGCTCTTTGCCTCTGAAGATGCTCTGTGGGCTTTCAGTCCTCTGTCAGCCTCTGTCTGTGAATTCCCAGTGGTTTCTGGTGCAGTGCAGAAGCCCTGTTTGGTGCAGCTCTCAGGGAGTTTGTCCCGTGTCCCCAGGTGTGGAGCACCAGCACGTGCGAGTTTGTGCGGACGCTGAACGGGCACAAGCGCGGCATTGCCTGCCTGCAGTACCGGGACCGCCTCGTGGTCAGCGGCTCCTCGGACAACACCATCAGGTGGGTGCCACCAGCTGCTGGCTGTGGGTAACAGGGGCCTTCTGTCCTGAAAACAGGATTTCCCTCAACTCTCATGCTGCAAAACTTCCTTGGCATGGCTTGCCATTGGAGCTGATGGTTTATGAATGGGGCTTTATGAATGGTGTGGGAGTAAACGTTTCACAACCCTATGGAAGAGTGGGACACCGAGGTTTCAGAGTGAGCAAAACCTCTTACCTACTGCTGTATCACCTTGTCGTCTGCTGGGGGAGATGGGGAAGACATTGCTCCCTGTTCAGTACATTTTCTGAACTTCTAATCAATGGCTTACAGAGAACAGAAAAAACTGTTGTAATTTCCCAGAATAGCACATATCTGAGCTTTACTTGCATCTGATTTTGAATGATTACTGTAATTTTGATAGGTGTCCTGCAGCTGCTGTGAATGACACTTTTTTAAGCAAATTACATACCTCCCACAGCAAACCAGGCTGTGCTTAAGCCTTTCTCCTGTGTTCTCCCCAGGCTCTGGGACATTGAATGTGGTGCCTGTTTAAGAGTATTAGAAGGCCATGAAGAGCTGGTTCGATGCATCAGGTTCGACAACAAGAGGATTGTTAGTGGAGCCTACGATGGGTAGGTCTGAAAGCAGTTCCCAAAATTTAGCCTTTCTCTTGTGGGGATCTTGGGAGTCTGCAGACCATTTCTGTGGGGCTCATGGGAGGACTCTTCTCCAGAGCACCTCTGGCTTGCTCAGTGTCTGCAGTGCACTGTGGATTCATGGCAGTTACATCCATATCCAAATTTTTTGTTTCTTTCTCTGCCCGGAGAGTTACTGAAAACAATTCTGGAACTGGGTTTGGCTGTAGCCTTTTATTTGGAATCAGTGTCTGCCTTGGGTTGGTGTGCCCAGCTTAATTCCCACATTGCAGTGGGGTCTGTGTGTGCGTTGTCAGCTTGTCTGTCACAGCCATCACTGGAATAGCTGCTGCTGCAAAGAAACACAAAACTACCTGGCTCTTACAAGCTTGAGCATTAATATTTCTCACAATGTGCTTGATCCTGAGGCAGTAGCTGTAGGGAAAACCTGCCAAGCTTTCTGGGGCTTTGGATGTTATCTTCTATGTTTCCATAATGACTTTCTTCTCTTAATTTTAGGAAAATTAAAGTTTGGGACTTGCAAGCTGCTCTTGACCCTCGTGCCCCAGCAAGTACGTTATGCTTGCGTACGTTAGTGGTAAGTAAAAATTAATTAATTTGGAGTAGTCAGGGGTGTTTTAGTGCATTATTGTGGGATAGGTGAGAATATCAGGATGGTTTATGAACTCTAGAGTGCTTAAGAATGAAGAAAAATTTATTGTCATATCCTGAATGATTTGCATCTGAGCTTAAATGAAAGATCAAATTTTTCTGGTTTGAGATTCTCAGATACTCTTAAAAGAAAAAGAAATCATCATGATACTGTATCAAATCACTCTGGTTATTGGTGTGTTTCCCTAATACCACTTGTAGGGCTGCTTTTAAATTTCCACTTATTAAAAAAGGGTCAAGAATCTTGTGAGCCTTTCTCAAACTTTTTTCCTAACGCTCCACTTTGGAAGGAAGAGGTGGGAAGGGAAAAGGGAAGCTGAGTCCAACAGATTGCCACAGGAACTCTCAGCCCTTCAGGGGACAGGGGACATTTAAGGCTTAAGTTGCTTAAGGGATACTTTTCTTTGTAATGAGTGCTTTGGCTTATTATAGCAGACTTAATTAAAAATAGACGGAGGAATTAATTCCTTGTTCTTTCCACCCAAATGTGTGTGGAACTTCACTTCAGGAGTCAGTTTGACAAGCCCCTAGCAACTCAGAGTCCTTGACTGTAGGTGATGCATGTGCTTGGCCTTTCCAACACCTGAAGAAGTGCTTATGTGGCTGGAAATGCTTCTCCTTTTTCTTTCTCTTCAGTAGTTTTGGTATAGAGATGAGCTTTAACTATTCTTTTATTTAGTTTTAGTGAAAAAATTCTGGTTTTCTGTGTTCTGTGGGTATCCTGTAGCTCAGGTTGGAGTTTGGGATTACTCTGCCAGCTTGGGTTAGTTCTCCAAGGCAGAGCCCTCACTTTAAATTTAATGAACGTGGATAAGTTGGACTAAAGGGAGAACCTTTTTTGGGCTTCTTGTGCCACTTTGAGATTTGTTGGAAGAGCTGCTGGAGCATGTGCTCCCCTTCTCATGGCAGTGTTTGAATTCCTGGCTGCTGCTGTGTTAGCTTGAGGATCCTCTAAGCAGGGTGGAGCTGTGATGTGCTGTTTGGGGCTGCACAAAAACAGAATCAGCAGAGGTGAAGGAGTCCTGGCAGAGCATCAGTGCCAGCCAGGGGCCAAAATTGGTGCTCATTGGTGGACAGACATCTTCCATCTGGAATAATCTCAGCCTGTGGCTGGGCTGGGCGCACTGAGGGAGGCTCAGGGTACAACACTAGATTTGGGAGCCATGTGTTTCCTGTAAATAATTAACATACAAAAGCAGCTTTTCTTCGATATGTGTGTAATTACGAAGATTTTCTAGTCAGCATAGCAGAGTTTGAACATACCTTGTGTGACCAGATCCCTGTGTGATACCAGTGCACTGCCATGTTTCCCTCTTGCCTTGCTGACTGCTTGTCTCCTTTGCCCACAGGAACATTCAGGACGTGTCTTTAGGCTCCAGTTTGATGAATTCCAGATCATTAGTAGTTCCCATGATGATACAATTCTGATTTGGGATTTCTTAAATGTGCCACTGAGTGCCCAGAACGAGACCCGCTCTCCATCTAGAACATACACCTACATCTCCAGATAACAGTCTGCACTTTACTGCCCTCAGAAGGTAAGGCTCCCTCATTGGCTGGGCCTGGGAAATGTCTGAAATGTTCCCTTTGCCTGTAGCTTGCTTTAGTCAAACAAGCTGAGGTTTTCCTTAAGAAAATAAAACCTTTCAATGCCATTTCTTTCGCTATCTAGTCTTTGTGTGGTCATGCTCCAGCATGTGTTGTTGGCTTCCCCCTTCTGTAAACCCTCATGGTTATAATTGGGTGCTCAGGCATTTAGAGTTGTCATGTATTCACAGCATGGCTGGGAATTGAGGAGCCGTGGAACAGGCATTCCAGCTGTCCCATGAAGTGGGAGCTCTCCATTTACCTGCTGGCTGTGGGGAGCTGTGCATGGAGCAGTGCAGGGATCTGCAGGGATCTGAGCCTGGGGCAGGAACAGCGGCTCTGTGAGGAGCACGAGTGGCAGGGAGAGTTCTCAGAGCTCACCAGCACAGCTCAGAGCTGTGTGAAGCAGAGCCCAGAACTCGCTGGAGTTTGGTTCCCTTTCCCAGTCACTGCTGTCAGTGCTCAAAGCCCTTTGTTGGGAATGTGGATTCTCCTCTCTGCCAATAATTGCACTTCAAACTACACCTGCCTGTGAGTGCTGGGGCTTGGAAACACAGGCACTGCCTTTCAAAGCACAGCAGGCTCTGCCAGTGCTTCCAAGGAATGGAGACACCACAGCAAGAGGGTCTGGGAGTGACATTGTCCCAACAGGAAGGATTTCCTTTATTTGAAGTAGATAATGAGTACTTTGTTTAAACATGGTGTGGAAAGCCTTCCTGTAAGAAGGGATTTTCATTATCTCTCTGGATACATTTGTCCCTGCTGTAGCAATGTATTCCTCAGGTTTTGCTCTCCTGCAGGACCTCTGTGTCTGGCTGGAAAATCCCTTCCCTTGTGGAGGCACACTTAGAGGTGCTCCTGCTAAGATGAGTTTTCTTTCACCTCGGGAGGGGTTAGCTGCCTTTCCTGCTACTCCACTCCTTTTAAAACCCACCAGGGCAGCATCCTCTCTGGATCTGACACTGAGATCTGTTGGCACGTTGCTCTGCAGGGTCTGAGCCAGTAGCTGGCCATTGCCAGGCTGAGCTGCCTCTCAGCATTCCTGTACTTAGGCTCTGGAATAAGGATGAGCTCTAATGCAGTAAACATGGGACATGTGCAGAATCCCAGTTAAACCTTCCCTTCACAGAAGGTTTTAAGAACCCTGCTGCAGGGGTAGCTTAGTGAAACTCATGGACTGGCTCGTCTGCCTGGGGCAGAACAGGGACACCTGGAAAGGCTGCATTTTATAAACAGTCTCCATCTGCCCTCCAGTCCTGCATCAGTGCTTGCTTCTGTTTACTAAAATGATCATTTGAGATGGACAAAATATGTTTTTAAATTACAGATTTGGCATAGTTCTTTAAAAGCCACATATAGTGTGTCTTAAGCACAAAACAAACACAGAATCATGGACTATGCTGAGCTGGAAGGGACCCATCAGCAGCATCAGTCCAGCTCCTGTCCCTGCCCAGCCCCCCCAGCAATCCCCCTGTGCATCCCTGGTGCCCAAAGGCTCCTGCAGCTCTGGCAGCCTCGGGCCGTGCCCATTCCCTGGGGAGCCTGGGCAGTGCCAGCACCTCTGGGGGAAGAACCTTCTCCCAAAATCCAGCCTGGCCCTGCCCTGGTCCAGCTCCAGTCACTCCCTCAGGTCAAGAAATGATGAGCTGTATAAAATTCCTGTCGAAATTCCTTGAGCAGCAACGTGCTGGTGTCGCTCGGCCACGTGGCACACACAGCTCCATCTTTGGGGTTTGCCAGGGCAGTGGGAGATGCTTTTGGCAGGGAGTTGTGCTGCTCACATCCTGGACACTTGGCAATTGAGCACAGCTCAGTCTGCCTGGCCCAGGAGGCACAGTTGGGACCACACTGTTGGGACCCCAGGTTCTGGTGTTGGTAATGGCAATCCCTTAACAGTTATTTCCTCTACTGCAGAGATGCTGTGATGTCACTTTTTGACAGGTTTGTCTGACTTCAGAATCCAAAAGCCTAAATCTATATGAAATTATGGTCAATCAGCTAATATTTCATCATGACATTTAATGAAACAGTTTTATAAGCTTTCAAACATCACAGTCTTGTGAGTTTTGAAGCAGCCCTGCACACATTTTTACAGGCTTTGCAATGTGAGGCTCTTCAAAGTGGATCAATTTTGACAGTCCTGGCAGTTGGCTGTGAGAGTTTTATTGCTTTTTGTTGAATTCCTGTTGTTTATTGTAACATGATAAAAATTGTTACCATATGATAGTCTAATATTCTGGTATTAAGCATTAGGTCTTGGGCTAAGGGAAGGGAAGTCAAGGGCAAGTGCCTAAGGATGTTTTAACCTTTCATGGGAATGTCATATCAGAAGAGGGAAGTTCTCCCTAGTCCATTAAAGGTGGTTTTGGGAAGTGGCAGGTAAAATCAAATCTCAGAATTAATTACACTCTGACCTTACACTGCCTCCAAGCTGATAACAGAGCCATCAGGTTGGAAATAGGATTATCAAAGTATTTGAGGGTTTTGTCTGTTTTCCTAAAAGCTGCCCATACATTAAAGCAGCTGAACTTGCCTCCTGTGCAGAGCTCTTCCTCTGCAGTGTGAGGAAGGAAGAACGATCCCCTGGCCATTTTTGGTTGGGTTCAGGGGTCTGAGCCAGAGGGTCCCTGGCTGTGCTCACCAGGGCTGGATTTGGCTTCATGAGAGGAAGCTGCCTGTGGGTCCCTGCCAAGGAGCAGAGCCATGCAGAGCCTGGCTCCTGCTGCAGTGGGGCTCAGAGCCCAGCCCAGAGCCCTGGGGGAGCTCCCCTGCAGGAAGGGCTGTACTGGGCAGTTCCTGGCCAGCAGCCCTGGCTGTCCTGCACTAGTGTCACCTCCTGCACGTGCTCTGCCCTTCCCCTCTTAGCCTGGATGCAAAGGATGCTGTGCGCCTGAGCACCTGGGGAAACTGCTTGCTCTGTTCTCCTCTCAGTTCACTTGTCTTCTGTCTTTTTTCAGGGTTCTACAGTCTTGAACTACTGGATTTTTGGCTACTACATGCCTGAAGATGATTGACAGCTAAAGTCAGAATTGGTTCTAGATGCTGTGTAGATGCAAAGCAGCACAATTCTATATCTAAATTTCTTAATCTTTCCTGCTCTCAGTGGTCGTCTTTGAATTTGCTACAAATTCACTGACTTGGAGTAGATGAGTTTCAGAAGCCTATCCTTCCCTGCTGTGAGAAATCCAAAGCTTCACATGTAAATTGTCCGTAGAAACTGAACTCTGATGGCTTGTTTTTCAGATATAAATCAGAAGTCAAGAAAGGACTTGGCCTAATTTATATTGCTTTGCACTTTTGTCTGACTTTAAAGAAAACAAAAACATTCTCCAGTGAAATTTGGGTGCCAAACACATGCCCAGAATGTACAGAGCTTTGCTTTCCAGTCACCACTGTCCTTTAGGTGTTCCCCATGGCAGGTTCAGAGCCCATTCTGTTCCATAGGTTGTACATTGGACTCTTAGAAATATTTCTGAGTTGCTCAGTAATATTTTTGGATTACAGTTTACTTGTTTCTGCACCAATAATTTCTTTTAAATTAAAGATTCCCTGTAATTCAGGCTAGGATATCTGAACTAGTTGTATAGCACTGTCTTTTCCTTTGCCCTGTGCTCTGTACTCGCCGTCCTTCGCTTCCTGATGTTTGCTGTAGTCCCCCTCCTTCCCTGTGTGCTTCCCTCATCTCGGATACTGTGTAAGCATGTAGATACCTTGTACATACAGCAGAGCCTCTGGTGCCAGCCTCAGGGTGTCCTGACACTACACACTAACACTCAGCGTGGTGGCACTTGGCAGCAGGATGTCCCAACCCCTGGCACTGGTGGTAACGTGATTACCTAGACACTGTCTCTGCAAAAGGAGGTTTTCAGTATTCATTAGTTGGTTTTTTGTTTTTGTTTTGGTTATTTTTTGGGGTTTTTTTAATGGGAACTACATATTTTAAAATGTAATTTCAAAACTTTTTAAAAATTAAAAACTGTTTAATTTATGTTCTGTATTCTATATTTTTGTGCCGCGGGATTTGCAGCTGTGTGTCTCTGACACCAGTGGGGCCTCACGGCCCCCATTGATGTCCTCGGTAGCATTAGTTTGGCTGCTCAGTGGAGAAGATACCATGGGCCAAAGTTCATTATTTATGTTTGATTCGTGACACTTCCTGACAGTGAGAGGAGCTCCTTCCAGTCACCGCTCTGCTTCCTGTGCCCGTTCCATGCTGGTTTCCCAGGACGATTGGCTGCCGTGTCTTGGCTCCTCCATGCTTTTGTTAGGGAGCCTTCATAGCTGCTTCTTCAGTTCTCGCATTGTCCCCTCTCATCTGTGTGGCCACACAAACCCCCCGCGTTGTCCTCGGGCCAGACGTGGAGCAACGCAGAATGGATTTTCTGTAGGCGGCGGCCCCGTGGCTTCTCCGTGCCCACGTGCAGGGGGCCGGGA
The DNA here is from genome assembly GCA_003676055.1 of Chloebia gouldiae. Classification (NCBI taxonomy): domain Eukaryota; kingdom Metazoa; phylum Chordata; class Aves; order Passeriformes; family Passeridae; genus Chloebia; species Chloebia gouldiae. Next base: position 653,016 of record QUSF01000103.1, on the reverse strand, counting down.
GGGCACGGCTGGCACGGGCTGTGCTGCCATCCCCTGTCTGTGTCCGTCTGTGCACTTCTGTGCTGCCAGCAGCTCTGGGCTCTGTGGGGTTGTTGCCTTGCCCTGTGCAGACCCGGGGTGGGCGTGCCGAGGGACAGCGGGGGAGCTCGAGGTGTCACCAGCCCAGCCCCTCCCAGGGTCACTGCAGGGCCTTCCCTCCCCACCCTCCCCGTTACTCCAGCTATTTATTCATCCAGATGAGCGAATGTGATGAAGTCGAGAAGAGCAAACTCGCTCCTGAGCGTCCATGAGGTCACTTTTTGGTAAGCTTGACAGTAGTTCGTGCGAGTGTCTTACTTTACCCCTCTCATCTAACAGCTTTACTATTAAACTGTTTAAAAAAGAGAGATCTTTTGCAGCCCTGATGAAAAAGGTTCTTTGTTTCTGAAGAGCGGAGTCCTTTTATTAAAAATGCATGTGTAAGATTTAAATTCCTGTTTTTCCTTGGGAGATAATGGTATTTGGACATGCAGTCTAAACTTCTTTGTGCTTTGTGTAACATAACAGTGGACTTTTGTGATTGGCACCCAAGGAACTTGACTCCTGGGATTCATGGTAGTGATCCTGGCTGCACTCTGGACTTTGTTTTGCTAACCATATTTGAGCAACTGTACATTACTGCGATATTAATGTTTCAAAGCACTGGGATAGTCTAATTCTAACTTGTAATTATGTTTGCCAATTATCTGTTTGGAAAGTTGGTGTATGAACAGCTTCTTGAAACTGTTAAATTGTACAGATATTGTTCATGATCTAAAGCTTTGTACTGTGGAATGTGCTTAATAAAAAAAAAGTTTGAACTTAATTTGTCACATTAATGGATGAGTGATGTCACCTCAGGAGAGTTTGGGTGTGAGTTGAGGATGGGTTGGAGCAGCCTGGCTCAGGGGAATCCCTGCCCAGTAAATGCCCTTCCAGCCCAACCCCAGTGGAAGGCACAGGGTGTGTGGAGCCCAAACTCATCTGCCACAGCACAGCTTCTGCTCTGGCACGGGGGGTGGCAGCTGCTGTTCCACCCTTCCCTTTCTTGGGGACAAACTGGGAGGAACAGTGAGACCTAGAGCTGAGCTCATTCACCCATCACAGAGGTCTGAGCCCCAGTGCCTCTGCAGGAACATCACCAGGAATTTTCCTTACTTCACCAAGAATGCAGATTTTTTTTAAAATAGTACCCATCTCCTGTGTTGTTGAAGCAACCTCCATGCCTTGAGCTGTGCAGAGTCTTCTAAGGCTTCCAAGGAAAAGCTTTGCCTTGGGCTTTCCTTAGCTGCTGTGCAGTGAGTGACTTGTTCAGTGTTGGGTTTGATGAGTGTCTCTGGGAGACACTGACCTGAAAAGGTGTTGGAGGTGACATAAACTCTGCTAAAAATACAAGCAGTTCTGGCTTAGCATTGGCAAATCCAGGCTTCAGGAATGACTCCAGTGCAGATGATTTCTTGTTCTCCTTGCCCCACTCTTGATTCTGGATAGGAGTGCTGGAAGCAGCGTTGCTGCTGTCAGGCTGAAGCTGCCCCTGGAGCTGAGCGAGTGCAATCCCCCCGTTTGGTGCCAGGAATGCTCTGTGGAACACAGCCTGGCTGAGCCCGTGACAGGGTTCTGAAGGCCTTGCTGGATATCATTATCCAAATAAGCCACAAAAGCTCTGGGATGGATCTGTAGTGTAAACCTTGAGGTGAGGCTTTTAACATTCCAGCTCACCTGGGTGGCCTTTGGGTTTGGTTGTTTTGTGGGTTTTCCCTTGCAGCCTTTCACAGCTGGCAGTTAAATTCCCACCAGAGAACTTCCCAGAGAAGTTGTGGAGGCCCTGCTCCCCTGGGTGCTCCCACCCATTCTGGGGGGATTTGAGGCCCCTTTGGACTCTCCCCTCCCATCAGAGGGTGGGAGCCACACCCTGTCCTGAGCAGGAAGTGCCCGTGGGGCTGGGCAGTGCCCTGGGAGAGTGGGCAAGCAGGGCAGGGCTGGGCTCCAGGGACCCCCACAGGCACTGGGGTCTCACTCGGGCCCAGCATCTCCTGCCAAGCCCTTCCCAAACTGCCTGTGGATGGGGTTAGAGCAGCACAATTGCAGAGAGAAAACTCCATCCACTCTGGCCTTGGGCACTGCCAGGGATCCAGGGGCTGCCACAGCTGCTCTGGGCACCCTGTGCCAGGGCCTGCCCACCCTGCCAGGGAACGATTCCTAATTCCCAATATCCCATCCATCCCAGCCCTCTGGCAGTGGAAGCCTCTGTCCTGTCCCTCCATCCCTTGTCATTTCTCTCTCTCCAGGTTTCCTGGGGCTCCTTCAGGCCCTGCAAGGCCACCCTGAGCTCAGCCCAAAGCTTCTCCTCTCCAGGTGAACAATCCCAGCTGTGCCAGCCTTTCCTGCCAGCAGAGCTGCTCCATCCTCTGCTCATCCTGGAGCCTCCTCTGGCCGGGCTCCAGCAGCTCCAGCTCCTCCCTGTGCTGGGCCCAGGGCTGGGGCAGCTCTGCAGGTTGGGCTCACCTGAGCACAGGGGCAGAATCCCCCCAGCCCTGCTGCCCACAGTGGGGAGATGAAGGGGGAAAAAGGACCTTTGGAAAAGACCCTTTTCTGCTCCCCATCCCAGGCCAGGCCCAGTCTCCAGGATTACTCCTCACCCTGGGCTGTGCTGCCAGACCCAGCTGTGCCCATCCCTGTGGTGGGAAACGCTCCCATGGGATGCTGCTCTGGCACCCAGGCTCTCCGTGGTGTCTGTGTGGGCTATCTCTGTGGCACGGTGCTGAGCACAGCCCAGCTCTGTCATGGTGACAGGATTTGGGGCTGCCCTGCCCCACAGCCCCAGCTTCTGCTGCTCAGCAGGGCAGGGGGACGGAGCCGCTGTTGGCTTCTCCAAGCTCCAGCTTTTGCCTGGATACTTTAAACACATTTGTGCAATGCTCTGTGGTGCTGAAACAGAGCTCGAGCCGCTTGTTAATCACCCACACACCAGGACCAAACTGTTCTGAGCAGTGGGTGCTCTACAGCAGAGCTCCTGCCCTCTGCAGAACTGTTCTGCAGCAAAACAGAATTCAGGGCAGGAAATAACAAAAAGCAGCAGTGATTATCCAAGCCTGTAGGTAACATGCTTTTGGAGCACCTCTGGGCACTGTAGCAGGATGAGGGACTGCAATGAGTCAAAGCCTTTCTGGTTTAGGCTGTCTGGGCTCACTCAGTCTCCCTGGGTGTTTCTATTGTCACCAAACACGTAGCACATGCCCACTAAAATCTGTGAGCACTGACTGAAATAGGTCGGTTTTGTCCTTAGTAGATTTTTGTTTTTGTTTTAGTAATGAGATTATTTTCTAAAGAATATTGTAAACAGCAATTTAACAAATCAAAATCGCGACTGGACCAAAGAGAGATCCCATAAAATTTTCCTTGGGCTTTGTTAATCTCTGCACAGGAGCTGGGTGTATCCAGCCGGGGACCTGAGATGGGCACCTTTTGTCTTCCCTTAGGAAAGGCCCGGCGCCCTCCCTGAGCGCCAGCAGCGCTGCGGGAGTGCTTATTGGGAGCAGTAATTGGGAACTGTAATTGGTTCCGCCTGCCTTTGGGAAGGTTTGCAGGGACCACCTTCTCTCCCGTCTTGTCTTTCCCACTGTCTGCTCGCGGCTGAGCCCGGAGCAGCCCCCGGCCGGATAATGCTCGTGGCAGAGGAATTCAGAGATGGTCTGTGGGATTTCTGTATCAGCACAGGGAGGTTCCGCACCCGCGGGTGACCCCGATGCTCTCACAGGTCTCTCTCGCCCCTGATGAGCTCTGCAGGTCCTGCAGTCCCCACCCTACAGCTCCTCGGCGGTGGGTTTAGTGAAAAAAGGCACTGGGAGTGCTCTGCAGACACCTCGGTGACTCCCAGTGCCGGGGCTGCTTTGGACGCTGGCAGGGACATCCCGCTGGGATGTCCCGCTGGCTCCTTCCCAGAGCCCCCGGGCACCCTTGGACCCGGCTGGCTCCCAGCCCTGTCCCCAGTCCCAGCGGCTGCCACGGGACTGGAGCCGCGCAAGGGAAGGTCTGAAGCAGCAGCATCTGGTTTGGACACAAACCCGCCCCTCCAGAGCGGGGCTGTTCGGAGCGGGGAAGAGGAGAGAGGCGCAAGGAGTAGCCCCAAATCATTCCTGGGAGAGGAAATCGCTCCGGGCTCCGCACATGGAGCCTCGGTTTTAGAGAGAGGGGGAGACACAGCCGGGGAAGCGGCTGCTCCGCCCGGCCCTGCGCGCTGCCCGGGCCCGTCCCGCTGCTCCTCCGCGGGCACCGCGTCCCCCCGCGCCCCTCTGCCTCCGACCCTGCCTCGGAGCGGGGCTGAGGCTGGCCCGGGCGTGAGGCACCGGGAGGAGCAGCCCGTGACCGCCGCAGGCCGCGGCACACGGAGGGAAGATCTGCTCTGTCCTGACTGCGCCAGTTCCTGGGCGAGGGCAGCGTGGCTGTGCCTCAGCGTGGCTGTGCCTCAGCGTGGCTGTGGGTCAGCATGGCTGTGGGTCAGCGTGGCTGTGCCTCAGCGTGGCTCTCTCTGCCTCAGCGTGGCT
>QUSF01000103.1:493094-630127 GCA_003676055.1 Chloebia gouldiae | reverse complement strand
GCTCTGCCCTCGGCTCCTCTGCTGCAGCTGAACCAGCCCGGTGCCCTCAGCCCTGCTCGGGTGGCCCTGCAGAGCCTTCCCAGCCCCGGCCCCTCCTCTGGACACTCTGGAACAGCTCTGGGGCTCTGATGTTGTGGCACCTGAACTGCCCCAGCACTGGAGGTGAGGCTGCCCCAGCCCAGAGCAGAGCGGGACAATCCCTGCCTTGCCCCGGTGTCCCCAGGACAGGGATGTTAGATATCTAACACAGAACAATAAAACCTTTTGGTATTTAAGTATTTATTTATTGATTGATAATATTAATAATGTTATATTTTAAAAATAATATATATATTTAATATTTAAGGAACATGGGATTTTACCTTGTTAGTTCCTGACTTGAGTACTTATAAGGGCTGGCAGTGGTTAATTTCAATGCAGGCACAGCTAACGAGGTGATAAGGCTGCCATGCCTCCCGTGCTGCTGTCCCCATGCTCTGTGCCGTTCTCCAGGACAGAGGGGACATTTGGGACATCTGCTTCCTGCAGGGTGAGGAACCAAACACCATGGGCAGAGCATTCCCAAGCAGGATCAAGTCTTCCCTGTGCCATTCCCTGACATCCTCTGCCATGGTTCAGTGCCAGCAGGAGGCTTGCAGAGCTCTCATCTCTCTCCTTGCGCAGAATTAAAAGTGAATGAAGCCAGTTAATTATTCATGGAGCAACAGACAAGGAAAACACCTTTGAGCATCACTCTGCTAAAGCAGACCAGTTGTTTTTACTTCCTTTTTATCTCTCATGTGTCCAGCAGCTCAGGTGCAATGTGGGAGGGATTTTGAAGACTGCTTTTCTGGTTTCAGGTGTGGTGGCCTGCAGGAGAGTGAGAGCCTGCTTGGTCAGAGGAGCTGTCCATTGTTTGTTAATAAATCATATTTTTAACAAATCCTGTTGCTTCATACTGCATTGTCTTCCCCAGAAAGGTGCATTCCAGGCTCAGGGCTGCTTGCACTGCAGTCTGTGATGGGTCTGAGTGCATCCTTCTTTCTACACCAAATCAGGAGCTGTTCTGTGAGTGAAAGCATGAAAGGGAAAGGAATTGAAGCATCTTGTTTCACTCAGGGCTCTGGAAGAGATGGAGAGCCTCAAAAAGAGGGCACAGAAAATAATCAAACCGTTCTGTCAGACAGTCTGCATCCAATCCGTGAGAGATTTTTGGTGTAAGTGAATGTAATTTGTAATTAAACAGAGAGATGATGGAGCTGTTTGTGGGCTACAGGAATTTAAAAGATTTGTGAGGTAATGAAACCATGCAACTTCAGAGTTGTAAGGATAGATGAATTATAATGAAATTCTTAATTTCCCTGCCAAAGAAAGACAGAAGAAAAATATTTGGCATCTCACACAGAGTCTTTTGGGATGGGATAAACTGGGATTTTTTTTTGGGTTTTAAGATCAAAGTGTGTTATAATTTCAAATAAGGCTGCAATGACACCACATTCTTACCAATTAAATTGCTGATCTGTGTGGATTTGGGATCTTTGGGTTAAAATCACATGAAAAAATATTCATAACTCATGTTCCTGTTACCTGACTTTGTCATTAGGGCTGCAGCACACAGGGGTGTACTCTGCTCAGCCTTCACCATGGGAATTGATTTTATATCCTTTTCATCATTTTATCTTTTATCTGGACGAATGGTGTCTCTGGCAATGGGATGAATAATGAACACAGGGCTGCTTGGGGTGTCTGATGGAGCAGAAAGTCCTGAATCCCTGATGGGTAAGTCTTTACCTCAAAGTGACCCTCGGAGGAGCACCGTGAGCAGGAGATGCTCTTGTCAAAGCCATCTGTGTCGAAGCCAAAGCAGGCATCTGAAAAACTTGATGCTCAGAAGCTCAGGATGCCTCACTTTGGGTGCTATGAGTCTACTCTGCTCCTCCACAGTGCCAGGGAGGAGTTCACTACTAAATACTTTGGTTTTTCCATAGGAGTGTGACACCCAGCTCTTTTTGGGTGCCTTGAAAAAATGCCCTTTAATTAAACTGGGGCTTAATTAAAGGCAATTTGTTAATTAAAGGCAATTTGTCTCATTCCATGTGCTGAATTGCCCTTGCCTCAGAGCCAGCTCCAGGAGCCACAGTCCCTGCTGGATGCTCTGAGGGAATGTCTGATGTGGGAATACGCTGCCAAAGGGAACAACAGCTCAGAGCCTCAGCTTGTTTGGTAACAAATTAAACTCCTGCCTGTTTCCCCAAATTGCAGCTGTGACCTGGACATTTTGCAGCTGCTACACCATTAACTATGAGTTCATGGTATTGCCAATGAAAGATATGAAAGAAATAATTTTCAAGTGGTAGATTTGACTTATCTTCTTGTTCTAGGGACTCTAAAGTGGATTTCAGCCCTGTTCACTCACAGCCATGTCAGACTCAATTACCCAAATTAAGCCTGTTCCCAACTGCCTGAAAGTGTTTCAGTGTCAGGAGGTCTCTGTAACACTTCTCAGAGCTCTGACCTAGCAAATGTGCCCTCTGGAGCTGCTCTTTTGATTTTTTCCCAACACCTAAAATCCAATTGCTTGAAGCAAGTGCTTGGTAAAAAACCCAGTGACCAGCACAGTGTGGGGAGAAAGTCCAGAACAGACCAACCACTGCAGGGTATTGACTTAGGCAAAGCTGAGAGTAGCCCCAAATATTCTAAGCAGTAAAAATTATTGTGCCACTTTAAATCCAGACTTTGATAATGACTGGAAAGGGCAGTGATAAATTTCTCTTAGATGCAAATGGACCAGACACACAATGTTCTCTGTGGCTTCTCTGGAAGAGTGAGTAGGAGCCCTCGTGTTGTGTGGAGGAGCAGGAGGAGCAGTGAGTGCTGGAGCCAAGCTGCACCTCCCAGGCTGCAGTCCCTCACCAGCACAGAGCCCTGAGCCCACAGGTTTTGTTCAAATCACAAAGTGTTGCTCAGACTAATTCAGAATTGCCAGTGCTGGACCCTGAAATCCTGATAACGGCCTTCATCAAGGAGGTTCTGGCAGCATGATGCAGGCTCCCAATTAGGCTCCCTGCCTTTCCTTTCCCAAAGAAATCACACACATTTTCTGGTCTTCAAAGCCCAGCCTCCAATTTAGAAAATGTACTTTTTCACTGAGCCAAGGAGCGACTGCTTTGCTGGCAGCAGCTGATAGCAGAGCACCAGGAGGGCCCTGGCCAGGGAGCACCACCCTCTGAGCCCCCTCCCAGCTTCAGGGCAGGGTGCCCAGGGGCTCCCCTGGCAGCTGGACCTGCTCTGCGCTGAAGTGCTTTGGCATGGATGGGGGCTGGCTTGCTTTCTGATGGGATTCTATGCCTGGCACTCCCCCAGTTTGTCAAGTTGGACTTCCTAGGTTATCTCTGTGACAACTTGCAGGTACTTTGAAGGGCCACCTGCTGTGTCAGGGAATGTCTGAAGTGTTGGCAGGTTGAATCCTTTTGTTAAATCTGCCCTTCCTTACATGCCTGGATGTGCTGCTGTGTGTGCTGGGAAGGAGCAGACCCGGAAAGCTTGTAGAAGAAATGATGCACAAAGCCTGTGAGTTTATAAACTCCTTTTTGGGCCAAAGACTTCTCTGAGGGGGATTACTGTGAGTTTTAACTTCTGCAGCTGTTTCTCTGTGTTCATAAAGATTCAAAGCTCCGTCTCATGTTACACCAGGCTGAAGAAGCTGCATTGATGTTTCAGGTACTGCCCACTGAAAATTGCTCCTGGTTCACAGCAGCAAAAACATTGCACAACTGGGATGAATTTGTCTTCTAGTGAAGCTCCTGGTCCTTATCACTGTGAGTAACCAGTCCAAAACTCCTCTGTTGGATCCTCTGTGATACTCATTCCTTCCACTATTCCAGTTCTCACAGTTTCATCGGATCTCTTGGAGCTGGATTTGAATTATGATGAAACACATCAGTCATCACACCCTGCTCTTGCCTGTGGGAAAACCCTGCCTGGGTTGGATCCCTTTGCTGCTTCCTTTTTCCAGGTGGGTGCTGGGGAGAACAGGCAGTGCTCTGACCTTCCCTGGGGAACCAAAAGGAAAGGTCAGAAGGAGAGGGGGCAAGAAGGAAAGAATCCAGCCTTGTAGCTGATAAAATACCTTTGCCTCTCTATGGGCATCGGGCCATTCTGCTGAGTGTTTTGAAGGAAAACCAATGCTCTCTTAGTGGGACAGTGGCTTCATCAAAACAGAAGCTCAAACACAAAATATTGGCAAATGATAGGAGATAATTAAGCAACTGTGAATTTTGGGGACAGTAATAGTCTTGTAATCATCAGACAGCACCTCATGCCAAACCACAGCCTTTCCTCTGTTCCAGTGAGGCTTTCTGTGAGTCTGGGAGAGCTGCCTCAAACTAGAGAGGAAAAAAAGAGAAGAGTCTGAATGTCAAAGTGTAGGGCACCAGCTGTTTTGAAAATGCCCAGTTTTTTCCCAAGCAGAGCAGTGCCAGGACGGAGCAGGCCGGGGACATCCCCAGGAGGAGTGGGGGGACCTGTCCAGCCCTGCCCCAGGCCCAGGCTGTCCTGAGGGAACCTTCCCTTCACTCAGTGCTGGCAGGGGACAGGAGCCTGCTCTGAGGATCTGAGTGTGTCTGTTGGAGCTGTGTAACCCCAGAACTTCCCGTTCTCTGTGTCCACTGGGGCTTGTAAAGCTGTTGTCTTGTACTTAGTAATAGCAAATTAGGATTTTATGCAGATTTAACATCGTTATCAAATTTGTGTGTAAGAGCATCTGCCTGGGTAGACCTAATTGAGATTCTGTTTTATAGAAATGCACACACCTTCCTTTCCTCCTCCATTCTCCTCTCGGACAGTGCTTCCCTGTCTTGGTTTTTTATTTCCTTGTCCTGGTGCCAGGGTGGCATCACAGCCATTCCCTGTGCCTACGCTGGTGAAAGCTCACCAATCTTCATTGCTGTGTTTGCATTGTCTTCAAGAAGGAAGCCCAGAACATTCTCTGGGCTTCTACTTATGGAATAAGCAGATCCAAGGCCTGCCTTAATTTTCTCTTTGCTGTTATGTTTTACATACAATGCAGTGCCCTGTCTGCACTTCAGGTGTTTCAGCCACTCTCAGCTTCCACGTCAAAACCTGCTGTTTTTAGAAACCTGTCCTAGCTGCTCTTTAAAAAAAATATTTTCTGATGTAATGTTTCTTTTCTCCATCTTGCCAACAATTTCTGCCTTGCTGCCTTTATGCCTGCCATGAATTTGACACCTTTGTAATTTTATCTCGCAGTCCGTGTCTTGCTTTGCTCATGTCTGGAACATGCCAGTGACATTACTGTGCTCCTTCAGCACATGTGCTTCTGATTCCCTGTATTGTCACACACCAGCTCCAGGATCACACTGAGGGTTCAGTCCTGCCCTGTCTGCTGCAAGGGGGGGAGGGCAGTGAGGGTAATTCCTTCACCTTCCCTCTGGTACCAGGGCAGGGCAATTCCTGCTGGACTCAGAGGGTTCTGTGATAAAGAGTCCTTTGCTGATGAGCACCTGTGAGGAAACCAGTCTTCCAGGAGTGTGTAATAGTCATGGAATCATAGAGTCATAGGAGAATGAAATGATAAAACAGATGGAGTTAGAAAGGACCTTAAAGCCCATCCCATTACACCCCTGCCATGGCAGGGACACCTCCCACTGCTTCAAGCCCCATCCAGCTTGGCCTTGGGCACTGCCAGGGATCCAGGGGCAGCCACAGCTGCTCTGGGCACCCTGTGCCAGGGCCTGTCCACCTTCCCAGGGAACAATTCCTGCCCAATATCCCATCCATCCCTGCCCTCTGGCAGTGAGAGCCATTCTCTGTGTCCTGTCCCTCCATCCCTTGTCATTTGTCTCTCTCCAGGTTTCCTGGGGCTCCTTCAGGCCCTGCAAGGCCACCCTGAGCTCAGCCCAAAGCTTCTCCTCTCCAGGTGAACAATCCCAGCTGTGCCAGCCTTTCCTGCCAGCAGAGCTGCTCCATCCTCTGCTCATCCTGGAGTCTCCTCTGGCCGGGCTCCAGCAGCTCCAGCTCCTCCCTGTGCTGGGCCCAGGGCTGGGGCAGCTCTGCAGGTTGGGCTCACCTGAGCACAGGGGCAGAATCCCCCCAGCCCTGCTGTGGGCTCAGCCCTGGGCTGGCGGTTCAGGGCTGGGGCAGGTCCAGCTCCCACCCCCAGCACCCCCAGGTCCTTCTCCCAGGGCTGCCCCAGTGCTCATCCCAGCCGGGACCGACCCCAGGGCTGTCCCCACCCAGGGGCAGCACCAGCACTGGGTGTTGTTAAAGCTCATGAGGTTCACTTGGGTCATGCCTGGAGCTTGTCCAGGTCCCTCTGGATGTCACCCCATCCTTCAGGACTGTATGAATGGGGTCACAGATGCTGCCTATCTGAGTGCAGAAGTGCATCTCTCAGCTGCAGGTTGTATTGGTTGAACGCTGACTCCTGCAGGGTTTGGGGGGTTCTGCTCTGCTGCTTGCATCTTTTGGCTGCCACAAACCCTCTGGCTGCTGCTGCCAGCTGCTTTCCCACAAGGGGAAGGAGAGGGCAAAAAAATGAGTCTGACTCTCCTCCCCTGTCCTTAATGCATGGGGCTCCATGTATAGCAGTTATCCAATCCAGGTCCTTAAGGATTTCTTTCCAAGAGCTGGAATTTCTGCTTTGTCAGAATGGTTTGGGAATGGGATGTAATAAAGGCTGCACTGTGACTTCATCCCTCTCTCACAAAAATAATCTCTCCTTCCTGTCAGGCCTTGTGCCTGACTTTTGCAGGACAGCCACTTTGAAATAAATGTGATAGAGATGTAGCAATGAATGACACAGGTTGTTGGGTGGAGCAAGCAGACTTTGTGGTTACTTAAACCTTTTTTCCCTAAGAAAACAAACCCAAAATCAAATGCCTCCCGACATGGGAGGGCATATGAAAAATATTTGCATAAGGAATATACAGTTCCCTAATTGTGTCATTTTCCATGTCGCTCAAAACCATTTAAAAGGTCCTTCCTAACCACCAGCTCTGTGGCTGTGGCACACTGGCTGGGATTTTTGGCCAGCGCTGCTGGTCTGCCTGAGGAGGAGAAGGTCGTGTTTCATTCCCACAGCAGAATTACCCATCCTTGAGAGCCTCCAGAGTGATTCTGACTCTGGAGGCCTCTCATGGTTGCTGAGCTTTACAGAATCCCAGAATCACAAAATGGGCCAGGTTGGGTCACCTGGTGCCACCTCCCTGCTCCAGCAGGGCCATCCCAGAGCTCCGGGCACTGCAGGGTGCTCACAGCTCTGCAATGGCCCCAGGCAGGGACATCCACAGCCTCTGCACCCTCTGCTCAGGGCTGGCACTGCCCAGGGCAGGAGTTCTGCCTCCTGGGCAGGGGCAGCTCCTGGGCTCAGCCCTGCCTGGGGCTCTGGGGCCATGTTGCATTTATAACATAATACAAATAAGCAGAATTCTTTTGTGCTTCAGTGAGCAAATGTAATTGCTGGCAGATGTGAGGTTCAGGTTAACACTCCTAAATTGTTCTGCATTTACAGAGTTCCCCCAAAACCAGGCTGCAGCCCCAGACTCTTGTTCAGCAATGGGAATGGAAGGGCTGCACCATTGCAACACGATCGGGCAGTGGAGTCAAAACTGCTGAGAATCCGGGAATATTCTGGGCTGGAAGTGACCCAGCAGCAGCATCAGTCCAGCTCCTGTCCCTGCACAGACCCCCCAGCAATCCCCCTGTGCATCCCTGGTGCCCAAAGGCTCCTGCAGCTCTGGCAGCCTCGGGCCGTGCCCATTCCCTGGGCAGCCTGGGCAGTGCCAGCACCTCTGGGGGAAGAGCCTTTCCCTGGTGTCCATCCCAAAGCTCCCCCTGCAGCCGTTCCCTCCTGCCCTGAGCTCTGCCCTCGGCTCCTCTGCTGCAGCTGAACCAGCCCGGTGCCCTCAGCCCTGCTCGGGTGGCCCTGCAGAGCCTTCCCAGCCCCGGCCCCTCCTCTGGACACTCTGGAACAGCTCTGGGGCTCTGATGTTGTGGCACCTGAACCGCCCCAGCACTGGAGGTGAGGCTGCCTCAGCCCAGAGCAGAGCGGGACAATCCCTGCCTTGCCCCGGTGTCCCCAGGACAGGGATGTCCCTCCTGGCTCCAGGGCACTGCTGATTCACATTTGTTCAGCTGCCATCAGCCAGGACCCCACATCCCCTCTGCTTATTCCATTATCACTGCTCTGTTGCAGCTCACACTTCCATATCCTCGATGCTGGCAGGCAGCCTTGGTGCTCCTGAGGGAAAAATGCAGCTTTGGCACTTTCTTCTATGACTTGATCATCCAGAGATTTGCCTGACTTACTCTTGATGCCATGCTTGTGTATTTTGGGTAGTTTAGGATCACAATAAAGTTTTCTGCAGAGCCTTTCCTGTTCAGGGATGTTGAATCTTATATTGAACTGTGCCCGTAAGAAAATGTTGTCACTGAAGCACTACACAGAAGGAGATCTGATTTAAGACATTGTTACCCCACCATGCACAAGAAAATTCTGAAGAAATCTGTGTGTATTTGTACACCAGATATCAAGGATAATACTGTAAAAATTCTTCATTCCAATTGAATATTGTAAGACCCCTCTGGACATTTTGACAAAATTAGGTGCTACAGCTCTTGTTTGCCTAAAGCTGTGTCAAGTCTCATTCTTTCAGAAACTTTCCCTGGAATACAGGCAGGGAGATATGACCACTCCTTGAATTTTCAGAGCAGTGCTTTGAGGGAAAAAAAACTGGGCTGAGGTTCTGCAGTAAAAATAGGACTAACACAGATTATTAGGAAGGAGGGTAATGGATATATCCATCAACCAAAGAAAGATTCATATGTGTCTTTCTTATGTATAAAAACACAAGCTGGAAGGGTAGTAAGAACATGTCTAATATCTTGGTGTTAGATTGAAATGAAATGAAATGAAATGAAATTAAATTAAATTAAATTAAATTAAATACTCTGTGTTAGAGACACCTTGGCTGCAGCTCTTGCCAGGCTATCGGAGTGGCTCTGCCAGCCCAGCTTTCCTGGGAGCAATTGCACTTCTGTAATATCAGCCCATGGTGGTACAAATAACCCAAAAAAATGTGGATATTTTGTGTAATTTTTCATACAACTGGAGGGTTTTCACTCCTCTGAAGCACAGCACATGCTCCTTCTCCTGCTGGAACTGAGCCCCCACTGTCAGCTACAATTCTGGGGCAATTTTCATGCCTGCAGTGAACTGCAGGAGATGCTCCTGATCACAGTGGCAGACACTAGGTTTGGGCAGACACTAGGTGGACTTTGCTGCTGTAAACAAAGCCCTTCCACATGGATGAAAATAAGGAGGATGCTGCAAAGCACAAAACAGCCTCAGCAGCAGTCCTGAACAAATCCCCAAGGTGTTTATGTGCTGAGGGCACCCTCACTGTTCCACAATGGCCAGCTGTGAGCAGCTTTATGCCATCACCCCCAGCAGTGGTGATGGATGGAGGAAATTGTGTGCAAACACCACCAAGACGTTGTGTCACTGTGAGCTCCTCGCTGCAGCGCAGCCTCGCTGGCACGGCCCCCATGGAACAAACCTCCCTGCGTTATAAGTCACAAATATGAAGCCTTTAGGAAAGTTGGAGAAGTGCTTTACAACAACCTTTCTTTTTCCTGCCGTGGATACCTTTCCTCACAGGATTCCTTTATGTCACTGTGCTCTGCTGAGGGGAATAAAGGAGTCACTGTGTGTTCAGCTGGGTAGAATATTTCATAGAAATTTGAGGGGGTTGCTTCCAGAGAGGCAAACTGCAGAAGCACCAAATAAAGTAGAACTGCTTAATTAAAATGAATAGGGCTTAAATTTTGGTGAAAAGAAAGCATTTAATCAGCTGAGAACACAGAGAGCTGGGATTTGTTTCTGCAGCAGAAGTACCTTGAAATCCCCCTGGGATTTGCTGCCATTGTCCAGGTGGCAGAAGACAATGTGCAGAATGAGACAGTGCCTGCCTGCGGGAGCCTCTTGGTTCTCTGAAAAGAGCAGGAGAATGGGGTGGTGGTATTTACACCTGAAACATGGGGAGCAGAGGCCTGGAAGAGGGAAAGGAATAAACCAAAATTTGTAATTAGTAAAGAACGGGGAGAAGATCTGCATCTCAGGATGCTTCAATAAGCTTAGGCCAAAAACTTATTCAGCCACTTGGTAAAGGCATTTGGATTGCTGGGAGAACAAAACATCACTTGTCAGTCATTTATAGATTATTTAATTCTGTGCTTTTAGGAAATTAATAAACCAGGCTTCTTCCTTGGACACTTCCAGAGAACCAGGGGCAGCCCCAGCTTCTCTGGGCACCCTGTGCCAGGGCCTGCCCACCCTCCCAGGGAACAATTCCTCCCAAATATCCCATTTACCCAACTCTCTCTTGGCTTGAAGCCATTCTCTCTTGTCCTGTCACTCCGGGCCCTTGTAAAAAATCTCTCTCCATGTGAGGCCAAATCCTGAGACATCAGAATGTCCAGCTGTCTGTTTTGAAATTAGTTCCTTTCCTTTTGAAATTCTGAGTATTAATTATTGAGCAGATCAGCTGAGAATTCCGTATTAATAATTTGCTTTTATCTGGAAACCAATGCTTTGGGGAAAAAAACAAAACAAAACAAAAAACTCAGCCAACTAACCAAAAAATCCACAAAACAACAAAACAAAATAGAAACAACCTATCACCTTGGACTAACTCTAGAGCTGATTGAAACATGCAAACTAAAAAGTGCCCACAGAAATCTGAACTTTGTGTGGGTGCTGGGATCTTTTGAAAACATAAGGCTTCTCCTACTTCATATCAGACAAGTGAGACGTCTTTTACTAAGCAATGCCTCCTGTTTCTGAGGTCTGATGCAAAGAACTGCACTGGAGTTTTGTCACACACCCCAGATTTACAAACAGTCTGAAATTTAAAGGTATGTAAGAAGGTTCAAATACTTACGTAAAATATTCCTAGAAAAACAGAACAAAACCAGTATGAAATTTTAGTCTTAAATACATTATAAATGTTACTGGTAGTGCTGCCTGTAATTAAGCTTGCCTCACATTTCCCATTATAAGCCCCAGTTTTCAGTGGCATAAATCTGTGCCAGATTTTAACTGTTTGGGCTGAAACTTTCCTTGCTGAATGTCTGCCTCTGATGAATTGTTTGGAAAGCTTCAACAAAAAATGGTTTCACCATTTCTGGGAATGAAATTAAGAGAAAAATATTTTCTTTTGCCCATGCAAACTTAATTTTGGCATTTCCTAAGCTTTGAGTGCTGGGGCTGTAACCTTGATGTTTTTATATATGTATATTTATGTTTCCTTCAGAAAGGGAAAGTTTACAAAATAATACCTACCTGGATATATTTGGATAGCCAGGCAACTTTGAACTCAACATGAAAACTGTAAATAATTTAATTAGCTTGGAAACAATCTAATTACATTGATTTATTGTTTATCCATGGGTAAATTGCTTGAAGCCTGACTTCAACGGGCCCATCTTTCCTTAGGGACTGGACTATGGATTAGTTTTAAGATTGGTCTCTTAATTTAATTTTGAGTTCAGTTCTTAGATATGAAGTGTGGTGGAAACTCTCTTCCTCCCTGGCTGTCAGGATGATTTAAGGCTTACAGGCCATTTTTTAGCTGATTTGTTGTAATGCACCCTCCTAGCACCCAATTCTAGTTCAGCTGTAGGCTCAGTTTCTGGCTGTTTGAAGGGACATTGTCCCTGTGTGTCTGCAGAGACCAACCAGAAACCTGATTTTAGCTGGATCTCTAATGATTTCCACCAGCCAACATTTGACTTGCTATTCCCTAAGAGAAACAAGACTGCCCCCAGCAGCCAGGACTAGGACAGAGGAGTTTTGCAGCAGTTTAGGGAAGGACAAAGGCTGAGGAGGGAGCCTTGGAAGGGCAAAGCCTGGCTCAGGGCTGGCTTAGCAGCGTCCCCCTCCCAGTGCCCTGCCTGTGCTTGGGCTGAGGAGAGCCAGGGGTCACTCGGGGGTGGGGAAGTGTCGCTGTAGGACAATCAGGGTGACAGGGAAGGGCCTGTGCAGGTGTGTGTGGGTCCGTCCTGCTGAGCAGAGACATTCGGGGCTCCCGCTGCTGCTGGCAAGGTGCTCGGGAACTCTCAGAGCGACCTGTGCCTTTGGGCACTGCCAGCCAGGTGATTCAGTTAAGGACGTTTATTTTAGTGCTGCCCTCAAGGTCACCTTTATTTTTCTTGCATCTTGAATTTCACTCACTGGATAGAATTTTTTTACGGAAAAAAGAAACTTTCACGTTCAAGTGTTCTGCAACTAAATAAGTAAGTAAGATGGATTGTGTTTTTTGAAGAGGAATAAGACAGGTGTGAAAGCTAGTTCCGTTAACGTTGTTATTGCCAGGGATTTTTAATCAAACTGCCCAGGAAATTTTTTTGGAAAAAAAAAAATTGTGCCGGTTTGATCCATTTTTTTTTTTGTTTTATTGACGAGAGCTGTGACAACGATTGAATAATTTTCTGTCTCTGCACTGCAGGCCCAAGGCAAGGCTTTCTTCCTTTCACAGCTTCTTGTGTAATTGCTTTTAAGTAAAATTAACTGTAAATCGCTGCAGTTTGAGGAAAAGAACATCTCTATGAACAACCTTATCTTTCCCCGAGGCTGATAGTGACTGCCCTCAGCCACACTGCTGCAGCCCCCCCCCCCTCTGCTAATGGGGGCCATTGTGCGTTTTAAAAAGAGGTAAAAAGACTTTTCTCCGGCCTGCAGAGCAGGAATTACCAGGACAATAAGCGGTATTCCCACTCCCAAGGCTCTGGAGCTGCCTGGGTCGCAGTCCGTCCTGCCGGGGCAGGGCTGTGGCCAGCAGCCAGAGCTGCTCTGGGCTCTGAGCCCGGCGCTGGGGACGCTCCCAGGGGATGGGGGACGCTCCCAGGAGATGGGGGATGCTCCCAGGGGATGGGGGATGCTCCCAGGGGATGGGGGACGCTCCCAGGAGATGGGGGATGCTCCCAGGAGATGGGGGATGCTCCCAGGGGCGCGGGGATGCTCCCAGGGGATGGGGGATGGGGGATGCTCCCAGGGGATGGGGGATGCTCCCAGGGGAGCGGGGATGCTCCCAGGGGATGGGGGATGCTCCCAGGGGATGGGGGATGCTCCCAGGGGATGGGGGATGCTCCCAGGGGATGGGGGATGCGGGATGCTCCCAGGGGAGCGGGGATGCTCCCAGGGGATGGGGGATGCTCCCAGGGGATGGGGGATGCTCCCAGAGGAGCGGGGATGCTCCCAGGGGATGGGGGATGCTCCCAGGGGAGCGGAGATGCTCCCAGGGGATGGGGGATGCTCCCAGGGGATGGGGTATGCTCCCAGGGGAGCTCTCGCGCGCCTTTCTCTGGGAATGTCCCGCCCTGGTCCCAAAGCGCGGTGCATTCCTTCTCCCCGACCTCGCTGGATGTGGTATTTCTCTGAGCTCGGGGCTGTTCCTGGGCTTTGTTCTACCCCAGAGATCCGGGATCGCTGGGGGCCAGGAGACCCGGAAAGGTTCTTTTTTTGGGTACCTGTTGGGCACCGTGTCTGTCACAGCTGAGTGATCCCTCCTGCAGCTCGTGTTCTCCAACCAGCGGAATAGCGAACCAATTCCATGCCTTCATTCACTGCATCTCAACTCCTTTTGCAAGTGAGAAGTTTTGTTTTGCATATGGTAAAATGCATCGCTTGAAAAGTAGCACGAAATGCTTCACAACACTCATTTGCTGGGGGAGAAAAAGTGAAGGAAAATGAACTCGTAAGAAAAAGAAATGTAGGAAATAAACTTCAGCTCAACTTGAGGTTCATGTCCTTCACTCACAGCAGACCTCTAACACCAAATGATGGGAAAGGCCCTTGCTCCCCTGCTCACCTGAAGGTGCTCCTCACTGAAGCTGCTGCTCCCATCATTCCACTCACACCCCAGCAGCAGCTCGCCCATGTCACGGAGTTCCCAACCTCCAAAATTCACCTTGCCCTTCTCATACCAAGCAGGAGGTCCCTGCTCCAGCCACCCCCTGTCCCGAATTGCCACTGATGCTGTCCCACAGTAACAGCCTGGGGTGGGACAGGGCTGGCCTCCAGAGCAAATGGGTGTTTTCCATCTGCTTGAGGGGTTGGTTCCCCTCCTGATGGAAATCCCTGCACTGCAGTCCAGCCCAGTGCAGACCAGCCTTTGCATATACAGCAAGATGAAGAAATATCCTGAAAGGCAGCATCAAAACATTATTGCAGGAGGTTAAAGCTCCAAGGCTGCCAGAATTCAAGGGGCATTTGGACAATACTCAGGGTGGGACTGTTGGGGTGGCAGTGCAGGGCCAGAAGTTGGGCTTGATAATCCTGTGGGTGTCTTCCAGTTCAGGATATTCCATGATTCTCTAATCAGTGGGTACCTCCCATGCCTGTCCTTGTGGTGTGTCCACTGCTTTTGAGAATTTGGGGCATGGACTCCACGTGCTGCTTTTCCCAGTGGCCGTGCCCTGCCTGTCTGTGGCGAGGGAGCTGCACTCCTTGACATGATTTGCTCTTGAGAAATGCCTGTTGGCCATCAGTCATCTCTGCCTCTGGCTCCAGATGTTTGTGTAATGATTTGTTCCAGCATTTTTTCCAAGAATTGAAGCAAAGTGAAAAGGCAATTGCTGCAGTTTCTGGAATTTTCAGATGCCAAGTACCCTGTGACACGACACATCTGGGGCGGGTCAGCTCCAACACTGGATCCATTTATGCGCCCTCAGCTCTTCTCTCCACTGCTAAACTGGACCCCTTGGTTGCTCTCAATCTGGCCACTTGATTGTGTGGTGAGATATTTAATTAACTGTGTCCCGGGCAACAAAAGGCTGGGACTGCTCGGAGTAGTTCAGTGTTTAACACGAAGTGTACAAACCTTACTGTAATTTCAGCTGGTGAAGCTTTTGGCCTCTTGTCACTGCTTATTATTGTTGGTTTGTGTTTAAAAACAAAATTGCAAATTGCAAACAGAATGGGCTTGTTAATTAAGGATTGTTTGGTGGAACCAAACATCAAATAGCCTCCCTCTGCAGGCTGTAGCTGTTCCTGAAACCTATCCATGTCATATTTCTCCACAGAGGTTGAAATATGTCAGGCA
The DNA here is from genome assembly GCA_003676055.1 of Chloebia gouldiae. Lineage (NCBI taxonomy): Eukaryota > Metazoa > Chordata > Aves > Passeriformes > Passeridae > Chloebia > Chloebia gouldiae. The sequence goes on along the minus strand of QUSF01000103.1, from coordinate 615,026 downwards.
GGTGTTTCAAAAGTCCTTCTGCTGCAGGGAAATACACTCTGATGTAATCTGCCTAATTTGACTCTTTGAATTACTTTCAGCCACACTTGCTGTTTGTAATGGAAATAGCTCCCCAACCACTTCAGAGAGCACTTTGTAATGTGAGCTGGTAAAACCCTGCAGGTGTAGTGGGTTTTTATTTTATTTAACATCTTAGGTTTGTTTACTTTATTTTGTGTTACCAAAAAAGTGGCATAAAAGTGGTTTAACAAGTCATTTTTCATTTGAAAAATGTTTTCTTCTTAACAAAGTTAACATCCAGTATTCTGCAACAGAACTACTGACTCCAGGAAATCACATTTTGCCCAGGAGAGTTTGCTTCCTGAGGCTGAAATTCCCCCAAGACTTTTGTTTGGGATTGTACATACCTGAGGCTTTTTGGCATAAGCATCAATTAAAAAATGGGAAATGGTGTTTTCCTTGCTAATTCTTGGCTACTGAAAGCCCTGGGTTTAATTTAATTTATTTTTTGCTTTGGTTTACTCCTCTCTCCACACCTACCCTCCATCCCCTCATGTGAGTTTATGAATTAACTTGGTTGTCTCAGGAAAAAGGCGCTGAGATGTCAGAGTTCATCATCTGAGCTATGGACTTCACAGAATCCCAGGATCACTGAAGTTGGAAAATTCCTCCCAGATCATCGAGTCCAAGTTGTGTCCCTTGTCCCCAGCCCAGAGCACTCAGTGCCACCTCCAGCCCTTCCCTGGACACCTCCAGGGATGGCCACTCCAGACCCCCCCAGGCAGCTCCTCCCAGTCCCTGAGCCCCCTTTCCATGGGGAAATTCCTGCTGCTGCCCACCCTGAGCCTGCCCTGGCCCAGCCTGAGGCCGTTCCCTCTCCTCCTGTCCCTGTTCCCTGGAGCAGAGCCCGACCCCCCCGGCTGTCCCCTCCTGGCAGGAGCTGTGCAGAGCCACAAGGTCCCCCCTGAGCCTCCTTTGCTCCAGGCTGAGCCCCTTCCCAGCTCCCTCAGCCTCTCCTGGGGCTCAGCCCCTTCCCAGCTCCCTCAGCCTCTCCTGGGTCTCCAGCCCCTTCCCAGCTCCCTTCCCTGCCCTGGACACGCTCCAGCCCCTCCAGGGCTCTCTGGCCATGAGGGGCCAGAACCGGGCACAGCCCTCAGGGTGTGGCCTCTGGTGCTGAGCACAGAGGGGCAGTTGTTAACAACGGAGTTCATCAGTTGTACCTGACCAAAGGTTGTACATTTTGAGCAAATTATAATTTTAGAGAAGTAGAAAAATGCCTGTGATGTTAACTTGATGTTCAATGCACAATCCCATTATAGGATCAGCACAGAGACCCACAGACCCCCAGAAATAATCAAATGAAAGCTGATAATGAGCAGCCAGTGCAGCCACTGGTCTCCAGGAATTGCTTCATTCTGCCAGGGAAAATGTATTCCCAGCATGGTCAGTTTATTAACTTTATTTTCAGTCACACCTACGTCTGTTTTTTTAGTGGAGATAAAAAGACGAAGACAATTAAAGTGTGGTGTTTTAAGGAGATGCTGTTTTTCCTTGATATTTCGTTGTGGGACTTACCATGGTACCAATTTCAGTACATTATTTTTTAAATGGTCCCTTGCTGTATTTCATAGCTGGGATTGCTTTGAACACTCCAAGTTCACACTTCCATATTCTAATGCAGCCTTTCCAAGGCTGCCTTTGCACCTGCCCAGGTTCAGAGCATTGTCCTTCGTGTCCTGTTCAGGCTCAGGAGTCAGCTTTAAACGTCCATAAGTTGGTTACTTCAGAACTTCAAGCACTGCTATTATTTTTCAGTCAAGGCTACAATTTTGCCCTTGCCAAGTTTGGAGTTTTAAATCAAAGCCATTTTTTGAATTATCCAAGCACCAAAAAAGAAAAAAGAAAAATATCTGAAAAATAAAGTTGACAGCTGTGAGTTTTTTTTTCCACATTCATCTACCTCAAACAGCTGAATGGATTTTATAAGACTTTCCAAAAATATCCCCCTCTATGCTAAGGGCAGAGTTAGTTAAACAGCAGAAAAACTTAGTAAATCTACTACAACTCACTTTCTGTTTTGACAACTCTTGTCTCTTCCTCGCTTGCCCACTGAGGTAATTTACGCCGGTGTGTTTGGTTAGTGCTCGTGTTTCAGGGGCGGCTGCTCTCCCTCTGAGGATCTGTGTTTAGAAAAAGGTTCCCTGCAACTCATTATTTTCCAGAGCAAGGAGCAAGGTGTTAGTCAGAGGTCAAAGCAGTGACTGAAGCAGTCACGACTTGTGAACATTTTCTAGCTGAAGTTAAGCCTTGAGGAGTGAGCCACAGACTGAAAAAAATACTCATCACAATAGAAATTGCACCATGGCAGCTAGAGAAAAGCATTTCTAAAAAGGGTTGCCTGCATTTTGTGAAAAATAAGTAAGATTATTTTCACACATGACACAGAGGGAGTGAAGAATGGTTCCTACTTCCCAAAGAATAGATTTGCCAGCTCTGAGTGCCAGGCCAAATGAGGGACAATTCTGTCCCTTCAGTTAATTTAATGGGGAGTTTACAAATGGGTGCCAATCAAAGTTCCCATTTTCTTTGTATTCAGTGATGATTTGGGGTGTGTGAGAACTGTTTTCATCCCTGGGAGCTGGGTGTGCAGAGCCCAGGATTGCCTTACAAGGTGGAATTAGGGGCAACAAGGAGTTCCCAGCAGGCAGTGCCCCCATCACCCTTGGGAGGAGCCTCATTGTGCCCCGCCATATGAACACAGAGGTGGGAAGATAATTCCATGGAATCAGCTGGTCCTTGTGCCTGCAAGGGTGCATTTTATTGCACCAGGCACATCTGGGGAGCACCTCGTGCTCTGCAGCATCCACGGGGAAGGATCTGCATTCCGAGCTGGGGCTTGTTTTGACTTGTAAATCTGTTTTTATGAGGTGTATGTGTGTGCTTGCCCCAGGAGAGGGAATGCTCTTTTCAAACGGGCATTTGGATACCACATGTGTGGAAAATACTGGCCATGGCTCAGGAAAAGTGAAGTTCTTCCTCTGTAGACCTTCCTAGTGACAGGTTTATCTCTAGAACACACTTCTGAGGTGTGATGAGAAATAGATTAAAAGCTTCAGTTGCTATCTGTGAGCTGGGCTGAAATTAAGCTGTTCTTTAGGTCTGGAAACTGAGGTTCAGGGCTGTCTGAAGTATTGTCCTTCTTTGTGTTCAATCAAACACACCCTAAAGTCAGCAAAAACATTCCTGTGTGGTCAGGTGATGTGGATTTGGGATATATGGGCTTGGTGACTGCATGGCAGCCTTAGTGTATCCTTTATCAACTGAATGTAAGAGTTTAATTTATAAAACAGAACTCCAAATGGTCTTCAGCTTGATTAGGGACTGTGGGATCTCAAAGAAAAGTCAAAGTATATCTTGGGTTAAACACACTTAGACCAGGATTTGAGATTGCATTTTATTTCCAGCAATACCTTTCTGTCTCTTTGAACAAGACCTGGTAAGGGTTCAGCATTGAGATAATAACACTGCAGATGTTTTATTTTTATATGTGGGCAAGATACTATCATTAATATCTGTCTACCTGTGTGTGGGTCAGTGTGGATTTTGCACAGAGGACTACATTAAAAACAGATCACCCTGCCATGACCCACTGAGTTTCCCCTTCCACCCAAAAAACATGGGAGAGAGCCAGTGTACTTCAGTTCAGCTATAAATGGATGTGCTTCACCAGCGCCCTGGAATGCTCTATAGTTTTCAAAAGAAAATCAGAATTCAATGGAAACTGTCTGCTTTCCTGCAACATCAGGGCTGTGATTGCCCTGGGCTCATCTCCCCCTGCTGAGCCAATGTGTGGGCTCCCAGCCCTGTCTGAGCCCGGCTTAGCTCCTGCACCATTCTTAGAAAGGGACAGTCTGCTCCAAAGCAGGGGCAGAGATGGCAGGATTTCCATGGATTTCCAGGGGCTTTGGATCCAGTTCTTCCTAAGAATGTTCAGGGTGGCACTTCTGAAGGTTTCTATGCCAAGTTGAAAACCACAGCCACACAAACTTTGCTGTATTTGCCCTGAAGCCCAGGGAGGGATTCAGCCCCGGCAGGTGAGCAGCTGAATTCCAGGCAATGGGACACAGAGGGATTTGCTTGGGACTGAGCTTCATTCCTAAATATTCCTGTTCAGAAGTCTGCCCTTTGTTCTCTGCAGCAGGGGGGCTTTGGGGAAACCAATTTTTCCCCAGCTGAGAGAGGCTCTGGGGCCTCCCCTTTTCCCTGTAAGCAGAACCAGTTTGCTCTGGCACTTTGAGTTGTTTATAGTGTCAAGAGGTGTGGGATGGGTGGTGGGGACCAGAGCTTCTCCCACTGCTGGGGCCACCAAACTCATCCACAGGAGTCAGGAAGGTGCATCTTAGAGCTTTCCTGGCCAACTCTTGTTTTGAGTGATGGCTTCTTATCTCCTTTTCTCTTTGCAAAACTCTCTTCGTAAAATTCTGTTTGTAGAATTTCTCTTTGTAAAACAACATCTTGTGTTCCAACAGCCTGGACAGAAATGGCAGAGGGCTGAGGGTCTTCTCTGAAGTGTTTGAGAACCATAATAAATCAGGGATGATTAGAATATACCAAAATCCATCAGCAAAAGTTGGATTAAAATCAGCTTTGGAAATCATTCTCCAAAACTTGTATTTTGTGATGAAGCTTTTTTTCACAGAGGACATTGTGCTCCATTTCTGCCTTGACTTTATAGAGAACAATCAGCCAGCCTGCACCTTTCTGGGAAGCTGGATTAGACCTCAGACATGCAGCAGTGAGTTCCAGTTTGGAGAGAATCCACTTCATAGTTCTCAAGTGCCAGTATATAGAGACTCAGTGAATTTCCCATTTAGGGAGAACACCCCAGGTCTCTGCTGCAGGGCTCTAGTTCTATGGATGTTCCCTGATTTGTCTTGGCAAGGGAGTGGGCGGAATTTGAGAAGGTAGCAAATTGCAAGATTATGTGCAAAGCCTATGATTTCAGTGCACCAGAAAGGTTCTCCTCGTTTCCTTTCCTGCTCTGCTCCAGTGCCTGGTCCATGCTCTGATGGCTGTGTTCGGGGATTAGTGTCACACACAATCCATCACAAACCCAACATGTGTTCTCTGGGATGTACCACATTTCCTTGCTTATAATCACACTTTCATTGTGCTCTCGAGTCAGAGGGAAAGCTCTTCCTCATCAATATTTTGTTGAGCAGACTTGTACCAGATGTAGATTAATGTGGGCTTTTTTCCATCTGGGATCAATCAATAAGATACCAGTTTAGTTTTAAAGACAATGGACAGATTGTATGAGAGTATTTTGTACCTGTGGAGGTTGTGAATACCTCTGGTGCTGTTAATTCATCTCATCTCATCTCATCTCACCTTTTTTCTCTCTGCGAACTGCTTTTCTGTCAGTTTCAATAGTTTCAAGTGGATATGGAAGAGCTATCATTCTTCTTTTAAAGGAAAAGGCACAAACCCTAAAACTGTACATGGAAATCACAATTCTGATCTGAGAGTACAGCCCTGGAGATCTGCAAAAAACAAGGCAAAAGCCTTTGCTCTGCATTCAGCACTTCCTTGGAGTCTGCAAGTCTTGTTCCATGTATTTGCCAGTGTATTCTGAAAAGGCCCCCGGCTGTCCCCTCCTGTCAGGAGCTGTGCAGAGCCACAAGGGCCCCCCTGAGCCTCCTTTTGTCCAGGCTGAGCCCCTTTCCAGCTCCCTCAGCTGCCCCTGGTGCACAAGTGACCTCAGAGCCCTTGGCAGAACCACCCAGTGCTGCGAGCAGGAGGCACCTGGAAGAATCTTGCAAGGTGGGGCTGGAGAGGAGTCACATCCCAGAAAAAAAAAAATCCATAAAAGGATAATTTTCCCTGTTTTTGACCGCATTTGGACTCATGCTTTTACCACTCAGAGTAGGAGAGAACTTGTCGCTGTGGAAGTTGTTTCCTTCATAGGCAGGGACTGGGTGTGTTTGCAGCTTGAGGATTTGGGAACTGGTGATTCCTGCCTTCCTCCATGGGGAGCAACATCTCCATACATGGCAGGAACCCTCTCACTGATATTTCCACACAGTGAGCTGGGAAAGGGATCCCTGGATTGTGGACCAGTGTGGCTGGACAGGCAGGACAAGCAGTTCTGCTGCCTGACATGCTCCAAGACATACCCAGACATCCAAATTGCCTCTTCCTGAGAAAGCCAAGTGCTCTTCCAGTGGCTGTTCTGGGAAGCCATGCCCTGGGTGTGGAATTCCAAATTCAGTTTGGAATTTCAGGATCAGACATAACGCCGTTATCCACTTCAGAGGAAAAGCCTTAGAAAAAGGAGAGGGGAAGCTGAGTCAATATTTGGAAAAATGAAAAATGTTTAAAATACTTTTTCTGAGAAGAAAAACCCAACCCAAACACTCAGTGAATTCCACTAGGCTTCTGGCCAGTGTTGGAGGTTTCTCTTCCAGAACGTCTGAGTGTCAGTGAATCCCCACACAGTCCTGGGAGCTCTGCAGCCACACTTGGGGTTCTGTGCATGGCACCACCTGCAGATGGAAGGGCTGGAGAGCTCTGCAGTTTCTAAAGCTCACCTTGTTACAGCACAGAGAACAATTAGAGCTGGACAGACAGTTCCTGGTTCCCAAGAGAGAGAATAAACCAGCAGCAAATCCACACACGGCACCACTGGAGCTGTCTTGGAAATTTGATGTATGGACTGGGTTTTGGAAGAGGTCATGGCTCAAGATAAGAGAGAAGGGAGAAAAAAAGGTAAAATGAGTAGTAGTGAGCTCTGTGGGTTTGTTTGTTTGTTTTTTAAATAATCAGAACACAATTCTGAAGTCAATTTTGCCATTTCCAGCATCTCATTATCTCCCTGTGGACAAACGTCTGAATCTGCCCAAGGATCTCCTTTTTTAACACTGAGTATCAAATTCTTTGGGTAAAATTGCCTAAATACAACCAAAATTCTTTTAGAGGTTGAGTTATTTTCCAAGGAAAGCTTGAGCAAATCTCTTTGATAAAGAGAATTTGGCCAGGAGCAAGGAGGAAATGTGCTTTCCGGGTGACAGCATGAGTAGAGGGGTTTGGATTCCAGCCCTCTGCTCTTCTGAGTTATAGGGTTTTTGCTGAAATGAAAAAGAATTTCATGTGTCTGTTGTACCAGTCCCTTTCCTCTGAATTTGAATGGATGTAAATGAATACAGGAATGGTCTTATTTATCATTTGCTTAAGCAGATTTGAGATGTTTGGCTATTGTTTAATCCAATATATGTCATTTTTCTGGATTATTGGAGCAAGACGCAGAGCTTTTTGTCTTGCTGGCCTCACGGGCCTGGCAGCTGGCTGGTGGGCATTGTTGATAAATGAACACTGAGGAGAATGTGAAAGCCTCAAGAAAAACACATTCTCATTTTGGCCCCTCGTCTCTCCCAGTCTAACTGAAAATCCTAATCAAAGCCTTTGAGACAGCCTTTGAATCCAGGTGGTAAAAAGTCCTTGTGCTTTAGTGCATAACCAGAAATGTTGCCAAAGCTCAGAGAAATCTGGCCTCATTTCAGAATCCAGCCATGGGATGTCTGCTGGATGCAGTTCTAGTGATTAACTGTAGGTTATTTGAGGTATAATGGGAACTAATTTTAAAGGTTCATCAGCTAAGGAGCTCTCTGGGGTGTTTTTATACACTCCGCACTATGAGCTCAGGGAGTTTTGAAGTAAACGTTGCCTAGGACAGACTATTGAAGTAAAACCTCATAATCATTGTGGAATTTGAGCTATGAGCTGTGTCACCTTGTATGTGCCTGCTCCAGGTGAGTCCTTCCTCATTCTTGCCCTCATGCCTGGCTTCCCCACCCTGAAGAAGGTACAAGGAACATGGGGAGAGATGATTTACAAGGGATGGAGTGTGAGGACAACAGGGAATGCCTTCCCACTGCCAGAGGACAGGGTTAGATGGGATATTGGGAAGGAATGCCTCCCTGGCAGGGTGGGCAGGCCCTGGCACAGGTGCCCAGAGCAGCTGTGGCTGCCCCTGGATCCCTGGCAGTGCCCAAGGCCAGGTTGGACACTGGGGCTGGGAGCAGCCTGGGACAGTGGGAGGTGTCCCTGCCCTGGCACAGGACCAGATGAGCTCAAAGGTCCCTTCCAGCCCAAACCATTCTGTGATTCTGTGACTCAAATGAAGGGGGGTGATATTTTAATATATCACTGTGGAGCTTAAATCTGCCAAAGCATTTTTGGTAAGCAAATGCCTCTGGCGGATGTTTTAAGCCATTTCCAGTGGAACCAAACATCTGTTTGTTGTTTTGTGGAACAGTGGCCCGAGAGCCAGGTCTTGCCTGGAGGAAAGGGTGTGTTTGCACACCTTGTGTGCTCGTTAGCAGGGAATTGTTCACAGTTGCTCCTGGATGCTCGGGGAGGGAGCAGCCAGGGAGAGGCAAGCCCAGCCCGTGGTGGGGTCCTGTGCCAGCAGGTTCCTATAGCTCTGTCTAGACTGAAGCGGTTTGGAAATCTTCAGATTAGCTTTGGATAAGCCTCTGAACTTCTGGATGTTTCTCCCAGCCAGATTAGACCTCTAAAGAGCTTGAGGTTTGTCCATTGCTAATTTTCATGTGCATTACATTAAAAACTCTGGAGTGAAAATATTTCCTATTTTAAAAATAGAAAAAAATAAAACAATAATTTAGAAGGAAAAGCATGCTGAAAAAAATTGTAGAAAATAGATGAAAAGCAAAAGGGGAAAGACAACTTCGTAAAAATACTGTAAATGCCAGGCCTTTCAAATATGATTTCCGGCATATTGCACTTTTAAAAGCACGATATTGCAGCATGCTCTCACATGCAGGGCCAAAAATATGAAAGAAGAAAGCCTTGTTTGATGTCGAGAGTTGAATGGATGTCATCTGACCCATCCCCGATCTGCTCCTAGAGCCGGGCCGTGGCAGCTGATTTTCCGCCGCGGGGTCCGCGCCCCTCCCTGCTCCTCCCCACCCTGGTTTTGGGCAATAGTGCTGACACGCTTCCTGCCCGGCGCTGCTGCAGCATCCTGGCACCCCAGCGCCTGTGGCTTGGGCACGGCACTTCAAAAGCAGCTTCTGGCACAGGCAGGAAGCATTCTGAAGTGAGTTCGGAGGCTTCCGAAAGCGACCTGCTCCAAGCAAGCCCGAAGCTTACATTATCTCCTGTAAAGGACCCAGCTCCTTTCAGGAGCCTGCCAGGGCTGTATGGAATGACGTGCGGCTGCTGAGAAACCCTGACAAATGCAGTGACTGCTGACGAAAATACAGAGCACAAACACAATCTAGAGGGAACGGCCCAGTGCTGTGTGTCTGCTCCTAATTGCCCAGAATGTGGAGTACACCCGCTGTGTGTTTTGCAAATGGCAAAATGAACTCGTCTGGTGATTGCTCAAAGCCAGTGGAGTCTGCTGGGAGCTACAGAAGACAAAAGGGAGGGAAACTTTAAAAACAACATCTGCTTAATATGAAGAAGTTGCAGCCACTACTGATGCATCCTCTGGAACTAATGTGTCATACAATTTCTCTCTGCTTAGTGAAAGTTTGTTTAATTAGAAGGATATTGGGAAATTAAAAAAAAGAGAGTAAGAAGCGGAAACACATTATGTTTCAACGCAGAAGCAGCACTTGCCAGAGTCCTTACACATATAATCATGAAATGGAGTAGTAACTACTTTATTTTCCTCCCAGTGACTCTCCAGATGCCTCATTTGCAGTCAGAAGCTGATTACTTTTCTGCTCAGTGACTCTTTTTTCACGGTAAATTAATTGAAAGGTGGCTGCTCATGACTCTGCTGTTCAGTAGAGTCAGAAATACCCTGCACTGGAAACCATCAGGGCAAGAGCTCAGGAACAAACTGAGCTGCCTTCCTCCTCCTCAGAGCCAGTTTGGCTGAAATACACCCCCCGGGGCTGTGTTCCAGTGCTCACCATCATTCCCGATGGTGGGAATGGTGACATGGGAACAGGCCACCCTCCACTCACCTCAACCTGTGAGCAGCAGCAGGAGAACTTGACCCTGCAGGGCTGATGCCTCAAGAGGTTGGGTTGATTTCTTTAAAATCCCTCAATGCACTTGTTAGTTTGCCTGCTGTAAATTAGCCTGGATAAATAATTTGGGAGAAGTTACCATCTAAGTAAAATTGAATAAAAAGCAAAGTACTTTCCTCAGTCTTCTATTTTCACTCTGTGAATGGTGAAGAGGAGAGCCAAAGTAGCAGGTTAATGTTTTCTGATGAAGTGCAGTGAGCAACAGGTCAGCAAAGCTCCACCTCTTCAGAGCAACAAAGAACTTTAGGAAGGTGAGGGACCATGTGCCACCAGGTGCACCCATGAGTGTATCTGGCTTAGAGCCTGTGTTATTGGTAAAGAGGGAGCAGCCAAGGGGAAAACAGCTTGTGGTTCTTCACCTGCCAAGGAAAAGCACAGAAGGAGAAAACTCAGCAGCCAGTTGTGAGTCCCTGCTCTAACAGGAGAGATGAGAGTGGAAAGCTCAGTGGATACTCAGGGCTGTCCTTTATCCCTTGATGTGCAGGTCTTGACTGTATTTATTGCCAGTGTGGGGCTGAATGGATATAACCAGGTTACCAGGCTTATCTCTCTTTCCATGTCAGAATTTCCCCCCACCCACCCTGTATGACCCCTCTGTATCTGTCAGATAAACTCAGCAGACATTAGTGTGTAGTGAGGTCTCAGCTTGGGATATTCAGCTTTATCATGGTTTAAATAACAATAACTACTTGATTCCACTATTGGTCAAGTGACACTTGGAAAAAAAAAAAGTGTGGGAAACCTCACACTTCCTTCCCTTTGTAGAAATACCACCAAAATGATCTAAAAAACTACCTGTGCCTAGAGAGAATTTTTTTAATTTTTTTTTTTTTTTTTTTTTGCCAGGGAATTTCAGCACAGGAATGACTCCAAGTGTGTGTGCACAGTGGGATCTGTGGGTTGTTCCTGGGCTGAGTGACAGCTCTCACACACTTGTGTTTCCTTACATAGAGAACCAAACCCTCCCAGAGCACAGTTACCAAAATAACCCTTCCTGACTTTGCTTTACACTCTCAGGGCTTATTTGTGAACTTGCTTTCTCAATATTCATGAAAAATTGTCATTGTACCAGCACTAACAGGAGCAAACCACAGCAGGGAGTTTGTTTTGAGCCTCGAGCAGTTTCCTGCACATTTACCCTCTGCTGACCTGCTTGTCCACACCCGTAATTTGTGTCTCTGCCAGGAATCCTCTCTGCTGCATTAAATGCACCTTCCTAGTCTTGTGGCACTTTTAAATAGCCCAGCTTTGCCTTCCCTCCTTTAAATAGCATTTTCCATTTGTTTCTTATAAAAATCTGTCATATCCTGCTGCTCCATTCATTGACTGAAGTGCCTTTAACACACACCAGACCTTCTGACACTTTGTTTTTCTTTCTATCTTTCTGCTTTAACATGGGGTGACCAAAACTGGCAGAAACAGGCAGAAATCTGAGCAGAGATGTGGCCAGAGGAGATTTGTAATTTTTATTCTCTATATATAGAGAACCCCCTTGAAATCCCTCCTCTTTTTTGAGGATAACTGAGATGTGAATTTTTTGCCCTATTTCATTGTTTTATAAAGCCACGGGCAATCCCTTCTGTGGGATCTTGGACCAGGAATGAAAGAGATGCTGAGCAGTGCCAGGTTATTCTGTTCCAGCTGGGATTTCCAGCCCCAGCTGGATCCTGTCCTGGTGTGCCCCAGGCAGGAGCAGCACAGGCTGTGGCTGAGCCCTGCAGGGCTGCTCACATCAGGGGGACACACTAACGACCCAGCCTGTGTTGCTTTGCTTTTAGTCACCAGTTTTGTACAGGGAAAAACATTTAATACAATTTATCTGGTGTTTTCTTCGGCCTTTTCAATGAGGCTTTAGGACAGATTAAATACCAGCTTTGAACTTAAGAGTCAAAGTCTAATTTTTCAGTTGACAGAGGTGGGGAGAATATAATTTTACTCAAAAAATCAGTTTTGATTCTAAGGTCACAAGGGCACTTTAGAAAATTTTGCTGTTATTCTTTTCAGTGCACTCTCTGTTCCTGCAGTGAAAACCACTTTTTATTCTCTGCTGTATACATTAGAAAAGTTTAATTGTTTCAGATAAGTGTAAATTTAAATTCTCTCACTGATTTATATAATAGTATTTGTCTATCAGTTCTTTAGAGTTGCTTTCATTTGGTTATTCAAAATGCCTGATTGAACATGTTTTTGTTTATAAAGAACATAATTTTCAATGTAAAAATCCCTTTTCTATGGACACACAGCAGTGTTCTTGTTTTTAATTCCCTTAAATATTTCTGCCAATAGAATACAGTGAAGAAACTGGAGTCAGATTTATTAATTGTTGTTTGATAGAGTCAGGTGAAGCTTTGTGGAAATTTTTTCTTCTAAACTTGTCCCTCACTTCAAGAAAGACCTCGAGGGGCTGGAGCATGTGCAGGGAAGGGAGTGGAGCTGGGAAAGGATCTGGCCTGTTTGCTTCATGCAGCAGGGAGGGAATTGGGACAGTAAATCCCTAAACTTTTCCTGAGAGGAGAGCTGGCTGTCCTGAGGGTGACACCAGGAGGTGAAGGAGCTGTGGGGTTCTGCTCTTTCACCCAGCTTTGGTTACAGATCATCTTTTGCTCCCTGAGTACCTGAGAAGAACAGCTCTGCTCATGCATCTTTTGTTATCCTGTGTTCCTTTCCAGTGAAAGAAACTCCATTAACAACCCCAAATCAACACCCCATCCCCATCCTTCTGCCATGGCATGGCCTGTGTTCTTACAGAAGCTCAGCTTGATTTCTAAAGTGCCTTGTTAAACTTCCCCCCCCAACTCTCAGCGGTCTAAAATGAATGTTCAAAGGACACGGCAATGCCTGGGAAAAGTTAGCTTATTTAGATAGTGGGAATGTCTTTCCTGTGCTAACAGCAGTGAAAAGCCACAGATAAGGCTGAAAGTCTCAATGTTAATTAGACAGGAATTTCCTTAATTTGTCAGTCTGTTTTAAAAGTTGTAAATCCAAGAAGCAACAGATGGCTGAGGAAAAATGAGAACAGATTAGGACCTACATCCTCTCTGTAATGCCAGGTATTATGGAAAATATTTCTGAACACAGAACTTAAGCACTTTGACTGTTTGAGCTGTCGGGCTCTTTATCTGCTGTTTGTGCTGAGAGGCACTGGAGCACACACACCAGCCCTAAATGGATGTGTAATCCCATAACCATTCCCTGCTCTGCAAAGCTCTTAAGCGTGTCCTTCAGTCCCACAGAGATCAGGGGCTTTGAACACATGTTCAAAGTTAAAGCACATGTTGAAGTGCTGGTTAAATTGCTGTGCATCCCTCACAGTGTGTATTTATTTCTGCTTAACCTCTGAGCTTTGTGTCCTAAGCCAGCCAGATAGAAGGAATAAAAGGTTTTTAAAGGTGATGTCAAATATTCAGTCTCTGAGATAAACAGGACCATCCCCTAAAATAAGCTCTGCTCATTTGCTTGTGCTGCTTTAGTGATTCCTCAATTTATATAATTTTTCTCATCAATCCATGAATTATGCCTTTGCAGAAACCGAAAGGCCAATTCAGAAAGATAAAAAACAACTGTTGGGGTCAGCAAGGAAATCTGTGAAGTTTTGAGAACAGTTTCTGGGGCTTGCCAAATTTCCCACATTTGAAAAATATGGAGAAGGAATTTGAAGAAGTTCTTATCACTTCTGCAATCAGAGTCCCTAATGCTGGCAGTTTTTTTTTAACAAGTTCTCATACGCTACCAAAGGCACTGAGGCAGGGAAACACATGGTGTGTTTTTCAGTTGGTGGGAAGAATGCCTTTTCTGGCACTCAAAAAAGAAATGTGAATACGATGAGAACACATTACAGATTGCCAGCATGAGTGAGGAGCTGATGATAATGATCCTCACTGCTTGAAATAACAAAAATTAAACATATAAAAAAGAGACAAAGCCCTGCATTTTATTGTATGAACAAAAGTTCTCTGAGATATTTGTGTGCCATGGTGAGAAGCTTTTGAATCAAAATTTTGAAAACGCAAAAAACTACTGTGGGGAACACAGGCAGATTTGAGTGGAGAAATATTTTGGGATGCCTTGTACACCCTCCTTGCAGTGAAGTGCTTCACCCAGCAAGTGGTCCCAGCAGGTTTATCCTGCAGGAACCCAGGGACTGCAATGAGGTCCTGGTGGCCTCAGTGGGAAGGGACCTTAAAGCTCCTCTGGTCTCCTCAGCAGGTTCTATCCACGGGTGCAAAGTACACCTGTAAATATCACTGCAGGAGGCATCTTTAGGATGCAGTGGGACTTTCACTGAAGGGAGGAGAGAGGCAAAATCAGAACCTTTAAGTCTAAAACCCCAGGATGGTCTTTTTAAGACAACCCAGTTTGGTCGTAATGGTCTCAGAAACCTTAATGATGGAAATACTATAAATGTATATAAATGTATATAAATGCTTGACTGGATAGTTCCAGCAAGGTTTGTTGTGAGAGGCTGTTCTTTACAGAGCCTCCAGCCAGGGAACACAGGGAGAACATCCAGGCTCTTGTGGGATCAAGCAGGGGCTCATATTTTGTCTTTTCCGCCTGCTCCACCACACCCCAGCCTGAGGTGGGACTGGAAAGGAAACTTCTGGAATACATGAGGAAGACCATTCTTGTGGGATTGCCATCCCAGCCAAAACCAGGAAGCTTTGGAAAATTTGCCAAGGAGGAAAAAAAATATCAGACTCCTTGTGCGAGTTTGCCAGCCTGGTTTCCAGGCCAAGGGGATTTGGAGCAGCATCTGGATGTTTCAGAGGTTATCCAAACCAGGCCAGGAGACTCTCACTCCCTCTTCACGCAGGAGTTCAGCCTTCTGAGCTGGGCTGTCAGTGAGGATGTTCCTGCATTGGAATGCTCAGCAGCAGCTCCAGCCTTCCAAGAGCAGTGACTTATTTCCCATGACCAGAGGAGCTGCTGTACTGCTGTCCAGCCGACCACAAACTGCAAGTTAAAAAGGCTTCTCCCTGAAAACAGAGGAAAACAACACACCAAAAAGCCATTCTTGGCATTTTTCTAGAAATGTCTCTACCTCTCATCTTTTCCAAAGGCCATTTAAAGCCAAGAAGCTCCTGTCCTTTCCTCTTCAGCTCTTAGTGGGATGTAAATTAGCATCCAGTCTAGGTGGAGGTGTGGCAGCAGAGGATGTGATCCCGCATGGTTACAGGACATTGTATGAATCCATGAGCTCAAATCCAGTAGGAATTTTTAAGGTCTGGCTGTAATGTCAAAGCAGAGGGAATATACCTATTTAATAAATGTAAATACACCTATTTATCCCTCCTTTTACCATCTGGGTGTGATCATTCTTTAGTAGTCCAAACACAGGCTAATTACATTCAGTTTTTTGCATGTTTCGGGTCTGCTGCCAGTCATTATAAAGAGACACTTGAGTGGCTGGTTCATTGCCTTCATCTCCTGCTGCACACTTGAGTAAAACAGTTGTAGTGCTGCCAGCTGGAGTTAGAGAAAACTTACTGAAATTTAATAGGATTATGAAATAGACTACTTTTATACATGTTTACTACTATCTAGGGTTTTTTTTTCCCCCTTTAACAACAGTCCAAGAGAACTATGTTGTTATTGGAAAGAAAATATATAGTGAATGAACAGAGAGCCCAGCAGAGAACTCCTGCCTGCTAACAGGATCTCATGGGCTGATACTGAGGGGGCACTGGCTAAATTAATAATCCCAATCTCTCCCAGGCGTGTCTTGGGCTACTATCATGACTAAATTAAGAGGGAGCAAAATGCACTTGTGAGAGGAAGCTCAATTCTCCACACAGACCCTTTTGAACTCACCAAATGTGTTGCTAAGGGTGAGCCACAGGGAGCTGATCTGAAAACTCTGCAGCAATTAGGAGAGCAACAGGGAAGCTGAGCTTGGTGGTCTCCCAGGAGAGCTAAGACATCCTGCAATGGAGAGGTGACACCCTTGGAACCTAAGACAAGGCCAATATTTAAAGCCCCTAAGGATGTACTTGGTTTCCTCTTTATTAATAGATGTATTTTAAAAGCCACTGAGATATTCTTGTTGGATTTTAGGAACTGGCTTTGGAGTCCCAAGAAGCTCAGTGGAGGTTTGGTTGACTTCAGCATGAGAAATGGAGCAGCCTGAAGACTTGACCTGGAAGTTTTCTCTGTGTTTGTGACTCAGAGATGGAAAGAAAGTGTTTATGGTTTCATTTCTATTTATTGTTCCATTGTGGTCCATGCATGCTCCATGGGCCTTGGGTTTAGAGTGGAGCACCTGTGGGTTCTTCAGAAGGCTCTGCTGTCCAGATACAAATGTGCATTTCAGCAGCAAAGCATATCTGTGCTGCAGCACAGAGAGTTCAAAGCTGGGGAGGAGTTTTTGGGAGCAGCTGCAGGTTGTCTCTGGTAATTAGGAGCAGAAGGACTGCAGCACTTGACACAACAGGTTCACACAGAGTGATCGGGTAAAGAAACTTAATGTCTGCTTTTAATAACAACAGCAAGTAGCAGAGGTGGCAAAGTATTTTTAATGACATCATTTGCCCAGCTGTTTTACACATCTGTAACATGCAGCGTCACTCCCATTCTGTAACACTTCATCCTTGCTCTTCCACACCTTTGGGATGAGGGATAGAGTTACCTGCCTGGATGGAGCAGCCTGGGAAACATTTGTGTTTGTGGGTAGCTATCAGCAGTGCTCCTGTGAAAGCCTTGGCTGCAGAGCACTGCATTAGGTGTGGTTTTTTTTAACGTGCTAATTACTTCACTGTGAATTTGGCACAGAGGCACAGGGCCCCGTGCTCTGGGCCAAGCTTACAGCTAGGAATGAAACATTTGCAGCAGCTGCAAAAATGTTTTTACTTATTTAGGGCATGCTAATGTTTTATAGCCATGAATAATGACAAGCCAATAAATCATTCATTAATTTGTAATGCTGGAGCTTCCCATCAGTCTGAGGCACTGATGGCAGAGGAGGAGAAGTTTGTGGCTGCTCTGTGTTTATACAAAGGGACAAGAATTGACTGCAGATAGAGATTCTGTTCCAGCTCTGGTTAAATCCAATGAGATTCCCTTTTGAACTCTTTTCTCTCCATTGTAAGGATGGAGAGACAATTTAAAAGAGCTTGCAGTGGCAGGACAAGGGGACCGTGGTTCAAACTGAGAGTGGGTTTAGATCACAGGTTAGAAAAAAAAAATTCCCGCCTGGGAAGGTGGGCAGGCCCTGGCACAGGGTGTCCAGAGAAGCTGTGGCTGCCCCTGGATCCCTGGCAGTGTCCCAGGCCAGGCTGGACAGGGCTTGGAACAACCTGGGATAGTGGGAGGTGTCCCTGCACATGGCAGGGGGTGGAATGGGATAAAATTTAGGGTCTCTTCTGATCCAAATCATTCTCTGAGTAATTCTTTGTTCTATGAATAATTAAGTTTCTAAGTGCATATTTCTCTTTTATAAACCTTAGTGGAAAATCCTGGGAAATTATCGTTCAAAATAATTTTTGGAATTTTCATTTCTGAGGATCAATGCCTCTCATGCTCCTCAGCCCAGGAAGGTGAAAAACGCAGTGCTGTGAAGCTCAGGTGTGTTCGTGTGCTGCAGCCCAGCAGAGGAGGGGTTAATTCTGGCAGCACTGCTTGGATCCATCCCGGGGTGCAGAGGGGCCAGGGATCCATCCTAGGGCGCAGAGGGCTCAGGAATTCTCCTGCCTGGAATGCAGAGTGCTGCAGTTTGCAGAGCAGGGCTGGCTGCCAGGCTGTTTAGCGGGCAGATGTTTTTGTTGAAAAGGCAGCTTGAAAAGTTAAAACCTTCTGATTTTTGAAAATCAGCTGGAGAACATTACAGTCACGCAGAACTGAAGGCAGACAACTCGTTAAAATTAGCATGGGCTGTAATTAAAAACATGCTGGGGGAAAAAGACCCTGAGAAGAAGCAGACTCTTGGAAAGCTCCTGATGCTGCTAGATGTTGAAATGGAAACGAAGCTCGCTAATTGATTTCAATAATTGCTGGATAACTTCACCCTGCAGGAGGTACCAAAGCCCGTGGTCAGCTCTCACAGCCTGGGAACAAAGGGAGGACCCAGAGAGGGGAGTAGAGACTCGTGCTGGGACCAGCGCCACTCCTCCGTCCCAAAATCTTACTGGGCTTTGCTTTTCTGGGTGACAGCTTTTCTTCTCACGCCAGGCAGTGCTGCCATGGCACAGGAATTTGCTTGGCTTCTGGCATTCCCTCTCCAGAGGCCCTGTGCCACCTTGGAGTGCAAGCTTGGCCCGTGCCACTTGCACAGTCACATCTGTGCCACATTTAAACTCCGGGTTACACCCAGGGAAGGGATGTTCAGGGAGGGAAGAATCTCAGACCTGGGCTCAGCCCTGCTGTGGGTTCATGTGCTCACCACTGGTGATGCTGGGGGGCTTGAGGGAAGAGAGCAGGGGGAAACTGGGCATTCTGGGCCTGTGCCAGCTGATACTGGGATGGGATGGTTCTGGGATGGCCATCCCAGCCTGTTTTCCATCTCCGCGTTGCTGTCTGTGACACTGGAATTATGATTTGTCAACACAATGTCATGAATTCCCTCTCAGGCTGCTGCTCTCAGCCTGCTCCTGAGGGTCAGCCCAGCGAGCTGTGGGGTGAGGAGCAGCCCTGGAGTGCCCAGCAAAGGCAGGGGCTGTGGGGTCTGCAGGCAGGGAAGAGGGAATGCTGCTCGTGGCTGATGCAGGTGGAAATGCAGATGCAGGACTGAGAGTCAGGGAGCACATCCCTGCTCCCTCTGCAGCTTCCTGAGGCTCAGGTACCTCTGAGAACAGGGAGTGCAGTCAAATCAGCTGTCAGCAGGTGCATATGGACTGTCACTGCTAAAATAATGGGGTTCCCAGCATTTATACCTGCACAAGGAATTTCTCTGCTGCCTAATAGAATATTTTTCCATGAGCTCTGGAAAATACATTTTTACAAAAATTACCCTCAGAAACACCAGCAGTAACCTTTCCTCAAAATAAACACCTTTAAGGCTTGAACACTCCCTCAGACCCTCCTGCATTCTGCCTTCAGATGAACAAAGAGCACAAGTGAACCCCCTCCTTACTGGAGCCTGATTTTGGGTTGGACAGCTTGGACTCAATGGTCTTGGAGGTCTTTTCCAACCTCAGTGATTCTGGGACTCTCTGACTTCTCCCCACAGCACAGGCGGGAGCAAAGGGCATCCCAGGGGTCCTGGGATACAGGCCAGGACTGGCACTCAGCAAACTTTGCTCAGACACTGTAGAAAATAGAAATGTTTTCCTTGTAGAAAAATAAGAATTAACTCCTGGGTGGTATATTCCTGTCTGGGTAATTCCTTGTTCAATGAGGGATTTCTGGGGCAATTATTTTTTTTTAATGGAAAATTATTTACCTAGAGCTGGTAGATTGCAAGAATCCAGAATGATGACTTGATGAGGTTGTCACCTTTACGTGGTTTGCACTGCATTTACACAAAATTTGTCAGAATGTTGTAAATATAAATAAATGCCCTTTATTTAGTATGTTGGGACTATTCTATTGCAAACAATAAGTAAATATATTGAAGAGACTGTTTGGATTTTCTACATTGGGAAGGCATTTTGTGACCCACTCAAGGTGGAGAGGGGTTTGATCTGTGGTAGGAGGTCTGATGTAAAAACAGGTGAATTGAGCTTCTAAAACTTCCAATCAGATAAAATGCGGAACAGATTAAGTGCAGTAGACTGGCACTGTTTATTAGAAAATGGCCTATGAAGGAAAATTGGCTGAACTTTAAAGAGGTGCTGGAGTTGGCTCGGGGGGAGTGAATATAACTTTACATAAAACTAAACATAAAACTTTAAGCCCAGTGTGGATGAGTGATAAGTTGTTAAAGTTAATTGTGAGTGAAAATAGAGCTCCAAAGCGTGCAGGGGCAGGGGAGTCTGGGGCTGGGGGGTTTGTAGGGACAAATCTGCTACACAAATGGAGCATCTGAGGAGCAAACTGAGAGGGAGCAGTTCAGGCCATTCAACTCGAGAATATTCTGGCGGATAAAGATGTGGAGTGGGGCACAGGGATTGCTCTGGGGATACTTTGTGTTCTGGGAAAAACACCCCAACAGCTCCCCAGGGATTCAGTTCCATTTATGCTCTGCCACCACAGGGTACATCTCTTCCAAGGAATTGTAAACAGAAAAAAATCAGTTCAGTGTGTGTACAAATTGCTAGTAATTAACAGTAATTATTGTACTATTCCTAGAACAGGAACAAGGGTCACTGTGTGATTATACACTGTGTGCTTTGGGTACTGTGGGTGGGTTTGGGTTACTGGGTGGGAGGAAATGGAGCAGAGCTTCCCTCGAGGGCAGTGCTGGGGTCAGGGGGAACTGGAGGCACATCCAAGCAGAGTGAGTTTGTAGCATCCAGAAGTGGCAGGATAATTTTATGGAACACTTGAAGGACAGAGGTCATAAAATGAACCATCTTCACTCCCAACTCACAGCTTCTTTCTCCTCAATTAGACAGGGAATCACCAACTTTGCAGAGCAGCTAATAACTCTCAGCAGTTGCCATGGGATACTGGACAGACTTTAAATGCTGCAGCTACACAGAGCTGCAAAACACAGACCTGGCTGACATTAAAAGGTGCTTTGGCCAAGTCTCTGCAGCATTACAAAAATGAAGAAAAGCAAATAGACATCTTAATTAAGGTTCCAGGACAAGGAAGGTGCTAAAACAACTGAAAGAAAATATATCTTCAATAGCAGTTTTTTTCAAGAAATGTAAATGGAAAATATCTGGAATATAATTATATTAATTCACTGCATTTTCCCTGCCACTATGTGATACTTTATCAGCCTTTGCTACTTCTCTGTGTATTTTATAATTATTCCAGAACCCGGAATCCTTTTCGATGTGACTCAGTTACACTAAAAACTGTACAAATAAACAGTGGATGCTTGGCAGCGCAGAGTTTCAGGGATAGAAATTTTGTACTCTGAAAACAAAGTTCTTAAAAAAATCCTATTCATTTGTGAGACAGAAAGGATAAATCAAAGGTACCAGTATTTATAACACATGCTATCCTTTAGCCGGAGCTCATGTTCTGCACGCCAGCTGCTCAGAGAAGTGCCTGGTTGGTATGGATGGACACAGATGGAAAAGATGGAAAAGATGGACACAGATGGAAAAGCTGTGTCAGAATTTGCTGCTTTTTCCAACAGAATGCTTTACTCCACAAAGAACTCTTGTAATTTATTCTTTGAGAATGCTATATATGCATATATAAATATATATAACATTTTAATAAAAATCAAATTAATTAACATAATAAGTGTATTAATGACATGTATTTCCTCCTAGTTTACTCCTCAATGACGTTTCCTGAGACACCTGCACAGAGCACTGGGGGTGCTCTGATGTCGCAAAGTGCAGGGGCCTGGTTTGAGGATTACAGAAGAGAATTTTTTTGGACTCCCCCTATTTAACACTTGCTTATTTTCTCAGCTCTAAATGCTCTCCAATTTCTGCATGTAATGTAATGTAATTCTCTTTCCAAGTAAGTTTTCTCCTATTTTTCTTTTTTCTTTTTACTACAAACAAGAACAACTAGTGATTTCCACCCGCCCCCCCCCCCCCCAATACCAGGCACTCTGATTAACCTTCTAAATTAACACATTGAACATGGATTTGGTTGTATTCTGGTGGCTGATGAGACTTTGACTGGCAAGGGCTTTGACTGGTGTCTGAACTAGACTGGAACTACACTGGATGCTTCTTCATGCTCTTAATCCATCAGCATTTTCCTTCCAGGTCTTTGAATTGACCACTCCCCTGCTGTTCATTCTTTCTTGCTGTTGGAGATGAGGGGTCCCTGATTTATAAATCAGGCCCAGTGATTTTCAATAATTCAGATTCTTTCTGCTTTTAAGTTGAATAAGAAGGGATAAGCCATTATTCTGTGTTATTTGTCTTGCTCCTCCTTTGTGTAAAGCAAAGAGATGAGGAGTGAGGTGCCTGCAGGTTGGGGTGGCACGCCAGAGCTTCCCACTCAGCTTCCGTTCCTTGTTATGAAACAGGAAGTTCTGAAACATGGTAAAAATCCACTTTCTGACATCCTGGCATATGAATGAATTCCCTGTGCTTCCAATCCAGGCAGTATGGTCTCACATATGGTTTTTGTCTCATATTGAAAGGATTTGTGCTAATTTGGCTCCATACCCCCACCCATAGTTTTTCACATTGTCTTTGTCTTTAAGGTGGAGTTTGCCTGTGAAGGAGAAAGACAAAACCAAATTTGGGTTGCAGGAGCAAAGACATCTTAGAGGCTCTGTACAGGGCAGGTGTGCTGAGGTTTATGTGGGGTGTGATGGTATTTGGGACTCATTCAGAGCCACACGTGGGTGGGGATGTTACAGACCAGGCTTTCCCAGGACTTGCTGCCAGCCAAGTCCTCTTTTCTCTGCTCTCTTTTTTGCTGTTCATACAAATCACATACAAATCTAGGCTCATTTATTTATTTATAGTAGAGCTTGAACTGAGAGTCTGAGGTCTGTGGTCTGAGCAGAGATGTGCCAGGGAAGGGGTGGTTTTGAGGCCATGGGCCAAGGTTTGGGGTTCTTTTGGGGTTGTTTTCCTTTTGTTTGGGTGTGGGTTTTTTTTGAGGAGAGTGGGATGCCATGGTGTTTTTTCCAACTTGAAAACTTTCTCTCTTTGTGCAATTTTCTTTGCTATGTTTCCACTAGAGCGTAAGATAAGATTAAATGACTTCCCAAATCCTCATGTCCAGTCCTTTGCTGGGGAAGTGAGCACAAAACAGCATTCTCTACTTAAAACCATCAGACTTTGCCTTAAAATAAATCATCTTGGGTTTTTTTTATACCTCCTATTCAATTCTAGACCATTTAGCACAACAGCTTTGTAAAACCAGGGCCAAAAGTAGCAGTCTTGATTTTACCTGGTATTTGTTTCAGCCAATTTTCTGTCACTCAAGGTTCTCTGCCACCTGCTGAGACAATGGGACGATGGTGACAGTTTTCATGCTGACTGGTGCAGGACTTTTCACATCTACAACCTGTCTGCTGGGATGGTCAGCTTTAGCTGGCTTTTATCTCAAAATGAGGAAACACCTCCACAGGTTTTTCCAACACCTTATTGACTTCTCGGTGTCCATGTTCAAGCTCTGTTGTCACAGGAAGGTTTGATTTGTTCCTACTCTACCAAACAGGATATCCCCAGGAAATTTCTGAGTATGAGGTGGCAGCATGCCTGCCAGAGGGAAGCAGTGCCTTAGCCCTGCCCTGTTCTGAACCTCTCTCCTGTGGCAGGAGGATGCTCAGGCTCAGGATCCACAGAAGAGGGAGCCAGGGCTGTGCTAAGGTGCAGCTCTGCTCTTTTCCCTAAACCTTCATCCCTGCTCCTTTCCTTTGGCCTCTTTGCCTTTCCTTTGGCCTCTTCACCTTTCCTCATTGCCCTAGCTTTGCCATCCAAATTCCCTCCCTGGTCAGGAGGTGCCCTGGCTGCTTGTTGCTGCCCAGCTGCTCTCAGGTTGCCACCTTGCTCTGTGCCTCTGCTGACACCTTTACACTTTGTCCCAAGCTGTGCCCTCCCTTTTCTCCTCAGCTGGCTCGTTCCTTGCCTTTCCCCTCTGGATGATGGATGGAGGAGCAGGAACGAGAGCATCTGGCGGGGCCAGTGCGTGCCCTGCGTGGCCAGGATTTGTGATGTGTCGGGGGGGGGTCCAGCTGCAGGGCTGAGCTCACACCTGGCCTGCAGCCAGGGCACAGCCCCGAGCAATCCAAGCAGGTGTTGGGGACAGGTTTGAAGTGCCAGGGGCCTGGGGTGTGTTTGGTTTCTGCACCAGGGTTGTGAGTGGATGAAGCACCGTGGGGCGTGCTGGGGTTCAGAGCCCTGGGAGGGTTTGGTCCCTGGCACAGAGCGGCTCGTGCTGCTCTGAGAGGAGAGAGAGAGCTCTGGCCAACAAACCCTGTGGTGCCTCTGCTCTTCCACTGTGAGAGAAGGGCTGAACTCAGCCGTGCTTGGTCAAAAAGTCCTCATTTAGTAATGGTTTTTATTTTATTGTACACTTTGCCTAAATTAACTTCATCTCACCAAAACAAACCGGAGCAATTATTTCAACAAAGCCCACAGAAAACACTGGCATTCACTCATGGAAATCTCCTCTGATCCCATTGGATTTGGAGGTGATGTGATGTGAGAGGTGTTTTTAGATCCCAGGTCCCTCCCTGCAGAGCTGCTCCAGCCTGTGCTGGTCAGCAGCTCCCTGCCTGGGGTGTGATGTACCTGCCTGATCCCAGCCTGTCTCCTGCTGCTGGGCACTGCTCCCTGGGACATGTGGGCTTCAGCTCTAATTCAGTGAAGGTGTCAACTCTACAAAATACCCTTTTTTCCCTATTTGAGAAGTCCTGAAGTCATTCACTATAAACTCAGCCCTTGTAGAAGCCTTGTCAGTCATGGAAGCTTGTTCTAGCAGGATTACACCAGTAATTGAGGCCCCTTCATCCCTGGCACAATCCTTGTCTTGGCTGAAGACTATGGGGATCTTTTCTATACAGGAAGAATCCATTCTCTTGGCACAGACTGAGGGTCCTGGAATGCAGAAAGGGCTCCGACCTCATGCCATGGTATCCCAAGAGATCCCCTTTCCTCTCCTCTGTGTCTTGAAATGGTTGGAGCTTTTACCCTTCTGGATGGTTTTGCCCATTTCCTCAGACAGCATGACTTATATTCATGGGTGGCAAATTGAACAGGAACTAAAAGCTGGGATGAAATTCAGCAAATAATTTCTTAGTCCACAGAGAAAAATATAATCCCAAAGGAATAATTTCCTTATGAGAAGTGGGAGGGATTTTGCCAGTCCAATGCTTCACTAAAAAAACTGTTATAAGACAACTCCAAGGAATTATTTTTGCATTTTTCTTTATGCAGTTGAATTTAACTGTTGCTCATGTGTGTAAATGTTCATTTACTCAGCTAAGAAGCTGATTTTTCATGGAAAAACTTTGCTTTTCAGTCTCAGCTCTTAGAAGCAGTGGACTCAGGGGCCACACTGGTGCATCCCCTTGCCACTGCTATTTTCTGCCCCTGCTGTGGGTCAGATTTTCACTCTGGGCTGGCTAAGGGGCAGCTCTGGGCTGTATTTGGTGCCAGGGTTTGCAGAGCTCTCCCAGCTCACTCCAGGAAGGTTCTGCTGCAGACACAGCTCAGGGACCCAGGGCTCTGAGCTTGTTTCATCACAGCTCAGGTGCCCTGGAGCTGCCCCTCCTCCCGTGGCTGCTGGGCTCTGGGAGCTGCAGAAGAGCCCAGCAGAAATGAATCCATCTCTGACAGAGCTGGATCCAGCCCAGGCCCAGTTGGCTGTGTGGTTTTCTGGCAAAGGCTCCTTTCCCATCCATATCCATTCTTACACTGTGAGCTTTCCCCATTCAAATGTTTTGATCTCACTGAAATGTTTCAGTTCAAATATTTCTTTCATGGTGCCATTTTCTGAAAATCAGTAAGCTCCCCTGGAAATATTGGATTGTGCCTAAAATACATTCTCAGCTGGGAAATACAGGCACAGAAATGTCAACCAGTTTCTCTTCAGGGAGGTTCCATTCAGTGGCCGTGATCTGCAAAGCCTTCTTCATTCTTAGAAAAATCTATTTTGGAAATTGGAGACTCCATCTCCATTGTCACTTGAGCAACCCAAAGCTTTGGAGTTTCCTCTGTCCCTCTGACTGTGCTCAAATAAAAACAAATAAATTTGTTAAAATACATAAAGGCCTTGAAAATACACATGCAGATTATCCATGAGGTATTTGCCGTCAAAGCTCAGTCTCTGTGCAATCAGTAGGCTGCCACACAAACTGGGAACGCTGGGATGCTGCTGGAAGGCTTTTCATGTGGAAAAGTCATAATCCCTTCTTTAAGGGATGCAAATCAGGATGGAGGCAAGAAAGGAGAAGGATATAGGAAAGGCATCAAGCTGAGAAAAGAAGAATGAAATGGGTACAGGACAGAAAGCTGGGGAGGAGAGAGGGAGGAGGAAGCTCACTGAAGGTTTGTTGCACTTAGCATTAGGAACTGCTACAGAGCACGCAGGTTGTAGTGATTTTCTAATATTGAGTAATATGTCAGAAGGGCTATTCTGGATTTAGACCAATATATACAGTTTCTTGTCTAAGTAGAACCATATGCTCAAATGAGAGATTATTTTATTTTACTAGGATGGACAGTAAGTAGAAACACATTCCAGATTTCAGGAGGTTTCTTCCCCCCTTGGCAGCCACGGTGCTGCTTGTGCTTAATCTTTGGTTTTTCAACTGTTTGATAACTGCCTGTTGCTTTATAGGATCCAATTCCCCCTCCATCCTGGTGTCTGCTGAGCTGTGACTAATGACTGTGTCAGACAGCTCGTTCAGCAGGTCACCCTGCCTGGAGCTGGTAATTGTTGGTAATAAAACAAATCAAACTGATATGCACAATATGCAACAGGCTGTACAGTAGAGATGTAGCTTTTGTGTCCTTCCATCAGTTGAGACTGAATGTTCTGTGTTCAGAGACTGACCTCATCCAAATCCTTTCTGACAGCCCAGAAAGCAGGAAAAGAACCCCAAACCTCTTTGTGGAATGCGCAAGCTGGTGTTTAATACATAAGCCCATGCACAGCAGATTGAGCAATCAAAAGCACACAGAGATTTTTATAATTTGACACTGGGAAACAGCCCCACCCCTCCTGTCACAGGCACTGGTGGTTATGGCTGCAGCTCTGGGTCTCGGTAGCTCAGGTGCTCCACTTCTCCTGCCTTGGTGCTGACCCGTCCCTGGCTCTAATGAGACATTTTTATCCTGACCCAGGCTTGGGATGGACCCTCTGGCTGCTCCTCTGGGATCTGCCCAAGGAGAACAAGGCCCTGGTGCCTGCTGAGCTTGCTCAGCTCCCAGGTGCAGGGGTCCTGTGCCCAGGGCTGTGTCCCAGGGCTGTTCCTGCCTTCCTGTGGATTCTCTAGCAGGAACTGCTGGCCATGGAGTGCTCACACCCAGGGACTCTGGTCAGCCAGTTTGGGGCATCTACTGACACTTTTTTTGAAGGGATGGTGTCCTAGGGTAGACCAGCAACAAAGCAACTGGTTTAACTGAAAAAACCTGAATTTTATTTGGGGTCTTGAAAACAAAGGCATAATTTGTTACATGTGTTGTAAAGTGACCCCCCCTCCCCTCCATTTGCTATTCTATCACAAGCAAGGATGATGGTATGAAAATGGGTTTTAAAGGGATTTTGTAATTAAAAAAGAAAACCAAGATAAATCATAGACATATTTGCCTAAGTCAGGAGGATCTACAAGGATACTCACGGGGTATGACCCAATGTCACATTAAAGCTCTTTTATTGCTGCTGTGCTAATCTGAAGCCCCCTGGCTTCTGCTGCCCAGGCAGGCAGGGGATGGAAGAGGGTGAGGAGGAGAGATGGGGCTGAGTTTGCTCCTGAGTGGCTGTTCCTGCATTTTAGAAGAGGATTTTAAAGCATTTCTAATTTTCATGGCCAGGGAAGCAAATTTAGAAAGGGAGGAATTCCCTAATTGTAACAACCCATTACTTACTAGATCCCAAAATTCTAAATTATGAATTTGGTCGGCCGAAACATTAGGAAAATGTAGGAATAACCACTGAGCAAACTCTTTAACTTCTCTTTTATGAAACGAAATTCCACCACCAGCAAGGACACCCACAATTTGGTAATAGACTCCCTTTTGAGAGACAGACAGCCGGGCACCCATTTTGGCTGAGGTAGAATCTCTCTTAAAACACACTACCCAGGAAAAAGCAAAAGAAAAGAAAAACCCCTGCTGCTGGCTGCCTGCTAAAAGGTACTGCGCAGCAAAGTAACAGCTACAATAGTAGCAAAATCTAGAAAAGCTACAGAAGTAGCAAAAACCTCCAGAGAGGGAGAAAAGTTGACCCTTTTCCCGGAAACGAGCAGGGAAAGAGAGTGCAAAACAAGCTGGCAAAGAAAGCTCTCCCCTGACTGGGAGAAAGGACAAAAGAGGGAGAGATAAAGATACGCAGCACTCCGACGCTTGCAGCAGGAAAAGAAAGGTCCTGAGTAGTGCTCTCCTCATGGAACTGACCACCATGGTGCCCTGGTGGCTACCAGTTCCTTCCCCAGGAGCACAACCCACCAAAAAGGGGTCTGCTGACTGGGGTAACTTGCCAGCCAGAGACGGAGTCCAAACACTGCTGCAGCATAAATCCAACAGGACGTCCGGCCGTCTCCTCTGTGGGGTCTGGGGATGTCCTCAGGCCCCACATTGGGCGCCAAGCTGCCGCTGTGCTAAGCTGAAGCCCCCTGGCTTCTGCTGCCCAGCAGAGGCACAGTCAGCTGCAGGTCACTCCGGTGTCTCGAGGAGAGCCAGGGAGCGGCTGAGGCAGAAGTTTCACTGCCTGCCTTGTGTGGAGGAGAGGCAGCGTCCGAGGAGGTAATACGGGGGTCGACTCAAGGCTGGGAAACAATTTCAGCTTTAATCCAGGCTCCAGGGAGCTCTGAATTACAGAGCATCCAGCAGCCAGAAGTAGCCTCTAGGCTTTTGAAACATCTTAAGTACTGGGGCGGTAACAAGGGGAAGAGAATGCCCACTGACCAATGGATTTGGGGAGTGGAAGGCGAAAGGATAGACAGGTACAAAAACCAATGGGGAAACATAAGGGAGGGACCCCGGGCCCTCATCCAGTCCCTCGAGGCCCAGGGTAGAAGATTCTGGAAGAAGGGGATGGGGAGCCGAGTGATGGACCAGGTAGCAGGGAAGGGAGGGGGAAGTGCCCGAGCATGGTCAGGGAGATTGGAACTGAGGGAACGGCACTGGGAAAACTCGGGGTGGAACCACTGGGAGAAAATGGAGGTTGGAGGGGCAAACCATTGCAGAACTGTTACAGAAATATAAAAACACCATACAACATTTTATAACCTATCAGCCCCTAGGTACCACCTGCTTTAGCTGTCCCCAGCATTTCTGAAGTGATTTGGTTGATATTCTGTGGAGATGTCTGTTTCCCACTGACCTGCACTGAGGATGATCCCCTCTCACCAGGGGGAGATGCAGAAGCCTGGTACTTGCTGACAGATCTGCACACAAGAAAGGAGTGTCTATATCTTTTTTTCATAACTTAAGGACATTTGGCTGCTGGTCTCTGACAGCAGAAATACTCCAGAGGTCACTGCAGGCAATTTTGTACTTTCCCATCTTTTATCAGCCTTTCCAATCCTAACCTTAAATGCTGAACATCCTGAATGTGGGGGGAAAACAAGGGTGTTGTGGAGGCAAATTTGTGTTTTAATGCTACACCCACCTCACTTTGGAAAGGAGATAGCAACAGTTAATTTAGAAATTTAGAAATGCTGCAGACTCGTTTCAGTTTTTGACTTGAATTGCCAGGTTCCCTGTGCCATGTTCCCAGTGCATTGATGTTCACATTTGTACACACACGTCCAGCTGTGCATTAATTGTTGCATACAATGACACAGAACAGTCAGTGCCAGCACAGCAAAATCCCCCTGATGATGTGGAGACCTCTCAGTGACAAATATCACAGAATGTTCCTGAGACTGAAGGGTTAACACAGGGACCTGGCAGTGCCAGGAGTGTTCCTGGGAGCTCCATTACAAGTGCCTGACACCCACTTGAGAAGTGGAGTGGTTTTGGAAAATGGGATGTGTCCTGTGGTGTGGGTGAGTAATTGTGGTGAACAGATGTAGTACCTACTCAGGGGTTTGCTGCTTCCACTTGTGAGGTTTCCCCTCCTTCTGTAGCAGTCTGGGATCCTGTAACTGAGGCTGTGGTGTGCAGTTCTGTTCACGCACTGATCCCATGCACGAGAGCTATTTCCAGATCTGATATGTATCACAACCCACTCCAGAAAGACAGAATCTGTGGGAAAACCCATCCAAACCACACGTGTTCCATGGGGCAGAGAATTCTGGGTGTTCAAGCACGGTGCTCTGCCTTTTGTTGTGGTGAGGACCTGCCTCTCTTTGTGCCACTGAAACATCACCAAAGCCTGGCAACCCGAGGGACACTCAGCAGAGCCTTTGGGAGCTGCAGTGAGGTCTGAGTTCTGAGCTGGGCTGTGGGCTTGGCACCCTGGTAAAAACAACCCGAGATGTGCTGAACGCCCCTGTGGAGGCAGCCAGGGCTGTGGAGCAGGGCGGCTCCAGCTTTAGCCAGCCCCAAATAGAGGGAACTCTCCTGGGAATTTTAGGATACTCCAGGAAGTGACTGCTGACTATTTCGGCAGCAGTCCAATCAGTAGGAATACTCTTGTTTAAAATGGTTTCCGGGAAGATAAATATTTGTGTGTGCTATCTTGACGTATGGAGATAAACACAGTGGTTCTACACAAATATTGGTTTGACCTCAGATTATTTCATTAGCAGAAGCATGTGGGGCCCGCTCAATGTCCCTGCAAGAAGCTGCCACCTGTTGTGAGCATCCCAAGTTTGGTTTATGGCTGCTTTCGAGTGTCTAAAAGTAGCCATGTCTTATTCTGTGCATTTCCTGACCTGTTCCAGCTTGCTTTCCTACAGAAGATATGCTGGGATGGGATGTTCTGACTTGGGCAAGGTCCATGGGATTTTATTCTGGTTTTTAGGGCAAAGGGAGATGCCACATGCAGTGCATAAGGACTGCAAAAGGCACTCTGCAGAAATAAAAGGAAATGCTCAGTTGTGGATTGCATTATAAGGTTTGTGGTATCTGGGATGTGCAAGTGGCTGTGATAAGAGATTGAGTAGAGTGGAATGTGCCTGAGCCCACAGCACCTGGAGAGGGACCCCAGCTCCCTCCTGGCAGCCCTCATCCCCAGACTGCAGTTTTAATTAATTCCCAATCAGGCTCAGTGTCTAGGCCGGCTTGCCAAGGCAGGCAGGCCGTGGACTTTATAGCCCATGGACATGAAGTACTGTGCGTTTTACCAAAATTCCCATTTTCAACCAGCACCAGTTAACTGTGGACAGCAGGGGTGGATCAAGTGGAGCCTGTCCTGAGCACGATAGAGCCTTCTAAAAAGAACAGTGGGATATGTTGTCCCCCACTTTCATCTCTCCTCATAAATTACCCTAAGAGATCAGTCCCAGTACCTGCAAGTGGGACTGTAACCCAGAGTCTGCAGGCAGAAGAGGCCAAATTTGACTGTATCAGCACAAAGAAATGAGTTAACCCATGGAGAATCACAATCTGTATGGAATTAATTCAGCTTAAGCTTTTCCCCCTGGATTTTTCCAGTAATACCAGCAGAACATTGCAGCATTTGGACAGCCATAAAACAGAAATGTTACAGCTTGAAAAATACTTCAGGCTGCTCCTGAGATGAAAGTGAGCCCTGGATAGCTGGGGAAGTGTCAGGCAAACCCCAGCATGGCGCGGGCTGCTGCAGCACGGAGGGGTGGGGCTGTCCCACACACCCCAAGTGCTGCCCCAGAGACTCCAGGGGCTGCTCAGGCCCCTTGGGAGGGCAGGAGCAGCTGTCCCATGGCAATGGAGATGAGGGTTCCAGTGAGCTCCTCAGCACATGGCTCCTTACAGGGACCTGCAGCCTTGGTCCTCACCGTGTGATCAAGGCAGGAAAAGCAGTGAGGTGCAAATGAGAAATATAAGCTGAGAGCATTATTGATAGGGCAGCTGCAGTCCCCACGCTGCATGAGTCATGTAATCCACAGGCTGCTCACCCTCACTGCACAGAGAGAGGTGTGTGGAGGATGGTTTCAATTTCCAAGCAGGGCTTTCTGACCACTCATGCTTTTGAAAAGCAAAGCAAATATCTTGGCTCAGGAATGACTGCAAAACAGAGGTATTCTGCTCTTGGCCCGTTGCCTGCTTGCCCTCTCGGAGTGGAGCTTGTCCATTGTGATGGAAACATAACAGTTCCCCCTGCCAGGGAACAGGTCACTCTGCTGCTCCCTGGGAACCAGGACACACTGCTGTGAGTACCAAACCTGAACCAATTGGTATCAAAGAAGATTAATTTGGGAGAAATTTGCAATTTGGGGTTACACCTGCATTCCTTTTAATAGGAAAAATATTTTGACTCGATTTCAGTTATTGTCCTGGTGAAAACCTTGCAGAAATGCTCATTAAAAGAGAAATTAAACTTGATTTTGAGTCCAAATGTACTTCTTAAGAGATGCTTTGCTGGTGTTTTAACAACAAACCTTTACACTCTGAGCACGTTCTCCCACAACACTGGATGCTTGATATCCCTTTGTACCAGTATGTGAGGAGCTCTGGAAAGGAGGCCTGCAGGTTTCCCTGCTGGGACACTGCCTGAACAGAAAAGTTCTGGTGCATGTAGTAGAAAATGAAATTAATCACTTGATGCTAGATACGTTGTGAGTTTTATTAACCACTGAATTTTTATCAGAGTTATAATTTTGATGTGTTTATCTGTTAGTGAGGACAAAAGAGGCTCCTCCATCCCTGGCAGTGCCCAAGGCCAGGTTGGACATTGGGGCTTGCAGCAGCCTGGGACAGTGGAAGGTGTGCCATGGCAGGGGGTGGAAAGGGATGGACTTGAAAGTTCCTTCCAACCCAGATCATTTTGGGATTTTGGGAAGATCTTGTAATTCTGGTCTTGAGTGTAGAAGGAACCTTTCTAGAAATACCCAGGTATAGCCCTGAAAGGTTATTTGCTGAACCATTTTTTTCAGCAGCACTGAAGTGGTAAAGATGGACAATGTCTGAGTTAGCTCAGCTGAAAGCCAAGGAGTTGTTCTGCAGCTGAGGGTGAGATTCAAGCCCAGTAAAGCCAGTTGGTTGTTCAGTTGTGATTGGGGGATATTTTGTGAGAACCACAGAAGTTTGGCCTGTGGGTCTGGATTCTTTGCAGAAGCCCTTTGAAGCATTAAGGGGAGGGGAGGTGCTGGAAAATGTGAGCCTGGAGAATATACACAGGGCAAGTTCTGCTTGTGTATCCTCAAGGAATGAGAAACCAGGAGAATGTATCTTAGCCAGAGTGGGCTCTGGAGATTTCAATTCTGTCTAGGTATAAAACAGTTTAAGGAATGTCATGGACTTCACAGAAGGGCAATGATTTGGGGAATCTACTTAAAAAAAAAAAGAAAGTATAAAGTGCTATAAAACATGCCTTGTTTCAAGAGAGAACTATGGAAATAGAACAAGATTCACAAGTAATTAATCTCAGGCTGTGGACTGGTGTGTATGACTCTGCAGCAAGAACATTAATATCTGTTAAATTCCCCAAATTAGCTTAAACATTCCAGAGAAAGGATGTAATTCTCAGTTGTATAGGGAAGGAATTCACCCTTCCCCCAGTCTTTCTGCTTCCCAGGGACTCAAGAGAAATACTAATATCAAGTCAACCTATTTTTGTTCCCCTCTTTAGTAATGGGGTCCAGATTAGTGGTGACTGAAACCTGGTCCCATCAGAGGAGTTTTGTGTGGTGGATCAGGAAGGGCTGGTTTCAGCCTGATGGTTCCCAGGCTGGCAGCTCACTCAGACTCCACAGAGCTCTGGATTTCAGTTTGCAGAGGTTTTGTGGGGTATCGTTCACCTCTCACTAAGGCAAAGCTTGGGAGCTGCTTGTACTGCAAAATGAGAGAGATGTGGTACTACACTGAGTGAGGCTGTGATGTATCACGACTCCTTTTCTTCACACTTATTAATCAGGGTATTGCCAGCCTTAATTAGGGAATTAAAATTTCTTGGGGAAGATTTTAGCTTGTTTTGACCAAGGGGCTGTTGGAAGATGAAGCAAGAGGACAAATTTGTGTCTGTGACAAAGCACTGAGAGGGATGGGGAGGAGAAGCACCAGGAGATGCTTTCCAGGAGCCACAGATGAGTTAAATAAACAGATCTGAACCTGTCCTGTGTACCTGGGCTCGCATTCAGCCCTGAGGTGGTCAGCGGTGCCATCTTGTGTTAAGTGGGTGGTATTTATGGAAAAAGATGGATAAATCTTCTTCAAAGTCCTTGGGAAAGGGGTTTAGAAGAACCATTGAAAACTGCTGGTGTGAAGTGAGGAGGGCAGTGAAGCCCACAGGTCTCTGAGCCAGAAAGGCAGAAGATGAGCAGCTGTCACACACAGAACTGATTTGCAGCTGAGACACTCGTGTGCAAGGAACTTCGCCAGCAGATTTTTTTATTTAAACTGGGACTTTTTTCATCCTGCTCCAATAGCAACAGTGCATATGATGAATGCATGTGAGCTTCCCTGAACACAGGGGAAGTTTGAGCATCAAAAGCTGTTCAGAGGCATTTTGGGGATTTAATAACCAAGATAATTTTCAGCAGAACCAAAATATTTTTTTTTTGTTGTAACAGTTGACCAATTTAGAAATACTTCTCTAGGCTGACCTGTCGTTAATTTTAGAAGTCTTTTGACCTTGGAAGGAGTTTTCAGAG
Source organism: Chloebia gouldiae (assembly GCA_003676055.1). Taxonomy (NCBI): domain Eukaryota; kingdom Metazoa; phylum Chordata; class Aves; order Passeriformes; family Passeridae; genus Chloebia; species Chloebia gouldiae. The sequence continues at coordinate 580,586 of QUSF01000103.1, read as the reverse complement.
TTGATGTCCAGTCCCAGCAGTAACTTTCAGCTTGGCAGCTTCCCTGAGGCAAAGCAACTCAGCCAAGCTTCAGTGCCAGAGGTTTCTGCACTGAGATTAGTCCCTGCACAAATTTCTGTGCAGTGAAGCCTGACTGCAGCACGTGAAGAAATAAAACCTTGGGGAACATGTTTGACCTTCACATAACCAAGTGGGTCCCTGGGAAATCTGGAAAACACAGGGCTCTGCAGATGACTTGGAGTTTTTGGTTAAGTGGTGTTCTGGCAAGGAAAGTTTATAACTGTTCAGGGAAGGCAGCTTAGGCCATGGAAGAAGTGGGAAAATCACTAAAAGAGGCTTGAGGACCTATGGGATTAACATTTCTGAGTGGGGAGGGTTATTCTGGATGCAAAATTTGCTCTAGATACAAATGCCAAGTCAGACAACAAATCTGCTGGTGGGAGCTGCCTCTCTGGGAGCCCAGCAGAACAGGATGCACTCAGGGAGTAGCAGGAAGTGAAGAAGTAATGAAACCAAATAATGTTGTAGTAATGGATGGGTGCTGCTGCTGCCATAGGAATGATGGGCTGCTGGGAATGCCTGTGCTGGAAACAAGAGGGGTTTGCTGCTAGCCAAGCAATTGGGATAATTTGTTCTCTCCAAATCCCTGACATGAAAGATGTTATTTCCTGTGGCATATTAAATAAAATTCAAGCCCAAATTTTAATTTTGGGTCCCATGGAAGTAAGTATTTACAGTGTAAGAGGTCCACACAGACCTTTTCTTTGCACAAAACCACAGAGCATCCTCCTCCATCCCCCCTCCTTCCTGGGGACATGTGCTGGAGGCCCAGCCTTAGCAGGGGGCTGCAGGTCCCTCCTGCTCCTGTAGCTGCAGGGAATCAGCAGAAGTGGAGCAGAACTAAAGCACGATGCTCCCAATCTGTGCATGGCTCAGTTTGTGCCTCGTAGCCCCGGTGAGCCGTTCAGGGAGGAGCAGCTCCAGCCCAGGGCTGTTGTCCCTCCCTCTGGAGCAGGGCAGAGCTCCAGCTCTGTGTCCCAGGGGATCAGCTCTCCTGGGCCGGGTGCCAGCCCTGGCTGGGGCCCAGCTATGGCCAGCTATGGAAGAGCATCATCTCTTCCCAAATCAAACCCCCTCGGGGAATGCCCGGCTCAGCTGCTCTGGAAATGGCTTCGATAACATCACTCTGGCTGCCGGCCATCCCAGCAGATGATTTATGATTTTCTGTAGGAATCTGCTTTTAAAGCTTCTCCTGCAGTGTTACGGATGATATCACTCAGTGCTCGGCACTGACCAGACCTGTTTCAGCCTCTGGCTCTGTACAGAGGTGCAGCTTGGCAAAAATGCTCAGGTCCTCTCTGTTTCCTGGTGAGGGTTTGGAGCTCGTACCTCTCCCTGCTGGGTTGTAAAAGTAGAATTTGGGGTATTTACTGTGTGTTCTCCTTTTCTTTTCCTGACTGTATGTGGGAGGGGGGATCCAGGCATTTTTGTGTTTATTATAAGCTGTAAGTGATTGCAAGTAATGTGGAAAGATAAAAGATGGGTATTAGACGCACAAAGGGTACCCAGAGAAGTCACCATTCCAGAGGGTAGAAGGCTCTGCCTCTAGGGGTTACTGCTCTGCCCCAAAGCTGGCCATGCCTCAGTGCAGCCACTCCTGTGTCTGAAAACAAAGGGGCTCTCTGAGCCCTTGGATGATGAACATCACATGAAAACAAGACCTTTCTTGGGTCCTATGATCAATGTGCAGTGATCTCAGTGTGCAGGTTTGGACTCAGCTGCTGTAAGGACATTATTTGAATTTGGAAGCAGCATTATGTTTGATATAAAATAAAGAAACTCACTTTATTCAGTGTTTAGCTGCCTCCCAGTCTTTCCCAGGGATGAGAATATTATGATTACAACAGCATGAGCTGCATGATGCAGACTTTAAATCAGTGTAAAGGTGCTGTGGACTAATCTGTTGATTTCCATATGGGAACAAAATTGTATCAGAAAGCATCTTCCTACTGGTGTAATTCCAAGCCCATTGCTGTTTTCAATAATGTAATGATGATAATTGGTGGCTTAAAACTGACAAGGTCAATTTGCTTGGCAGCCATTCATTTGGCAGCCAGCTTGACAACATGAAGGATTGCCACAAAATAGGGCAGAGAGTTCCTGCCCTGTTTCCAGGTCTGGTAACAGCCCGGGGATTCAGTGCTGTTTAGTCAACTCCTCTGGCACAACATCTCCATTCTCCAGCCAGGTGTGCCACATGACAGGGCCAAACTCAGTTGCATCCCCAAACTGTAAAACTCTCCAGCAGCAGGTTCTGCCAGGTGAGGTAATCAGGCAAAGTGCTGCTATTGTCATTCCAGCCTGTTTTACTGGATGTGTGCAGGTTCCCAGCACGGAGGCAGGATGATCATTTAGCGGATGCTAATGTCTGGAAGAAATACAGGTTCCAGTTCAGCAGTTGTTCTGCTGGTGCTGGATGCTGAGTCCCAGAGAGGAATGTTCTGGGAGCTTTCAGCTCAGAACAGAGGGAAGAGAATCTGCCGTTTTCCATTTCAGCCTTTCCCACCCTCTGCTCTGTTAACAGGGAGATGAGGAGATAACAACACATTTGTATCCCAATCCACTATAAACTAGGAGCAGGTCTGGCCATTATAGGGTGACCTGAGGTGGGAGTATCTGTACAGCTCAAACCCCACAGTCAGCAGTGATTAACAACAGTAAATCCTGCAAACCGTGCAAGGATGGCCCTAAGCAGAGCACTACCCATTTAATTTACAAAATGTCTAAAACATCTCTGAAATAAAATTATTTTCTGTTCTCTGCCCAAGAAATCAGCACACGTCTGTACCATTTTTGCACTTCTGTGCTCAGGAGGGGAAGTGAGCCCCCTGCTCTTATAAGTAGAGCTTATTTTATCCACAGATTTTGGCCACTAAAAAGACTAATTATATTTTTGCATGTTAATTTGATTCAGTGAAGAAATCAGTGAAGCAGATGCAACATTGATTTGTTTATGGGGTGCCTTGTGGTGGGGGCAGTACTCATACTGAGCATCTCAAACCCACACACCAGCAGTGCTTCACCTCCAGGCCATGGGGACTCTGCCTTCCTTTCCCCCTTTTCCTCTTTCCCCATGGAAAGCCCTGGAGCAGCTCTGGGAACTCCAGTGCAATGGAAAATGTCCCCCAGGTTGTTCTCTGGCCATTCCCTGGGATGGCTCAGTGCGGCACCACTCTTGCTGGTGCCCTGCACACACCTGAGCCCAGCTCCTGGCAGGGAGGGCTGTGATCCAAGGGTTGTGCCAGCTCCCAGATCCAAACGTTTTCATAAGGGGAACCCCTTTGTGTTGCCCATCTGGTTGTCAAACAGGACCTGGCTGCGGGCCTAGAGCTGGCACCAGATAAAAAATGTGCACTTTAAACATTTCATACTTAGACTGATGGGAATGGGCAATTCCTCAGCACATTTTTGCAACGTTTTTAAACAGTAAATGTCAACCTCAGGGCAAAGCAAGGCAGATTTCAGATTAAAGGGATGGGATTTGCTTAACTTTATAAATCCCTTGGTCCCAACCTCCTTCATGTTCCTCAACACAACAAACATGGAAAGGCTGCGTCGAATGCAACAGGCACTTTTGTCAACACAAGTTTTCCCTTTAATACTGTGATAGAAAGATTTCCAAAATAGATTTTCATGATGGATTCAGGACTTGGCATGGCAGGGAGAATCTAGTATTCTCCTCAACAAAGCTAAATGTTTGTGTGAGAAGACTGATAATGCCAGGCAAAAGAACCTTTCAGTGCCAAGAGAGATAAAATATTCCTTGGTTTGTTTTTCACCCTTAATTACTTTTCCTGTCCTGGTTTAATCTGTAGTGCTGAAGCTTGTCAGCACCTATAGCCTTTCCTTTAGGATTGATGTCTTGCATCAGTAATAAAAGAAATAAAAGCAATTTCCACGGTGGTATCTCCCTGCCATGGCTGCTGCCTGAAGCCCAGTGACATTTCTTTCAAAAGTCCCAATTCTATGCCCATATAAATGGAACAAAACTTATTTGGAGCTAGGAACTTTATGTTCCTTAACCAAGGCTGAGGCTTCCATCATTGAGCCTGATGTTCTGTCACTTGCAATAATATCTTCCAGTTTCTGTTGGGTCTCTCATTTTCCAAAGAAGAAATGTCTCAGAAAGAATGATTGCCTCAGAACACTTGCCTTGATTTTGACTTAGTAGAATCTTCAGGCTACTTCAGATGTAAATTGTTGAGTTTACAGCTGAAGGGAGAAATTGTTCTGAGGAAGAAAATGAACCTTCTATTTGGAAAACTAGTTCTCAGAAAAAAGCATTGCTCATAGTGTTTTTTCCAAGTGAAGTGATTTCTTGAAACAAGCCCTGTGTGCTTTCCGTTGTGTCAGCTGGCACTGCCACACACCAGAGACGTTTCTCAGGTGGCTTCCAAGAAGCTTTTCTGTACCATCTCTTGGATAGGGCTGTACAGCTAGCTTTGCTCAGCCAAAGTCGGACTTTTAGGCTTTCATTTTTTCATTATTTGGTTTCCTCTGATGTCCTTAGTAGAAGTTTCATGGTAACTTGCAGTGGAGGTGATTTTCAAGCTCATGGCCATGTGTAGTTTCTAAAATGGAAAACTGTAAGCTTCAGTTCTGGAGGTCTCAGCTCAGCATCAGAAGCAGGGCTCAAGTCAGTCATGGGGAGAAGGCTCCAAGGAGAGTTCAGAGCCCCTTCCAGAGCCTAAAGGGGCTCCAGGAGAGCTGGAGAGGGACTGGGAACAAGGGATGGAGGGACAGGACACAGGGAATGGCTCCCACTGCCAGAGAACTGGTGGGTCTGGTGCTCGGGTGATAGCTTTGAAAGGAAGATACCTTTCAGGGAAACAATTGGAAATATTGCACAGATGTCCTTGTTCTTTTAGTTTTTTGTATTTCCCACACCTCTTCACTTAAATACACCTTTAGTTCATGCTGGCATTGACTGATGCAAACAGAGAGAGAGAATGTAACTCCTGGAAAGCCTGAGAGATGCTGGTGCCAGACAACGCACTCTCATAATGCTCATGTAATGTATAACCAGACCTCTGAATATTTTTAAAGGCCATTTGTGAATAGTGAGGTGAGGACATTTTGCATTTGGGCAGTCAGAAGTTTTAGAAAGGTGCTGCAAGGGAAGATGTCAACAAAAGCTGCTGCAAAGTTGTGCTTTCACTTCACAGAGCTTTGAGGAGATGCATTCTTGGGCCTGGTTCATGTGGGCTCATTTCTCTGACTCAAATTCACTTTGAATTTGGGCATCAAAGGGATTTTCAAATTCTAGGTCAAACTCATTAAAAACCCCAAATCTCACCTGGTTTCAGCTCTGTAAATAACAAGAAACAGTAAATCTGCTGCTCTGCTTTGGATACCAATCCATAAATCACGGGGTGGGGGTATTTGAAGCTTGGCCCAGAACCTCTCTGTCCAAGAGCCAGTTGTTGCTCCAAGAGTTCATGACTTTGTTCTAGGCAAGCTCACAGATATGGGGAGGTTTAGTGGCACATGGAACACGTTAGATTTTTTGCAAGATTGTAAACATAGCACCCAGAGTTTGGATTGGGGATTTTGTGAGCAGAAAGCCGCCTCTCTGAGACTGAGCCCAGCTGCCTGATTGGAGAGTTTTCCAGAGGTAAAAATTCCAAGCATCCCTTCCCTGTGTCTCTGAGGAGCCAGGGCAGCACAGAGATGGACCCGTATCCCTGCTCCCCACTGGCTCCTCCCAGAGGAACGGGGGCTTTCCCGGAATTCCTGCCTGCCTGTGGTTCTTTAGCCACTCCTGCAAAAATGTATTTTTTATTGAATGTTATTCTAGCCATAAAACCTTTAAGTTGTTCAAATACTTTCCTTTGTACCACAGACATCTGATACTACGAAATATTAACAACAAATGTACTTTTTTCCCAACTGCTTCGATCTGCTGAGGAATTTTCTTTGGACTGATCTGCCCTTGCCTTGTAGCAGAGGAAACAAGCCTGAGATCTGATATCAGATCTCCTCAGTAGCTGTCTCCCCACACTGGAGGTGTGTTTTACTTTGAATTCAAAAAGAGATTTTATTCCTTGGCAACTTCTTTGCTCACTCAAGATCCAGAGATGTTCAAAGCCAAGAGATACCATCCTGATTCTCTATGAATCCTCTAGTAAGCCTATAAGCCTAGCAGGAGCAGAGCACATATTTTAGTAGGACTCAGCTGAAATATTTCAGAAAGTGAAATTCAGCTTTTTCCATAGTTATTTTATAATTAATATAATAAGCTGTTTGACTCCTGCCACCTCATGTCTGCACTCAAGCCACTAGAGCTGACTTATATTAACTATATTTTTATTATTTTTTAATGGCCTCGCTTGTAATTGTCTCCCTGTTGAATTGTGTCCTAAATTGCAAAATGCAAGAGAGTGTTCCTACATCAGATCATTTATGAGAGACAGAAAAGGCACTAGAAGAACCAAATCCATTATTGCAGTTTGGAGTACTAGGGGGCACACCCCAAATTTGTTCCTGACCTCATAGAAAGACGTGGTAAAAGACAGACCTGAATGGTTTGGTGGTCCCTGAATCAGAGACCTGATTTTCTGATGTGCTGAGCCTCTTGTGAGGCATCCACATCCGTTCTTTTGAGAAACCTGGGAGTGCAAGCAGGTGTTTTCACAAGTCACCTTCATGGAGTACAGGTACACAGGCAGGAACTGGGGAATTGGGTCTTAATAACCAACCTTGTTTACAACAGTGACAGAGCAGACATTAAAAACTGAGTGTAAACAAAATGACAAGTGATCATTTTAGGGTATCTGGGCATCACAGAGCTGCCTCAGAGTATTTAACAGGAAGCCTTAAACTGATGTGAGAGTTTGGGTTTACCCCAGAAATCCTGGGATTTCAGGAAGGTGAGAGAACTTCAGCATATGCTGCACATGCTGTTCAGTGGTGGCCACTGATCTCTTCGCAGACATAGGACATGTTTAACCATGAAGGCAAACTTTTCCCTCCAAGAGAACTGGAAGTAGAGCTCAAAAGTTACACCTCAGAGGCCTTGGCAGTGTTAGATTTTAATTGCTTTTTATTCAACTGGGGTTTTTATATGTTGTGTAAGAAGTTCAGTGTGTTTAACACCTGATTCACTCTGTATGACACCTGATAATTTGCATTTGACTTTTTTGCCACTTCTCCAATGGGAAGCGTTTGAATTTTTTACCAGCAATTTACTTACTCATGTGCTACCATAACAGACAGAAACTATTGCTTCCCTTTGATCCAGGATAGTGTTTTGTAAAATCTAATTACAGCAAGGTCTTTAATTTCAAGCCCTACAGCTGACAGCCTTTTACCACATAACCCTGACATACCTTGACACTAACCCTCCAATTATTTTTCATGCCACAGATGTTAATATTTACCAGGTAGAGTCAACCTCCAAACCACAGAGCATGGTTTGCATTGTTGGTAGTATGAATTATACATTAGCTGAATTAAGATGTTAACCTTCCACTAACATAATTAGATAAACAGACATGACTCAAACAGGTCTGTAAACGCAGAAAAGTTTCTGAACTCCCCACACGAGACAGAGCTCTCGGGACCTCGAGCCCAAATCACACAGCACAAGGTCTCAATGAGCTGTGGCTGTGGAAAATCTCTGGGGTTGGAGAGGCACCAGGACCAATCCTCTGTGCACAGGCTCCCCCTGATGGAAATGAACAATACTAAACGACGCCTTTTTCCCTCCCAACTCGGACAGGGCTCCGAGCTGGTTCGTCTGAAGCCAGTTCTCGTGTTTTGACACTCAGCAGTTGAAATGCAGATGATTTGAGGAGCTGGCTGCTGCTCCTCCGACACACGGGAATGACTGATGGCTTGTGTGTGTTCGTGCTCAACGTGGTTTGGGCTCCTTTCACACTGGGAATTTCTGTGGCATCCTGTCAATGAGGAAGGGCAGAGAAGCTCTCTGTGCTGTGAGAAGGACCGAGGTGTCACAGTGAGAGTTGTGGCCCTGCCCAGGACCCCCAGCAATCCCCCTGTGCATCCCTGGTGCCCAAAGGCTCCTGCAGCTCTGGCAGCCTCGGGCCGTGCCCATTCCCTGGGGAGCCTGGGCAGTGCCAGCACCTCTGGGGGAAGAACCTTCTCCAAACTCCAGCCTGAGCCTGTCCTGGCCCAGCTCCAGCCACTCCCTGAATCATGCTGCTGGCCAGGAGAGCGAAGAGATCAGAGCTGCCTCTCAGGATGTTGAAGACCATAATGAGGTCTCCCCTCAGTCTCTCCAGCTGAACAAACCAAGTCCCCTCAGCTGCTCCCCTCCAGACCCTTCCCCATCCTCATGTCCATCCTTTGGACACTCTCCAATGTTTCTTTATATTGTGGCACTGAACCGCCCCAGCACTGGAGGTGAGGCTGCCCCAGCCCAGAGCAGAGCGGGACAATCCCTGCCTTGCCCCTGATGCCCCAGGACAGGGATGTCCCTCCTGGCTCCAGGGCACTGCTGACTCATGTTCAACTGGCCATGGACCAGGATCCCCAGGTCCCTTCCTGCAGCAGAGGGGAAGAAAGTGTAATTAATACCAGAGCTAAAATATGGCTAATACACACATTGTTTCAGTGCAAGTTTTGATGGAGAACTACTTTTCCCTACTTATGTGGAAGTTAAAATTTTTTCAGCATTACCCTCCAGTGTGTGATAGAATGAGAGAGGTTCCTGCATCAGTGGAATTGTTCCCTTCTCCAAGGAGAGTCTGAAAAACCCCTTGGTGCTGTAAATATGGCCAGGGATGGTTACTGGGGTCAGCAGGGAGCTCGCAGGTCTGGGGATCCCTGCACCAGGAGAGGTTTTAGGGCAGGACAGTGCAGAGTGCCTGGCCGTGCCCGGTGCTCGGCAGCCAAGGCAGGCTCATTATGCCTGACATCCTTCCCTCAGCACCAATCATTTTTCCATTTCAACAACGGCTGTTTACAGCAGCTGGTGCCTTATGTTTGGTTTGATCCTGGTCCAGATTTTGCAAGTGATTAAAATGCTGCTAATAAAGGTATTTTAACTAGGATTTGCATGTTGACTTGCCTTTTCCAGCTACAAAGATCTCAGCCGCGCTGCTCTCCGTGGCTGCCTGGCCATGCCAGGCGTGACCTGGTGGCCTCCATGCCAACAGTGCAGCCTCAGGCAGCCTGTGCTCCCCTCCCTGGGAGCAGCAGGGAGTGTGGGGAGCGGCTGGATTCTGGATTCTGGAAAGAATCCCGGTGCCCTTGCATGTGCATGATGGGGAGATTATCTTACACGTGTTCCCTTGTATGTTCCCCTACTTTACCACACACTCGGCTGATTTCTGCTGCAATATTGTAATTGCATTCATATGCTCTAATAGCAAGGGCAGTTACAAATATTTCCAGATAAACCCCTGCCAGTGCCAAGGGCTCTGGTGCAGCCTTGTATCCCCAGCTCCACCGGACACTGGGTTAGGGAACAAGGAGGTTTTCCTGCCCTTCTCAAAAGATCCTGCGGCGCAGTAGGCAGCAGGTTTGCAGAACCCCTGCTGGAGGCGGCGTGGCTCTCGCCCCACACTCCATCAGTACCTGAAAAGCTCGGGCAGAGCTGCTGGCAGAGCGCAGGGAGCAGGCTGGGAGCGAGCCCGGGTACCGCAGCATCCCTCCAGTGCTCGGGAAGGCTCTGCCGGTGCCGGGGCTGCCTGGCAGGAGGGAGCGGGGCAGCAGAGGGGCACAGCCAGGAGCAGGAGCAGCCCCGCAGCCCGGCCAGCCGCCCTCCCTGGGCTCGCTTCTCCCCAGCCCCTCCCTCCACCGCAGAAATTCTCCCTTCTGGACCGGGAAAAAAAAAAAAAAAAAAAAAAAGAGCGAAAAAGAAGGGAAAAAAGAGCTTTTGGGCCAATGCCAGTGAACAGCGAGGGGCTCGTGGGTTGGCATCTGGACGTGACACTCGAGCAAACCAGTTCCACAGTGCTCAGTGTGAGTCAGGCATTTTTAATTACTGGTACAGAAGAAAGCAAAGCTCATGATGGGTTTTGTTCAGCCCTTCATTCATGCCTCCAGCTCCAGGGTCATGTTATTGACTTGGCTCAAATGACCCCCAGTACACAGCCCCTGCTAGAGAAATAAACAGCATGCTCATGCCAGCCCAGCACAGGGGGAAATGAATAAAAATGTAAGGAGAAAATTCATGACAAATAATGATTCAAAATACTGTTTAATGATCACACTGCTGATGTAACTGCTATTGGAAATTCCCATTGAAGGCTACATGGTTTGCCAGACAAAGCCCAGGATTAAGATTGGGTTTCTGTGGCAGATTATCTGCTCTTTTTGTATCACCTCACATCTCCTTCCTCTCTTTCTTTTTGTCTGTCACACTCACTTAGCTTGTAAACCCTTTAATTCTGCTCTGCACATATCCACAGTCTGCCTGGATGAAGACCTGACTTGAATTATGCCTTGAACTGCTCATACAGTACTAATTACATTAATAGTAATTGACTTGACTGGGCTTTGGATCAACCTCTGGAGGAATACATTTACATCTCATTACTTACCCTAGTGTTCTGCATGTGCTTGCAGAGGCTGGAGGGCCTGAAAGGGGCTGGTGCAGCCACCAGGAGGACCCCTGGGCAGTGGTGAGGGACACAGGTGCAGCCTGTGGGAAAGCTGGAGCAGCAGGACCCATTTTGGGTGATTTCTGCTGGGATCCTGGGGGATGTCACTGTCTGGCAGTTCCAGCTGATGTGAAGAAGGGACACAGGCAGGTTAAACAGGTTGTTTTCCCCCTTCTTACAGCAGGGTCTTCATCTCCTAAATTCTCAGAATTACTGCCAAAACTAGGTATTTTAGGTTTGCTCCATCAGGATTTGGCAGGCTGTGGGCAGCCCGTGATGTTCTGGGTGTCAGTTAATCCAAACAACAATGACTACATCAATCCAGGTGAGGGATTTGTTGATTCAGTGAGTGTTTGTTGACATGGAATTTTTGGGTCAGATACTCACACCTGAATTTCTTCTGTCTCCCTGAAATACCTCAGTCTCTGAGCTGACCTGTGGGAATGTGTGACCCCCTGAGTAAGCAATGGAGAAGGAAACACATCTCCAGAGACACTTTTAGCCCTGGTGGACACAGACTCTGTGGCAAGCAAGGTGCTGCAGAGGGCATCCACACCAGACATTCTTGTAACTGTAATATCATCTGTGAGTGTGAGCAAAGGCTGGAGGTCTTTGGGGTTTGGTCTGCAGCATGCATACAAGCACTGCTCTTTGATATTCACATTGTTCCAGGGGGAAAACTGCTGGGAAACCTTTGATTTCAGCATTCTGAAATAAAATATCTATATGCCTGTTCCCAGGACAAAGCAAAAGCAGGGAAGTCAAGGCATATTACAAACAAGACAAAAGGAGAAATAAGAGAAATAAGGAAGAAATGTGAAGACAGAAATATTTACCAATTTTTCTTTCCTTCAGTTATACCTGGGAACTACCTCAAAGCCAAAGGGAAGGCCTGAGAGTGCACAGGAGGTGTTTAAGGAATAGCAGAAGGAAATAATGTGTGAGGGTGTGTTTGGGTAATCCTGGGTAACACTGTGCACCCCAGGTAGGCATGGGAAGAGCAAATACACACAAGTGGAGGAGACAGCAGTGGCAAACAGCCATCAAGAGGATAGAAAGTAAATGTTGTGATTTGAATTTATTTTATTGATTCCTTGTTAAGCGGTTCATTCTGTTGTACCCTGATGTTCTCCCTGAGTTTGTTTACCTGTGGATTTTACCCTCCTTCAAAGCTGTACCTCATGCCATTCCCCACCTATTGTTCTAGCTCTTTCCCTGCCTGTAAAGGCAACCCAGCCCTTGATTCCCAAACCTTCTGTGCCACTTAAACCTCGGGCCAGTCCCTGATTGCAACACCCCTTTGGAATTCCCCAATTCCTTGAGGCCCCATTGGCCCGTGTGACCCATCCTCTCCACCCACCTGCCCCAACTGGCCCCAGACACTGGAGGTGATCCCTTCACTCCTCCCCTGAGGATTCCCTGCTGGTTCCATGTTTGTATCCACCCCCTGACCTGTATCTGTACAAAACCCCCTGGACAATTACAGCCAGGGGCTTTTTGTCCTGCTCCCTTCACCTGGAATAAACTGTTCCTTGTGGAACCTCAAGACAGAGCACCTCCTCCTCTCTCCCCTGCTTGGTCCCTGTCATGGCTTGTGTCTGGCACTGTAGAGCAAGTGGCTCTAAAGGTTCTCCCCATAGCGAGGCAGTTCCCCACTCCTGGTGTGGTGCCAGAGTTCTAAGAGCTAACCTGGGTTCCAGCAGCTACTTTAAGTAAACCCCAACCTAAATGCATCAAATGAGACTTACTTTTCTCCAGCAAGTCATGACTAAGAGCATTATTTCAGCATTAGAGATCTGAATTTCTACAGAGTTCCTTTTCTCATTCAAATGAGGACACATCAGTTAGGCTCTATGCTGAAAACATGGATCAAAACCTTTATTTAAGACTTTCCTGGATGCTTCCTAAAGGAATAGTCTAATCAGTGCCTCAGGGACCCAGGAGACTGGAAAATGTGTGCAATGTGATGCCTATTTTATGTTTAATAAAATCAGATACTTCACTATTTTAAATCGTTGAATGTTTGTGGCTGTTCTCACTAAAGGAAGGGTGCCAAAGTCTGTGAAGATGTCCCAGCACTGGTTATGTTCGTGTCTGAAACTGAGAAGTGAAATTAACAGATTATCCCTTTTGGAGTAATTAAAAGCATTTGTTGTCTGGCCACCTTCTCTCATATCTTGATTTTCAAATTCTCATTAAACTAATAAAATAGGCTGACATCCTACCTGCTTCATAGCCAACAGGAGGTACATTAAGTTTGTATTTCATTAGCTAACAATTTATTGACTTTATCATATAACAGTTTCTGAATATTAATATGTAGCCTCTCTTATCTCTGGTACATTCTCCTAAGGATCTTGATGTACTTTCAAATCGAGTCAGTTTAATTCCACTGTCCTTTTGTGTGCTAAAATTGTATTGCTATCCTTGTCACACACATCAAAAAACTGTACATTGGGGAGCATCATTCCCATAACCTTCAAAATCTGTTGCAAAGTATTTTACAATATGCAGATTTTAATGTGTGGCATTCACTGAAATGAAATCTGCTGAAAGTTGTTCATTAAGAAAACACTATTCAGATGAGACAAACTACTTCATTGGGAATTATAGACTTGTACAGTGCTTTTACTGATTAGCTTAAGTAAAAACATTATGCTAATTCTTCCTGATGTCCAGCCTGACCCTCCCCTGGCACAGCCTGAGCTGTGTCCTCTTGTTCTGTTGCTGCTCCCTGGGAGCAGAGCCCAGCTCCCCCAGCTGCACCCTCCTCTCAGGGAGCTGCAGTGAGTGATGAGGTCTCTCCTGAGTCTCCTCTTCTCCAGGATAAACATTCCCAGCTCCCTCAGCCGCTCCTCACAGGAATTGTGCTCCAGACCCCTCACCAGCCTTGTTGCCCTTCTCTGGACATGCTCCAGCCCCTCCATGTCCTTCCTAAATTGGGGAGCCCAGAATTGGACACAGCACTCGAGGAGCACCTTCAGCAGCGCTGAGCACAGGGAAAGAATCACTGCCTTGATCCTGCTGGCCACAGCATTCCTGATCCAGAAATAGATTTATTTGCAGTTTGCTCCTTATCCCAGACTGCTTGTGGACCAGGGAGATGATGGCTGTACTCTGGCTCCTGCCCTGGCAAGGCTGTAGTTCATGACCTCTTGTTTTCAAATCTCAGTGCAGCTGAGTGGCAGCAAAACACAGAGGCACATGCTGCAGGCCAAGCTCCTCGCCCTGCAAGGCTGCCAGTGCAGTGCCTGCAATCTGTGGTGTTTGTCTGGGCTCTGATGAGAAAATGTAACCCTATAGCCTCTGTGTGCTGATAGGAATTCTCTGCCTGTGTGGTAGGAGGTGAGAGCACAGTCAGTAAGTATTTCATGCACTCCTCCAGCAGTAAGTGAGTCATTTCCTACCGTCCCTGGGAATTGCTCTCTGTGCATTCTGGGCATCTCCCTGCCCGTGGTCACTCAGAGGTAAGGACAGGCTGCAGGGTAAGTGCAGAAAGGCTTCAATCCCACCTTCAGGTAGAGTGGGAATATTTTTACAGTGTATTTTATCTCCCTTTCATGAACCAGCCTTTGTGGCTGCACTCACCTCATCCTCGGGAATGCCTTGGAGGCTGAATTTGTCAATTGCTTGCTGCAGGAGAGCCCTAGAGAGCATCTCCATAGCACTCCATCTGCTCCATCCTCAGGGGAGTATGAGAGCATCCTGCCCCTGAAGTGACTTCTGGCCACCTCCATGTGCGATGTGCCAGGCCTCTCCTGGGGGCACTCCAGGCAAGGGTATTGGCCCTGGCAGCGCCTGAGCTCGGGGTGCCCCTGGAGCAGCACATCTCATGCAGGGATGGCTTTATAAAATGCCCAACACTTAACAGGGGCTGCAATCTCTCTCTTGTGCTTGTGAGAGCTGCTGCAAGAGCCCTGACAAAATTATGGGTCTTCATCTGGTGGGGGGGAGTATAGATGATCATGGTGGGATTGCTATCACAGAATCCCAGACTGGTTTGGGTTGAAGGAACCTCAAAGCTCACCCAGTGCCACCCCTGCCATGGCAGAGACACCTCCCGCTGTCCCAGGCTGCTCCCAGCCCTGTCCAGCCCGGCCTTGGGCACTGCCAGGGATCCAGGGGCAGCCCCAGCTGCTCCGGGCACCCAGTGCCAGGGCCTGCCCACCCTGCCAGGGAACAATGTATTCCCAAACAGAAGGGCTAGGAAGACAAGGGAAAGTGACCTGCAGGGGCAAGTGACCAGGAGCGGCTATGGGAATGGAAACAAAGCTGACAGGGAAGGAGGTTGAGGATGACCATGTCTTGTTTTAGGATAGAAACACTTCTATCCAGCATCCACCAGCTCCAGGCTGGTTGTGATGCAGGAGCAGGTCCTTTTTTGCTAAGAGAGCAGGAGGTAGAGCAGCAGGTTGCCTAGCTGGGACCATGGCCTTTATAAGGCCTAATACCAAGGTCTTCTTGGCCCCAGAGCAGCAGTCGTCTCCAACCAGCTGTGGAGCTTCATCCAGCAAAGATGAAAAGTGGATATTTCCTGCCAAGCAAATATCTTCCACCTGGCAGCCACTAAGTGCCCACCTGTGTTTGGTGCTTGTCCTGACACAAGACCACGAGTTGTAAATGATCCTTGATTCCCCTGAGGAAGTGTCAGACTCTCACTCACAGAGCTGAGAGAGTGCACCAATGAATCCTCTTTGGGGTTGGAGGGTGTAGGGAACAGGTCTTGTTCACCAGGAAGTGGCAGAGCTGTGTGGGGCTGGAGCATCCCCAAACCCTCCTGGATCCGTGGATTGGGGCCGTTGTGCTCCCTGCTACCACGGCTGGGCTGTGCTGATCCAGCAGAGCTGTGGTGCCACAGAGCCCTGAGCTGCAGATCACTCCAGCAGACCTCCAGGCAAAACACACCTGATTATTGAGCTATTTCCCCTCGGCAACAATCTGTGCAAGAGTTCATTGGGCAGCACCGAGACGTGTGACTTGCAGGTACAGAACAATGCAAAATTTGTTCTTACAGTGTAAGTCGATTTCCATGTACAAACCCTCCTCTCCTTGTGCCACACTATATCAGCCTGGAGCCGTGGAAATCATGTGCTGTTAGGAGCCTGTGAGAGATTTATGCCACGGGAACAATGGAAGCTTGTTGTTCCGATGAGATGATATATGCCAAACGTTTTCAGACTATATATTTAACTAGAAAAAGTTTCAAAGCTCTGATATATGCAATAGAAGACTCATTATGCTGTACAGATTTGTACTCTCCCTAGTCTGATCTGACTGCACCTCTACATCATCTCCTGCTGTCTGTCAGTGCCTACTGGAGTGCTTGGAGCTTGGGACTAATCCAGAAGGGAGGGAGAACATCCAGGAGGGAGTGTGGGATTTTCTGCTGATTGACTGGAATGCAGTGTGAGGCTGTGTGTACTGCACTGAGAGGACAGGTTTGGAGAGGGCTTTAGCTCAGCCTGGGAGCTGGGACAGGTTTGGAGAGGGCTTTAGCTCATTCTGGGAGCTGGGACAGATTTGGAACTCAGCCTGGGATCTGAGACAGGTTTGGATAGGCTTTATCTCAGCCTGGGACTTGTAAGTTGGACAAACGGGAGAAGAAAACCCCATAATTCAATGTATTTGTTTAAAATATAAATGTACATAAAGGCAGTTGCCTAGGCAGGTGACAGTTTCAAGTGCCACACTTGAGCCATTCTGTGCCTCAGTCTGCCCACCTGAAGAAGTTGTTTAGCAGCTATTAACTACCTCAGGAGCTTCTCCTGACACAGCAAACCCATGGGCATGAGGTATTCCAGTATCCTTGGAAAGAAGTTACTCATTGGTTTTTCTTATAGCAAATCTTCTGGAGAGGCTTGGCAGTGTCCTGGGACAAGAAGAAATTCTTGGCAGGTGCCTCCCTGGGCAGCTCAGTGCAGGTCTTGTTGCCTTTTGCTGCTGTGTGTAAATGACAGGCTGGATGGGGCCTGCAGTGCTCTCAGGCTGATCAATGGCCATGATGTCATCCCCAGCTGGGACATATTTTACAGAGGAGTGTACTTGTCCCTTCCCTCACGTTCCCAGGGTTCCTGTAATTATGCCCCAGGCTAGTAATGAGCATGTTTGAGCAGCAGAGAGCCAAGCCAAGCTCTCCCAAACCCTTTGGCGCCTGGAGCTCATCCCAACGGGGCAGCTCCAGCTCAGTCCTGGTCCTGGCAGGCACTGGAGCCTGGAGAGCTGCTCTGATGTAACACTGGGACAGGGGCACGTGAATTTTCTTCTTCACAGGTCTACACAGGGTCTGCCACCAGAGCTACACATCTGGGGAACTGCAAGATATCCTGGGAATACGTGGCTGAGACACCACTGAGCATTACGGAGTGTTGTTAATAAGTTTAATCAGAAAATTCTTACTGTATTTTAAAGGTCAATTTTCAAAAGGAATTTTCCAGATTTGATGTAATTTTACCCTTTAGGTCACCCATTTTGCCAAAATCCACCTGCACTCCCTTCTTAAATTTGATTTTGGTCCATCACACATGACAAGATTCAAAAATAAGGGCCATAAACTTTTTCAGAATGAAGAATATAACTCTTAGTTGATAACTGTCTTCAGTACTTAATTTTTCTCCTTCAAAAGCCTGCTGGGAACAGTATTTGGGTGACACAGAGAAATTTTAGCCTAGAAAAACTCAGTCAGTGTGCATCCAACTGTTGTCCACAGTATTTGAAATGAGGAGTAGATGTGAGGGTTCGTACATCCCACTATTTTCACTATAATTGGAAATAGTTTACTGTAAAGTTGCTAAACGTGACCTTCCAGGTTGTTCTCTGGCTCTCACTTGAAGAGCTGTAGCAGCTTTTCTCTCTCGGTAGTTTTAAATATTTTGAATTAAATTGCCTAGTTTTAGAAGCCAGCATGTGAAGATGGGAGAGCAGACTGTGGCCTAGTGAAATGAGGAATATTGCTGGAATGGGAAGTGCAGGGAGATGAGCTGACCTTGTTTGCTTCTCTCAAGAGCCATCTGAAGGCCTGAGCTCTGAGCCCGAGCCATCTGAGCTCTGGACACTTTCTGCTTTCCCGAGCCTGTGTGAACCAGCAGTGTGTTGGGAGCCTTACTTTTACAGAAAAGGAAAGCTAGACTTCTCAAGCAGCTCATCTTTCAGCTGGGAACACGAGAAAGGGGCGAGAGTCCCAAAAATGCTGGGCAGCCTTTGGAGAGCTGAGCCGGCGAGCCCCAGGCCCAGCGCTCTGACTTCATGTGGATCCTGCTGAAGAGGGGAAATTTGAGCTGAGCTGTGTTGAAAATCTGTCCAACCCAAGCATTTTAAAGATATTTAGGCCTTGTTCCACTCACTGTTGCAAGACTTGAGTGAGACAGGTTATAGGTTTCAATTCCCTTGAAAGTGGTGGCAGGGAAACATTGAAGCCTATTCTAAAGCTCTGCATCTTCATCGAGGATCTTTAAAACCAGACTGGAGATTATTTGACTAAAAAAATGCAGATTCAGGGTTGTATTTTTAATTGCAAGACTATTCAACTTCCTTATAGATAGCCACAGCATAAAATAATGGGATGAGAAATAAAAAAAAATTATATTCTTATAGTTAGAAATTTCTTAAAATAGGTAAATATGGCAAAAGCTGGGGTGTGACCTGTTCTGTGCTTCTGAAAGATAACCAAGTCTAACAGCTTGTCTTGGCTCTTAATTTCTCCCTGAAAGCCTGGACTTTTGGTTTGGAAAAGATAATATCTTAACCATATATTTAATGATTGATGCCTCTGGATGTGTGTTCAGTGTGTATTATGCTCTCTTAAGGGAACAAACACAGATGTGGTTGTGTCAGCAGCATGGGAACACTCATTTAATCAGTGTTTTAAGTCAATATTTACTAATAAGACAAAACAACTTTTTGCTCTGTGGGGAATATAACATTTTATTTCCTAATATAACAGCTTATGGATGAAATCCTTCATTTACCCATTACACTTTCTTCTCATGCATCACTAATACAAACAAAAATCAATTTATTCAAGATGCCACTTGAATTTGATCTATTAATAATATTTCTCTAGAAATTTTCTAGTGAATAATTTTTAATCATCAATGATTTTTACTGTAGCTTAATGCTCTGGCCTCATCATTAACCTATGGTAGAGTATCATTTGTGAGGCACAAGAAATTTCAGTTAGAGTTGGACTCCTTTGAGAGCTGTAGTGTGGGGTTTTCAAGATAATCTTGCAGAAGTCATGTGAACTCCCATTCTCTGTTCCTGATCCAGCAGCAGCCTCCAATGCCTTTTAGACTTGGTTCTTAGTTTGCTCTTTCTTTGCTGTTGTTGCAAAGAAAAGCAATGGCAGGAGAATATCAAAAGTGCAGGAGAGTCTTGATGGATCCACACTGCCCACCCTGAGAATATTACAGGCATTGGTGACCCACTGCTCCCATTTTGTTTTTTGTTTGCAAATTTTAAGGGTCTTGGTATGTGCCAGACTGCACCAATGTCCAGCTTAGCAGGAGAGCTGGAGAAAGATGCATCTTACCCAGAAATACAATTTTGTATTTGCCTCAGCCATGGCCCTCTCCTTCAGCGCTGATGCTTGAGCCCTGTGCATGCTGCATCAGATGAGAAGGATCTCTGCCCTTCCCTTGCCCTCCTTCCCCTGTGAAAGCCACCCTGGTGCAGCCTCCAAACTGTCTCTGTGGGAAAGTGGAGCAGCTTATCTCTCGTGTAGGAAAATGTAAAGCTGAAAAACAAGGCTGTGCCTGGGAAATAACATTAAATGTGAAAACATACTGGGATAGCCAACTCAGTTTTGGATCCGTCGATCTAATATTGGAATTTTTACAGCCAGTTGCATTCAGCAAAGCATCCCTGGGATGTGCTGTGTGCAGCTCTGGTGCTGGAAAATTGATGCTTGCAGACTGAAATGAGGGCTGCCAGAATGAATCTCCACATGAAAAAGGAGGCCCTGTGAGTGCTGGATTCAGGTGGTGCCATCCAGGTCTGCTGTTGTCCCCTAGATCTGTGATACCTCCCTGAGTGCTGCAGGAGAGTGAGAGATTGGGCAAAACAATGGCAAGGCCACAGCAAGAAGCAACACGTGCTCTTGGGGAGCACAAGTCAAGTCATTCTTGTCATCAGACATCCCAGTCACCTGCCAGGATACCTGGGGGAGAAATTAGGGCAGCCAAACACATATTGTTTCTTTTGTTGGAAGTGCCAAGCTTGGTGGAGATGAATTGGCCATCTGTTCCCTCCCAGCCACGCTCTGGCAAGCCGTAAAGCTCCTTTTTATACCTTGCCACTTTCCATCAGTGCTAACAAAAGTCAGGGGGAATTGTTTGGTTTTTCCTCAGAACATTCTCCCCTTTGACAATGTGCAACCAAGAGCCTTTTTCCACAAAGTGTTGTTCTCCCTGTGGCCCCACTGTGTTTGCACAAGACATTCAGGTACCTTATCTCCAAGAGGAAGGGTAACCAGACACCTCTTCAGGCCTGAAACCCAACCCCTCAATGGACTGGCCAACAAAGAGCTCTTGTCCAAGCAAACACTGTTCATCCTGGTGTCAGTCCTTGGCTGCCACCTGCCCCACGCCTCACCCTGCAGGACAGGCCACAGCTCTCCTTTAGGGCTGGGGTCACGGCCTTCTCCCTCTGTGCTCCTTTCATGGCCCAAACAAGTTATTAGTTACATCCTAATTGATGCTGAGGGCATCCTCTGACAGGCTTTGGGAGCTGTGGAATCCCCCAGCGCCTGGATGCTTGAGCTCTTCTTTTGTCTGATAAAGTGTGTGAGATACCCTGTGCCAGTCATTGTCACCCTTTGTCATGGGATGTGTTTATCCACGTGGGAATGTGGAATTTAGCCTGTGTACAGTGCAGTTTACAGAGCACTGGATGTTATACATGGCACACAATAACATGTGTGCATGTGCAATAACTGATGCCTTATTCTGCTGAGTTTTTATCCATGAGAACACAGAGCTCTGTCTCCATGAGATCTCCCTGTCCCTGTGGCCACACAGGGGTAGGGAAGGGGCTCTTTGGGAGGCACAGGGGACAGAAGTGACTGCTTTCTGAGAAGATGAAGCTTCTGTCTGGAGAAATGGTTTTGTATATATTCAGATTTTCCAAATCCCTGTAAATACTTTTGCTAATAATTCTTTACAGTGTTTTTCCCTTCCTGAATGGCTGTGTCTGAGTGCAGACCAGCTAGTGGAATTCTCCTGTGTTAGTTTTCTGTAGGTATGGATTTTGAAGCTCTGTTTTGCTAAACAAAATTACACCCTTTAAAGACATTTCTCAGCTTTGTAAACTTGTCAGTGAAGGCTTGCTGTGTTCAGTTTGATGGATTTTTTTTTTAGTATCACTGACAGAGAAAGAAATCAGACACTGCATTGGTTCCAATGTGATTTCTTGCTATAGCAATACAGAAAAAATTCAATTTGAATTTTCCCTCCAGATAGCTTTATTAGAGACACATGATGGAGGGCACTAGGTTTATGTTTCTCTTTCAGAAATCTTTATTCCAGCTTCCTTTTCCTGACATAAAACATCCCATGTCCTGGCTGCATGGATGGGGAGCATTGGGACCAGTCTGGGATTTTGGAGACCCAGCCCCGGACCAGGGGGTGCTTTTGGAGGCTGAAGCCCCCCAGATGCCCACCTTGCTTTGCTCTGCTCCCCCTGGCAGCAGCAGAGCAGCTTGCTGTCAAAAGCCCATAGACTGAAGTTAGCAGCATCAAACAAATGTCCTGTGAGAATTGTCAGGCCATGAAATCATTGAATAAATAATCCCAGCCTTTTGAGATAGCTAATTAACTTCTGTGTGACTACTAGAGTACAATTTAATGTTTGGGTGCTGGAAGGGAGTCAGGGAATATTTACTGCTCATCTCAGCACCGTGGATTGCTACTGGCAGGTAACTAAATTCAGTCATGAGGTGTGGAGGGGACAGCAGGCCTGCTGATCTCTCTGCAAATGGGTGATGATTAATCACGTGAAGGGACGTGTAAGAAAGACTGGGAACCAGAGGAATTTGGAACTCTGGCTGTGGCACAGTCCCTCCTCCCACAGCAGGAGAGCC
Organism: Chloebia gouldiae; assembly: GCA_003676055.1. NCBI lineage: Eukaryota > Metazoa > Chordata > Aves > Passeriformes > Passeridae > Chloebia > Chloebia gouldiae. The sequence continues at coordinate 558,884 of QUSF01000103.1, read as the reverse complement.
CCTGCTCCCTGCAGCCCAGGGTGCAGCACCGAGGCAGAGGAGATGTGCACACTGCAGGGGAATTCGATCCAAAGGCAGTCTCTCTGTTCCAGAAGAACTTGCAAACCTCTGTGGCCCAGCCTAGCCCTCCCACCCCTGGGACTCCATGGTTTTGGTGCAGTTTGCATTTGACACCAGTGAAGCAACAAAGGTAATGAAGCCCCTTCAGTGGAGTTTTGTGATCTGGGTTTTGGGTGTGCTACTGAAAGGAGACAAACTGTGATTCTTTGCATTGATCCTTTAGACAAAATAAATCACTCCGGGGCACTTGAAACTTGCCTGGTATTAATGAACACCAAGGAGTTTTGCCAGAGCATTGCTGGTAATGCACCAAAATGACCCAGTTTTGTGTTTCACTCTGAAAGGTTCACAGAGCTGATCACATGGAGCTGAACCAGGCCAGCAGCTGCACTGCAAACCTCGGAGCTGAAATCCAACGCTGACAGCAAAGTCCAGCCCGATGGGTGGCAGGGTAAATCACTGCAGAGGAGATGGGCTCCTCCAAAAAGCGTGCTGGGCTCTAGTACCGACCTGTCTGCTTGGATTGTCTGCACCAGGGGCTTTGGCTGGGACTCCTGGTAAAGGCAAGGCCAGGCAGAGATGCTGGTGCTGTGCTACTCCTATCCTTAGAGCAGCATGTGGGAGGTAATTTTCTTTTCTTGAGTTGTTCTGGGCTTCTGCAGCTAGCAGAGAAGCTGCACTTACCTTATCCTGCCATGAACCACCTGCTGGTGGGCAGCAGGACATGGCATGTATCCTGCCCTGCATCTCAGCCCTGCATCCTGTCCCTGCATCCCAGCCCTGCATCTCTCGTATGGCATCTCCCCAGGTCCTGGTGTTCCTGGGTGTATTTTCAGAACCTGGTTTTGTCACAATAGTTTGTGTGGCAGCACCTGAGGCTCCCTGAGGCCCTGGAGAAGAGCTGAGGGAGGAGTGCTGGGCTCTGCCCTGGCACTGCTGTGCTGGCAGCTGAGGAATGAACTCAGGAACTCAGCCCTTCCCAGGGAGGGCACATGCCTTCAGAGGCTTCCTTGCCTCCCTGTCTCTCCCTGTCCTGAGCAAACACCTGCCTTCCAAGGATTCACCCTAGTACTTCTTTCCCTGTATCCTGATCAGCAAATGCAATTCTTGGAGTGACAGGGTGGAGACAGCTCTTAACCAGGAGCCGAGGGATTGGGCAGTGTCAAAACTTTCCTGTCCTGTTCCTCACTCCTCAGCATGGTTCCAGACATGCACACGTGTCCATACATCGCATGGAAGCAAGTCCCACACGTTCATTCTGCCCCTGAATCCTTCAAAGGCAGACTCCAGCCATGGCAGTAAATTATCCACAGACACACAACACAGACGGATTGTCAGGCTTGGATTTTTCCACTTTGTGCATTTAGTTTGACTCAACAGTGTCACCCCACTTTCTGCAGATTACAGAGTCCACGTTCTCCATAATTTGTATTGCTCCCATAAGGAGGGACTTTTGCTTTATTTCTTTCTTGTGTGCTTGCACCTGCTGAGTTTTATTGTCCTCTTTAATGCTTTCTCTGCACGGGTGTGTTCTCCCAGGCTCTGCTGTGCTGCAGGAATTCAGGGCTTTGCAAGGCTTGCCTGGAAAGGCAGGTTCAGGAGGAAGAGGAGGGAAGGCAGAGCAATCCACAGCATTGTGCACCCTGATGTCCACCTGGTAATCCAGCCCTGGTCTAGCAATGTGCATTCAAACATTTTATCCTTGAGGTGTTCCCATCACTCCTAGCTGGCCCAGCCCTGATCACCAGCAGGTCCATCCTGTAGCCAGCTGAGATGGTTCTGCTGGAGAAGAGGGGAGTTTCCAACAACTTCTCACAGGAACTACCCCTAGAGCCCCTCTGCTACTGAAACCTGGCCCCACAAACCCAATTACCAAATCAATTAATGCATCCCACAGTGTGGCTGCCACCCGGGCCCCAGCACTGACAGCCATGGGGGACCTCAATAACCTGCCCTGGGCAAACAGGTTTGCAGGCTGAACTTCTGAGCTGCTGGGAGGTGGGGTCCATGTTCTGGAGGAGGATTAAAGGCCAAGGATGAGAAATGCCTGTTTCTCATCACCTGGAGAAAAAGGGAATTAGTGATGAACAGAGGAACTGTGTAATGATGTAAGCTGGGGAGAAGGGAAACACACAGTCCAGAATGTTCATGAGATGCAGCTCTGGTGGTGTGGAAATTTCAAAATACGGCTGTATGTGCTCCCATGCTTCTGGAACATCCCTCAGATCCTGCTGGGATCCAGAATGGAACAGTCAGAGAGTTTTCTTGGGCTCAGCTTCGTGTGTATCTATGCCCCATTAACATGCATGACTTCTTTTTCTTCTTGTCAGCATCTCTGGTGGTTGTTGGTTTAATTAACACTGTAAATGTCCATCCTGTTCTCAGGAGGTGCCCAGCCCTGCATGCTGTTGTTGTGACTGCTGCAATCACACCCCAGAGCTCTGTGGTCCAGGCTGTAAAGTGATCACAGCATCACTTAAACCACAGTGTGGTTTTCTTGGCAATAGCTCAGCTACTGTTGCGGCCAGAAACAGATTAGATGGGAAGACAGCAGGAAAGCAGGAGCTGAACCCTGCATTGGAAACATGGGTGTGTCAGTGGCTGCAGAGGTGTAAAACTGTCTCCTCTTTGCAGGTACAGTTTTGCCCAGGTGGCTGCAGGGATGTAAGCAGGAGGAAATGCAGATTTACTCGGGCATGTTTATAATTAATCACTCACTAAATTCCCCTGCTCAACCCCACAGCATCTCAGCTGCAGCTTCTCCCAGGTACATACTTTGAGGAAAATCCCTGTTTCCTGACTCATGCAACCTTTACTGCTGCTGCTGACTTCAGTGTTGTTCCTGTAGGACATCCCAAACCTAGTCAAATATTTCCAGAGGAGGAATTAATTATAGAGCATTCTTCCCATGTTTTATGACATTAGCTGGAGTTCCCATCCAAGAACTGAAGAGCCCACATTTGTTTGATTATCCATTGCAATGTTTGTTTTTCTTCCCATTAGACAGAAATGGGCTTGTCAGAGCTGCTGTCACTGCATGGGCAGGGAGATGTGGCTGAGGAGAGGATGTGTGAGCACAGCCCTCCGTGGGTGAGTCAGAGCAGTGTTCCCCATCCCATCCACCATCCTGCCCACCTTCCTGGAGCCTCCCTCCAAGGCCCAGTTTCCTTCTGGGTATCCAATATTCCATCAGAGGGGGAAGAAAATGATGTCTGCAAAGGTGCTAATTGCTCATGTTTATCAAGAGCCTGAGAGCCTGCAGGAAGGTGGGGGAGCATTTCCAGCTCGGAAAGTTCCGCCTGCCCAGCTGCTGCGGAGAACTCAGCCAGGCTGATTTACGGCCCCATTCACCAGCAAATGCTTCACCCAGGGCTGGGCTCTTCTTTCAAAGCTGAGTGTTTAGGACAGGGATGATTAGAAGTGACTGACCTAGCACATGAGTCAGACTCTAATAACAAACCAAACATACAAATAGCTGTTCATAAATGACAAAAGCTGCAGCAAATTAATGCTCCACAGCTTGGCTCTACAAGAGTGAGAAATCCAAGAGGAGACCACTCAGGTAAGGGAGGTTAGTGGGCAGACTAATCCAGCTCAAGGTTGTATCTCAGTCCTTGCAGCACTGCAACGTGTGGGAGAAGCATCATGCACAGCCAGGATTTATCCAAAGAGGTCAGTGGTAGGAGCTGACGACTGTGATACTTCATCAGCCAGCTCTGAATAACCCAAAACCTCTTCTGGTCACACCACTGTCTGATCAATTCCATTTAAAAGTGACAACAACTTTGAATTTAACAAAAGGATAAGGAATACAAAAAAAAAAAAAAAAAAAAAGGGCAAAAATAATAAAATTTGAATCTCCAGGTTGTAAAGCACTTGGCTGGAGGAACTCCTGTAGGACTCACCTCAAGTTGAGGATACAGTCCTGGACATAACTACTGAAGTCTTCTTTGACTATTGCTGACTTAAGAGCACTCCCTATGCAAAAACACAGCAGGGGAAATCAGTGACTTTTTGGAAAGGTCAGGAAAAGTTTCAGTTTTCTGAAAATGCTTGGCCATTGAATGCTGCTGCCAAAGGCACAAAGCAGAACTACATTTGCAAATCTGTCAGACAAGAAAAGTAGTAATAGGTTTTTTTATATATGGAAGTGTTTTCAAGTAATCTTATTATCATAAATGTAAGATTTCATCAGCTTATACTTCAGGAGGACTGCTGAAGGGTTTTTGTTGGTGAGTTTGCCATTTCTCCAAGGGGCTGTGAAGATGTTTGGCTAAAAGGCAGATGTTCTCACTCAGCATTGCTGAGGAAGCTGATTGACTGTGAGTAGGTGTCAGGTTTGGGTACAGGGGTCCTCTGTTAGAAGATGTTGGGGTTGCTCAACAGGCAGTCCCTGAGCAATCTGTCATGGGCATAAAAGACTCTACTTGGGTAAAATTAATTTGTTGCTCATTAAAACAAAGGCAATCTTTTTTTTTCCCCCTTCTCTGCCTGTCTGATGGCTTTGCCCTTTCTTAAATCTGCTTTTCCAGAGATGCCACCAGGATCTCTGCTGGGCTCAGCTGCACCCTGCAGAGTCAGCTGGGCCAGGCAGAGCTGGGTGAGAGGGGCCCTCAGCTCTGAGTGTCCCTGCGTGCAGGGAGGGCTCTGAGCAGGGCCCAGGCTCTGCCCTCAGCATCTCCTCTCCAGGCTGAGCAGCCCCAGCTCCCTCAGCCTTTCCTGGGCACTGAGATACTCCAGGCTCTTGCTCAGCTCCAGGAGCTCCTGTTCCTGCTGTGCTGAGGAGCCAGAGCTGGGCACAGCACCCAGATATGTGTATCTTAACCTGGCCTTCCCAAGAATATCAATGAGTCTGGTTATAAAGCATTTCCAGGAGTACGACTGTGCTGCTCTCTTGTGGGAGGCTGTTCCCAAGTATAATTAGAGTTTTGCTCTTTGGTAACTTTCCTTGTCTTGAAACTTTTACTGTCACTTTTATTAATGAGTTTTTGCTTTAGTGTTATGATACCTTTCTGATTTTCACTGATTCACACATCTGAGGACCACTAGGGACCACTGGCCTTGCAGCCTAGCTCCTTCCTGACACTTGAATTAATTTCTACATTTTTCAGCTAAGGCAAATTGTCTTTTAAATTTCCAGAATAACACCTGGAAAAAGACTTTGGTGCCCGAGCTCAGAGCAGCTCAGACTTCTTTTGGTGCCCAGCCTGCAGCCCTTGTGGGGACCAGCAGGGCATTGCTGCTCAGGTGGGGAGGCAGCTGCCTGGAAATCCCTCCTGGAGCCAGGCTTTCCTTTCTCCTCTGGCATCCAAGCAGAGGGATTACCTGATCCCCAGCAAATGGTCAGTGCCCTTGTGCCCTGCCTGGTGCTGAGATTTGTAGTGCTTGAGGAACGTTTGGGGCTTCCTCCTTTCCCAGTGGGCTGTGGGAAGCAGGATCTGTGCCAAGGCAGGACCAGCCCGGTGTGCTGCAGCATTCCCAGCCAGCCATGCACTGGGAGTGCTGATTGTTGATGATGTGGGGACTGAGCAGAGCCAAAGTGCACAAGCGCAGAGAGGTCCGGCCTCAAAGTCCTCTCTGCTGTGCCAATGGACTGCAGAGCTCCAGCCCCCAGTGCTCATTGCTGGCAGGACAACAGCAGGGAGAAAAACAATCCCTGAGCAGCAAATACGGGCAAAGCTTTCCATACAATGGAAAAATACAGATGCATCTGCCTTATAGTGTCCGAGCTCTCTACAAGAGCTGCTTCCACCCCCCCATTTCCTGCCGGTGTGGCTTTCCTGGAAATGGATGCTGTGTCCTCAGCCCAGGGCTTGGCTGGGGCTTCTGGTTGTGCTGCTGCTCCCTCACCTGCTTGGATGCTCCTTTCTTCCTGGAGCTGCAGCATCCAGAAATGAGCACTTCACAGAGCTGTGGCAAATCGAGCTACAGAGTGAGACAGTGGAGGCACTCACTGCTCTCAGTGTGCATTTAATAAACAGGGTCATTTGGGCTCAGCTCTGCAGAGTGGGCTGCTCTGGGTTATTGGTCTATATATGGCTTTTTATGTAACATGAATTCTCAGTGTAGAGCAGAGCTGGTGGATGTTTCTAAAGTAATTCTTCCAAAAATTACTGGTCTTTAAATACATCTAAAATGTCCATTTGGCAAATTTTCCTACTCTAAAAAAATCTGAGATTAAAAAAAATAAGTTAATAGGGTTAAAGTACTTCAAATCTTATAAGAATGTTTTAAATTTTTTTTTCACTGAAATTTTTGGTAAATGAAAGCTTTGTATTTGCAAGAGTGCTCTGTTCTTGAAAGCTATCAACTACTTCAAAGCATCTTCAGTCCTTTTGTACTTCTTCTGTTGATCTTTGAGCCATTTGGCTGATTCCAGTCAGGAGGGATAGAATCCATGGAGGTAACTCCCAGGTTCATCCAGCCTGGCACTGTGGTGGTGTCTGCACTTGAGCTGCATCCCTTTGCCACTGCCTTCCCCTCCTCAGATTCCTTTTGGGTGCCCCTTGGAATAAATGGTAGGATCTTCTGGACAAAAACACTTTTTCCAGTGCTTCGCAGCACCCCAAACACTTCCAATTTCAGACAATTGCTACAACAAATAGCAGAGCACTCACCTGATCCATTCTTCTGGGGCAGAGATTTTCTTGCTTTGTTTTCTGCTTTTCTTTTTACCACTTGTAATTCACAAAGATGCTTCCCCACAACTGCTGTAACCACTGAAAATTATGGATCTGTCCTTTTCACTATTCCTTTCCCCACTCCTCTCTGAACCTTCCTCTTTGCTGGTAACACTCATCTGTATTGCAACTTTCCTTACATTTTGGCAGACCTTGGGAGTTTCAGCAGCAATAAATTTAAATGGATAGAATTAAGAAAAATGACAGCTTTTTGGAACAGAGAGCAAAGCTTTTTTTGGTGGTTTTTCCTTTTTGTTCCTTTTTCTAGATATATCATCTAGGAGACTGCTTTTATATAGAAAAAATATCATGTGCCTAAATTTGTGTAGATTGAACCTAGAATTGAAAAAGGAGCACCCAAGATCATAACCTTTTGTTTTTTGTTTTTGGTTTTTTTTTTGGTTGTTGTTTGTTTTGTTTTTGGGTTTTTTTTTTTTTTTTTTTTTCTTGGTTTTTTTTTTTGCAATTAACGCAACATTTAATATTTTGCTTACAGTAAACTTTTGGAATAGGCATGAAATGACAATTTCTGGATTTTGATAATGATCACAAAGGCCCTAATTTTGGGTACTGCTGGGACAGATCTGCTTTCCTGGAGTTACACTCCATTGTGCCAGCTGAAGGTGTGCACTGAGAAATCCCTCCTGAACCCCAGGCTGCAATATTGCTGTCTTTTGCCTCTCAACCTTCCTTCAGAAGATCCTCAGCAGGGCAACTGTGCCTGTGCCTGTGCACCAGGCAAGGAAAAATACCCTTGGGCAGCTCTGTGATCCCCAGCACAGCTGGAGAAGGCACCTCCTCTATCGAACAGCTCCTGCTCCTGGCACGGCTCCCTTGGGGCTCTGCCTCATCCACTTTACAGCACTGCCAGTGCCAGGTCATCCCTGGCTCCTTGGGGAGCCCCTTCCCTGCTCCAGCAGGTCTCACCAGCAGGAATATTTTCCAGATGTGCACCCTGAGCTCTGCTCCTTGCTGTGCCCAGGGGCTCTGAGTGTGTTTTTCACATAAGATGTATTCAGGCAAAAATGCTGCAGCCTGGTAGGACCAAGGCTTTCCACTGGTTCTGAAAAGAATCCGTGGCTGAAGAAAATAAAATGACAAAACAACCCTTGGGAGGAATTGCTGTCCATGGAGATTTGGAAGCATTTGGAGGTTGCCTCTTCTTCCCAAGAGAAACTGCTCTTGCCTGGCCCCTAAATTTGCTGAGAAAGTAAAGCCCTCCTGTGTGCTCTGCAGGGGCTGAGGGAATCTCCCAGGGGCTGTCCTTGCTTTTTCTTCTGGTACATCAGGACCTCACCACAAGAACTGCTGTCATCTGAGCAGGGCTGATTTACACCGGGTTCCTTCATCTCCATGCAAAGCTGATCCTCACTTTCCTTTGGGAAGGTCCAGGTGGTGCCTTGAGAGCACCAGGCCACCTGCACTTGTGAATGTGCTGGACTGTCCTGGTTCCCTGGCCTGGCAACGCCCAGGTGTGCTCCAGGGTGGCTGGTGTTACCTGTGGGTGATGCTTTCACTCTGTGTTGTTTTTCCTGGGCTGCAGCTCATTGTGTGCTGTCCCTGGGCTGGGCTGTGGTGGGGATTAAAGAGATGGACTGGGATGATCAGGACCAGGAGATGGAGATGTAGCTTCCTGTCCCAGAGCCTTTGTCTTTGGCTACTGGTTCTGCTCCTAATTCCCTTAAAAAGCAAATCAGAGCCTCAGCCACCATGTTACCAGGTGCATTGCAACCCTAAACCTCTAAGGGCTGGAGGAACATATTCCTTTGTATTTAGGGGTCAAATGGAGAATGTGATGATGTTGTGACACTGACTGGGGAATCTCCTGACCAGTTTCACCCTTCCAGAGGCCCGTGCCAGTGGGGACACTGGAAGTCCATGGGCAGAAGAGCCCTGAGGATGAAGGTGCTGAGGTTGTGTTCAACATGGGATAGCAAAGAGAGGAGTAGCTGTATATGGTTTTGTTGGCACCAGGAGTGCTAAAAGGGTGGGGTGAGGAGTGTGGGTCTTCCTGCTTCTCAAGGAAGTGTTGTTTTGTCAGATCTTGTTTTAATCCTGAGTGATCTCCAATCCCATCAGCACATTTAATTAAACATTATCCTAAAAAATTGTATTTATCTATTTCTTCATCTGAGGATACTGAATTTGTACTTTACAGGATTGTTTGTTGTGTTGGTATTGATCCACCTAAAAATTACCCTCAGAAGAAGAGCAGAATGTGTGTTGGAAGGAAGGAGTGAGTTGTGATGCAATACCCAGAGCTCTGCAAGCTGCATCTGCAAACAGCAGCAACAAAAACAACAGCCCAGCTCTTTTTGTGATATGTGAAGTGCAATTATGAGGTGAAATATGAAGCTGGTATCTTAATATCTTAACAATACTGAATTTATTTTCAAAGCTAAGCTGTGCAGAATGAATCATTTTTCAGTGGACCATATGGAAAGGCACTTATCTAAACCCCCTTCTTAGTCCCAGGTGTGCTTCTCTGGCAAGAGCAAATCACACATAGTGCTTGGAAGAGAACTTAAATTCCAGATGCGCAATTTTAAAAGATGCATTTGCAAAAATAAGGCCAAATTTTGCAATATGTTATTTTTCTGCTGCTTCAGGGATGTTATGAAACCCCTGTTATTTAGGGGTAACAGCCCCAACATGCAGCTCAAGGGATGCCCTTTCCTCCCATGTCCCTCCAGTTTGATGCCAGCGTTGATTTCCGAGGAGCAGGGCTGTCATGGGGAAGTGTTTAATGCCTGAGTGCTTTCCTTGTCTCCAGTTCATAAATGCAGAGAGACAGCAAAGGAAGGGTTTGTGTTGAGATTGTTGCTGACAGATCCAAGGGGGAGAGCATCAGTTTGCCTTTCAGTGCTCCAGGGGTGCAGCTCCTGCAGCTCCCTGGCACGGGGAAGATGCAGTTCCTTCCATGGGGCCGAGAGAGCCAGAGCCTCTGCCCTTCTCAGGGAAATTGCTTTCCTTGGGAAAGCCAAGGCTACCAGGCAACAGGTCAGGTCTATCTTCAGTTCTTCATTGCCTTGTCACCCAGTAAAATAGAAATCACAGACATGAATTAAGTCTGATGAAAAAAATACTGACAATTACTTTAAAAAAATTATTTAGAAATAATTCCCCTCTACCAGGAATTTCAGTTTTGGTAGAGACTGGAGTCTGTGCACAGATCTTCATTGGAGTCTTTTGCAATGGATCTTCATTGACCATTTTGTTTTGTAGCACCAAATTGATGTGGTTTTATCAGAAAACCTGGGTGAGGCTGTTGAGCACTTCCAAAGTGCAATCCGTGAGCAGCATTTGGAAGGACTAGAGAAAAACCTGGTTAGACATTGTGAGTGAGAGCTGCAGAGTGGGGTCCAGCTGTGGAGGGAATATTTCCTCTCAGATACTCAGATACTGAGCAGAGATTCCAAACTGGTTGCAGTGACAGCTGTCAGTCAGAGGTGAGGTTAAACCTCACACCTGGCAGCAGGAAATGGAGCAAAGCCCTGGCTGCGTCTGCAGGTGATTTGGTGCAACGGGAGCATATCATGAGACAGAACCAGTTGGTGTTCAGGCCTCTAAACCTCCTCCAAATGTATTTGGGATTAATGTTAGGCTGGGATTAGTCTGGCTTCCTTTTAGAAGGAAGGAACAGGATGCCCAGAGAAGCTGTGGTTGTCCCTGGGTACTGGCAGTGTGCAAGGCCAGGGTGGGCATGGCCTGGAGCAGCTTGGGATGGTGGAAGGTGTCCCTGTGGGAATGGGATGGGCTTTAGCATCCCTTCAATGCAAACCACTCCAGGATTTTGTGATTTGCTTCAAAGCTGCACTGGTGCTCAGGAGATAAAAGCTCCTGCTGTTATCAATATAGGACCAGGTTCTGTGGTCTTGGTGAGAAATTTCTAGAGTGGAAATCAGCAGATGCAGGGGTTTTGCTTCATTCAGATGCTGTGGATTACTGTGTGACTCTAGGCAGGTTAGTAACTCAAAGCTTTTTTAACCCACTCCTGGGAGAACAATGGTACATGGAGGCAGGGACAGAGCGTCAAAACTCTTTTGATTCAGTTCTGCTTTCAAGACTAGGTAGAAAAGAATCAATTCCTACTTTTGTTGAATGAGTATTAATTTAAAATATCCAAAACAGGCAGAGTAGCGTACATCACTTCCTGCTCAATGCTTGTGGCAGTGCTCAGGAGTGGTACTGCAGGAGGGCATTTTGAGAGGTTCTGACTCTCTGGTCCCTGCTGGCCTCTGTTTGCTTGTGGTAACTTTGTGGAGCAGCAGAAAGTGAGGGGACAGCAGAGGATGAGGACAATGTCACCTCTGCCAGAGCAGCTGCCAGCTGGTGCCTAATCTGTGGAAGGGCTGCAGCCCTTGCATCCTGCCCTCAGACAAAGCTCACCTCAGAAACCACACCCAGCCAGGCTGTACTTCCCTTGCTGCTTGGTTCCCTCCATCCCTGTGTCAGCTCAATTGGCAGGTGGCTGCAGTTCCAAAGGCATGAGCAAATTCCTGCAAAAAGCCTGGGGAGTAACTTTTATCTTGAGACCTTGAGGTGCTCTGGAATTTCTCCAGTTGGTTCAGAGGATGGGATGGCCTGCAGGAGCTCAGTACTAAGCTAAGTGATTCAGAGAAGCCTGACGAGCTCCATATCCTAATAACACAAAATATCATTGACTGCCTTTAAGTAATTTGAAGATCCCAGTCTGTTATATTTATGAGACCATGCTTAGGGAGGCACCAAGCAGACTCTCCTGAGTCCCCTCCAGAGTAGAAATATTCATACAGACTTGTCTGCAAGGGATCAAGCTTTACTGTTGGCAGAGCCTGTGAGTTATGGCATGATGGAAAGGTAAATTTGGTTTAAAGTCTAGCAGTTTACCTGAGTGAAGTGACACAGGTTCAGAGGGCTCTGCCTCACGCTGCAGGAGGAGCCATGACCAATCTGCAGTTGAGGTGATGCTGCCAGGACTGATGATGATCTTCACAGCAATGAGATTATCCCAGAATAGTTTAAGGAGCAGAGGTAGCTGAGTTCTGGTTAGATAATCTCCACCAAAGGAGTGCAAGTGCAGTGGATCCCCCTGTGTCCCCCACATCAAGGGCTGCTTGTTTCTGACTCAGTGCCCAGATGGGCCTGATAGCTGTTGGTCTTTCACTGGCATTTTAAATTTCCTTTCCCCAGTTTTGAAAAAAATGCCTTTCCTGAGCCAACTTAGAAATCCTTTTTTTTTTCCTTTTGTTTGGCTTTTTTGTTTCTTCCACATCATGTAGCCTGGAGACTGCAAGAGACTGATTTGCAAAGAAAAATATCTCTGTTGCCCAGGCTCATAATTTATAGAATGGCTCTTCCGACCAGTTGTGTTTTCCATTTCATATATTCTCTGTTTTTCAAATCTGCCCCTTCCAAGCGGAAATGCAGCGCTCCACAGAGCTGTGATGGGGGATGCTGCCGAGAGCTCTGTTTAGAGGTCAGGGGCCTGGGGCCAGGCGTTCCTTTCCTTCTGCTCTGAAAGAGGCTGAAGACAAAGGTGAGGAGAGGAAGGGGAGGTAAAAATACCCTAAGATCATAAACAGCCCCACATGTGCAGTCCCAGGGCTGCATCTCACACTGTCCATGACCACAGTGGGCTCATGACTGTTCCCTCCAAACCTGAGGCACCATTTCCCAAAAACCCTCTGCTCCCAGGTACAGAACCACAAGCAGTCAGCCCTGCCCTTTCCCTGCAGCCGTTTCCCTGGGAGGAAGGCAGCCATGGGGCCGGTGGCCGAGGCAGGGGCTCCTGGGCACACCTGGCTCTGTGTGACAGGGGTCACAAACCAGGTCCTGCAGTGTCACACACCTGGGCACTGTGGTGTCACACACCTGTGTCCTGCACTGTCACACATCTGTGTCCTGCTGAGCCACACCCAGGTCCTGCTGTGGAAGGGACAAAGGGAGGAGGGCTGTGGGGCCAGGTGTGAGCCCCTGCTCCTGTTCACAGCCATGCTCCCCCCTCTCCATGCCTGAGGCACAGCCAGTACAGATCAGCACAAGGCAAAATTGCTGCTGCTCTGAAAATGGCCTTACTGGACATCATCAATGGTCAGGCTGCTGGAACTTCAGGCTCCTAGTAAATGCATGTGTACCTGACAAAGGATATAAACCAGGGAATCCTCATGGTTTCCATGGTGTGTTTTACACTGGCACCTCTTTTATTGGATTAACAGGGCACTGCCTGACTTTTGCAAAGTAAGCCAAGGCCATCTGGCCCTGTTATGATGCCCATGCAGCCTTGGAGCCATGGCAGGACAGGGCACTTCCCACCAGACTAGACTGTAGGCTCGGTGGAAGACCTCATGTGTGCAGAGCCCAAAGGCACCTGAAGGACAAAAACACTGAGATGTGACTGCAGGACAGGCCTCCTGCTCCTCTCCCTGTTCCTGCTCCCCAGCCTGCTGGTGGTGAAACAGCCAAGCCAGCCTTTCTTTAGGAGGTATAGCTGTGCCTCTGCTCCATTTTAGCATTTCTCAAAAGCCTAAGCAAGGGTCAGGTCTAAGAATGAGACTTGAGGGCTGGCTGGGGTATGGGGAGTGGGACTGGGAAAGCATCTTCCCAGTAAAGGCAGGAGGCTTCCTGGAGCAGCCCCAGCTCTGCAGAGCTCCCCATTAGTACAGGGGCTGTTCATCCAGTTCTGCACTGAATGCTTGCAACTATAAACTTATATGGTTGGTAAATAGAACTGATACAGAAATGAATATTTTTTCCTGGATCAAAACAAGAAATGGGTTTTTTTTTCCAGTCATCAAGATTATGTTTTTTTATAAAGGAAAATGTTTCACTGTGATTAAATTAACATTTTCAGATAAAAAAGAAAAATTACATTTGAATATTTAAGATACAGTTGTACCTGCCACCTGAGAGGCATTGTGTAATATGATGCTGTTTTTCTGTTAAAAGCAACAGCTAAATCCTTAATCATGGAATCCCAGACTGGTTTGGATTGGAAGGGACATTAAAGCTCATCTCTTTTTAATCCCCCTTCCATGGGCAGGGACAACTTCCATAGACCAGGTCGGTGCAAGCCCTGTCCAGCTTGGCCTTGGACACTTCCAGGGACCCAAGGACTTCCAAAGCTTCCTTGTTTATCAGTAACTTGCTTCTTACTAATTTACTGGGACAGAGCTGCCACACCACAGCCCCATCATGGCAAAACCAGTGAGTGCTGCCCAGCCTTGAGAACCCAGGCTGCAGAGAGCTTGCGACAGATGAAATATAGAAGAGGGGAAAAAGCAAAGACCAACATTTTTATTATTATTTTTTCTAGTGGCCTCTGAGCTTTCAAGACCTTATTTTTTTTCCTTCTCTTTAAAACTTTCCTTTACAGCAACGAGGAATGGGAATACGTATGTTAGGAAAAAAAGAAAAAGAGGGATTTGTTGATAAACACATAAATCCAGGAAATGGGGATTTAAGCCATAATTTTGATGAAGTGGTGCTTACTGTACTTTGTGAAAATACTCCCTTTATAAATTGATATTAAACAAACAGCACAGAACAGTCATTTTTAAGGACCCTTTACATAGTCAGTCAACTATTAAAAAGGGCTTAGGGCAAATGCAGACCAATCCTACCCATAATTTTTTGACTGATCATTCTTGACAGCTGTGTGGGAATCTCTGGGCCTAGAGGGATAAGTTCACAAGGAAAGATCAAACACTTGAGGAGCTGGGCCAGAACGGTGACTAAAGCTGAGTTTAGCAGGTTTGAGGGATTCCACTGGCACAGCCGCCCGAGAGAGGCAGAACTGCTTTAGAGGGTTCAAGGAATCACTTACTGCTCCCAACTGTGTCTGACTTTCCTACCCAGGAGGTCTCTTAGGCACTGAAATGTTTTTTCCAAGTAAAAGGTAGCTGTAGCATCAGGGTTAGTTATTCCAAACTGGACAGGATCAGGCTCCTGGGAGAGCATGGCACCAGGAATAATTCTGCCAAGAGCCAACAAACTGAATGACCTAATAGGGCTCTTTTCCACCTCTGATTTTCAGCACATGAAATGCTGTGGCTTCTGCTGCTCCCATGCTGTGATCGGGTGCTCCAGGGCTGAACAAAGACCCTGCTAAGCCTGGCTTACAGTCAGGGCTCATCCCTCCAGCAATGCTGGAATCAAACTGCAAGAAGGCTGGATTGTTCTGACTTCTTAGTCGGGATTGTTTGAGATCAAACCTCACCGCAGTGAGCACCATGCACACCAGGGACTGCTGGCCCCAGGCACCTGGGAGAGAGGAAAGAAGGAAATGACTTCACTTGGAACCCTGAAAGAGAACCAAAGCCTTGTGAGCCTGTGTCTGCCTCCTCCACCACTCCAGCCTCCCCCTGCACCACCATTCCACCAGAAGAGCTCCCTGGCCACACTTCCCAGGCCCAGGAGTTCTGATGCCACAAGCTCTAAGCAGTCACATCTACACAGAGCTGGCAACACTGGCTGTTTTTAGGAACAATCTCTTTCCAGAAGTGTTATTTTTTTCTCTGAACAGTGGACTTCAGGACACTTCTCAAGGTCATCAGGGTTTCTCTCTCCCACACACATGGCTGTAAGTCCTGGTAGCTCAGTGCACCACGTGTGTGATGTATTCCCACAGGGAATCTGCCTCTGGGATCTGCATCCCAGCAGCACAGGCTTCCATTGCCAGCACAGCTGCCAGCACATGCTCTGGCAAGGCCCAGTTTCCTTTTCCCAGTGCCATGGCAGGACCCACAGCCCCCAGGGAGCTTTTTCTGCACAGCCCGAGAGCACCCAGCACCCAGGTGCCATGGAGAGCTGAGCTGCTGGGACAGACAAGCCCAGCTGAAAATGTGCACCCCAAACAACCCACAGAGGGACACCAGCTGCCTCCCAGCTGGAAAAGAAAACTGAGAATAATTCAAATAGGCTTGCCATAAGTCTCTGAAGGGCTCTGTGCTTTCCAAGGGCATCATGGACATCATCCTTCTTACTGTCTTGTTGATCACAGTTGTGCAGACACACAGACAAACAATTTTCTTAAGGTCTTTTCAATACTGAAGCCAAGATTTTGGCTGCTTTTTAACAGGACAGACATTGTTAGCTATTTCAGGCAGAATACAGGTGGGCACAAAATGATAGGCAAATTTTTACACTTAAGAGAAAGCTGAAAACAAGATTATACTTATACAATATGCATACAGTGTTCTCCCACCCACTCTTGGATGAAAGCTTAGAGCTTTTCTAAACCTTCTTACCACACAGGTATTCCACATAACAACAAATAAGTTTGCTGACATCAAAGAGCTACAAGGATTTGAAACATCTCAGAATCTGTGGGCAATAATTACATCCCGAAAGCATTCACCCACGTTTACAGATAGAGAAATGAAGATAGAGAGGGCCATGTACTTCCTCATTTATCCTATCAAATGGAATTACAGGAGCAATGAATTTGGCTGGGAGAAGTTCCAATTATTTGCTTAAGGTCACAGCAGATAATCAAGGATGGAGCCAGAACAGGAACCCAGGATTTTCCAGTCCTATTTGTAATGCACTTGATCATCCTGACTTTGTAATTTGTCAGCAGAGTGAATGATCAGTGCTCCTGTCAGTGCTCACAAACCTTTCTGTCACCAGGGCCTGGCACCTCCTCATTCAGAAATGCACCTTCTCCAAAAATCACCTCCAAGGGAAGCCTAGAGGCTCATCACCACCTGTCCAGCACAGTGACATGAACCCTAACCCTAACCTGATCAGCCAGTGCCTAGAAAATCAGGGTACCAGTTTGACAGCTGTATTCCATGTCTGGTGATGCCCTCATTACAAATGCTGATTATCCAACCACTTTTTCCTGGCAATAAAACCTTGACACAAGCTTAGGAAATCTACTCTACTTGTGAGGAAAGTGAGGTAAGAATATGTTTCCATTTACTCTCTGAAAGAAAACAAAAACAAATGACCTGCTACTGAATGTTCTTTTTATTCAGAAAAATAAATCAGTGGCACTTGTTCTAATTTATGTTTCACTAGCTTTTCCTTGAGATTATTTAAAAGAGAAAAAAAAAAAGACTGTTTCTGTGGTTAGCTGGGAGAACATGAAGGACTTTCTAGTCCTGTTTATTCTCATTAGGGGCTATAAACTTCTGCTTCTTGCTGTGTTCAAGTCACTGCGAGCTCTTTCAAATTTCAATGATATTCCATAAATTTAATTTTAAAGAATACAGCAAATTATTAATGACAACTTCATGTTAAAAAAGAAGGTGTGGGGAGTTAAATTCATCCGGGCTTTTGACTCCTACTAAATCAATAGGCTTCAGTTTCCCTTTTCAATTAAGTCAATACCAGAATTATCTTTTCCTCTCTTTAAGAAAAAAAAATTGAAATCAGACATGACAAAATCGAAACAGGGGAGACAATAAGAAATAGAAGTCCATCCCATACAGCTTCTATTTTAGCATGAAGAACAAATGGATACTGAGAGAGCAGCTGCAGGCTAAGTGCCTTTCCAGAGGAAACTCTGGGGAGGAAAATCCAGAGCATGGGGATGCTCCTGCAGGACAGGGGGAAAGGAACTGCAGCATAAGTCAGACCAAGAAAAGAAAGAGATCCCAAATCAGACCAAGGAAAGCAAAAGAGAAGGTAAAATTACATTTCAAATAAATAAAAGTTACATAGAAAATTAAGTAGCTTCTTCACCACTTCAGATAGTGATAGGACAAAGGGGAATAGTTTCAGACTAGAAGAGGAGAAATGTGTATAAGATGTAAGGAATAAATTCCACCTCTGTGGCACAGGGTGCCCAGAGCAGCTGTGGCTGCCCCTGGATCCCTGGCAGTGCCCCAGGCCAGGCTGGGCTAGTGGAGGGTATCCATGGCAGGGGATGGGTTGAAATGAGCTTTAATGTCCCTTCCAACATGGACCAGCCTGAGATTCCAAGGGCTGAGCCCAGTGCCTGTGTTTTTCCCTGCCCAGCAGAGGCAGGTTTGCAGCCACGGCTCCCTCGGGACAGGGTCTGAGAGGCACCTCCCATGGGAAAGAGAGCAAAATGTTCCTGATGTTTCATGAGCAGTGTGAGTTTCCTAATCAGATCAGCCCTGATAAAGCTTTTACAACGAGCTTCGTGATTTTAGGTCTAACACAGGGATGTGTAATTAGGCAGAAGGTACAGCATGGTTTTAAATGCTGCCCTGGACCTGAGGGTGCAGAGGGTCTGTCCTTTCCCTTTCCCTGGGCTGTCTGGGAACTCTGGAAAATTATTTCATTTCCCAGGTATTCATTTTCCTTCTCAGGCTGGATTTATCATGGACCTGAGGTTGCTTTGTAGTGACACTCCCACTGTGCCTTGTCCCGTGCTGGGCTCGGGGCGCCCCTGTGGCACCGGGTGAATGTGGTCCAGGGTGTGATCCCAACCCCTCCTGCTACAGTGTTGTTAAATGCTGGCTTTCAGGATGCTTCCTTACAGCTAAATTGTGTGAGAGTCCCCACCAGAGCCCAAAGCAAAGCAACAGGGCCTGTGTAGACAACCAAATCCACCAGGGTCGTGTTATATTTCTCTCTTGAATATTTTGAATCGCTTTCTCATGAATAATGTCTGTAGTGAGCCTGAAAATTATTCGGTGAAGGTTTCTGCTACCAAATTACTTTTTAAAGTAGCTTAATTGTAAATTGCCCAGTAGAATCTGAAGGAACCACCGATGTGCAAGAGGGCTTTGCAAAGACCCTTGCAGCAATTTATCCCCAATTAAAGTGTGTAGAGCCAAGCCCTGACTTCCAGCAGGGGAGGCAGAGCTGCAGCTGCACTGCAGCAGGATGTGGGCATTACCTTGTGCCAGGTCTGCAGTCAGCAGTTTGCCTTCTGACCCCAAAGCAGTCACCTGCTGGCCTGCAGGAGTTCAGAGTGATCTGGGGCTGGGAACGAGAGCAAACCTTGAAGCAGGACAGGGATGGTGGAGCAGGGGGAGCAGCAGGAGCAGCTCCAGGCTGGAGGTGGGCAGGGAGGGTCAGCCCTGAGCCCCAGCGTGCACAGGAGCACGTGGGGAATGACGGCTTAGTGATTTTACCTCAAAACTATGTGGACTTGGAAGCAATGTCTTTTTCTTTCATGCATCTTTTATCTGAGAGCTGGCACGTTGTGTTGTGCATAGAAATTAAGAAGATGACTTGGGGCTCTCTTCTGTCGTCACTTACATGCTGTGTAACTCAATATTTTGTTTATTTATGGGAACATTCTTTTCTGCAGCTCCACAAAGATTGTGTGAGAGCAAAGGAGGCATAAGGAAGGAGAGGGCTGGCCCTCTCCACCCCAGAGTGAGAGCACTGAAAAAATAAAACCTGGCACCCAGGCTGCAGCTGACTGAAAGCATCTTTCAGTTGTGCATTAGAGCCAATGAATCCCTGGCCTCACCTCTCCCAGCCTGCCCTCGGCATGAGCCAGCTCGTCAGAGAGGGGGGCCATAGGAAAATAAACTCTGTGTGCATGAAGAACTCTGATCTACCAGCTCAGAAGCCAACAGCCATTAAAGTTTCTCCTATCTGATGATTGCAACATATCTCTCTCCTGTCCCCTCTTGGCTTTAAGTAGTCCCTTGTAAAAACAAGAAAAGTTGTCCAAGTCTCTGGGTGGGTACAAAAGCTAAACCCCATCATTTTGCCCTCCATTTTCACACCCACATGCATCTGAGAGCAGCCCAGAGCTCCGTGACTGCAGCATTTTGTGATGTTTAGATTACCTTGCTTGAACTTGTCCTTTTCCCTGTGCAGCTGAGAGCGTCCTGCCTCTCCCTGGGTACATTCCTGGCATGAGGATGAGCTCTGCCCTGAACGTTTCAGGGAAGGAAGGTGTAGTTAAGGATGCCAAATCATTCCAGGTGATTAGATTGTATTTCTAAGGCTGGGCTGGTTGATGCTCTTTGAGTGTCACAGCTGGACCAGTAGTGACAGAGGCACTTGGCGAGTCCTGCCTCCTTTCTGTCACTGCTTGGAATGTTGGAGGATTCCCACATACCCCTGGGGGGGATGAAATGCTTTTGCTTGGTACAAAGCCTGATGAAGGCTAGTCACAAAATCTTGAGCTGAGAAAGGAATATTGACTCTACAAAGAAAGAAAAATATTTATTTAAGAAAAACATTGCCTAGAATTTCTATGTCTGACAGAAGCTTAGGGAATTTTATGTGAGGGGGTCAAAACCATCAAGAAAAGGTGGACATGGACAGAACAAAGACAAAGGACTTCCATCCTAATGTCAGTCTTGGTCAACCTGCCCATGCTGCTACTTTTATTCATAGGGGACTATCATAAGCCATGAGCCACCAGAAATAAACTGTCAAATCCACAGCAACATTTTATGAGAAACAGGTTTTCATTTCTGACCAGCCCAATTCTATAAACCTGGAGGTGGGATTAGTGCAGGCAAGCCCCTTGTCCCACAAGGCCCCATAACCAGGGCAGGGGATGGAGCTGTTGGACCCCAAAAGATTGTGGATGCCCAAGGCTTGGAGGCACAGGGTTGGCACACCTCCAGGTGCCCAGGTTCTCTCTCCTGTCAGGCCTGGGGACAAAGAAAATCAGCTGAGATCCACCTCCCTCCCCCCACCCTCCCCCAACCTGCATTCCTCGCCTTATCCCAGTCCTGGCTTGTTCCCATTACAGAGCCTGCATGGGGCAAGACTGCACAGGTTAAACATCCTAATTAGAAGAGAGAAAGTTCTCCATGTGAGTTACAGTGGTGGGACCATTCCCGTTCTGGAAAAGCTCTTTCCCAGGATACAGGGGAGGCAGGGACATGAGGGCTCTTCTCCTCTCCTCCACAATTTTCAGAGCAGAAAAATATTATTGTTCTGATTTTTTTGGGGGGAGCAGCTAGGAATGTATTGGGAATAGTTGCCTAAAAATCCTCTTGGGGGTCTGGGCACACAGAGCATCTAGGAGCCTGACAGGCAAGGACACACCTGAGGAACTGTCTCAGATCAGCCGCAGCACTCATCAAAACTCCAGTGATAAAGAGCAGTGCTTGGGTTTCCCAGCTAATTTGTCTGCTGTTGGCTCTTTACACAGGAATCCACTCTCAAACCCGATGTGGTGACATATAATTGACTGAAGAACCAAAATGTAACCAGAAGATGAATCAAGAGGAATTATTTTCCAAACCCACCACTTAACTGCAAGGCAGTGGCAATCCACAGTGGCCCTTTTCATCTGCTTATCTTCATTAAGGCATTAGGGCTCCTCTGCTCTGCTAGCTTCTCCCAACCCACATTCATAAACAGCCTCCCTCTTCCACCCCCCCCCCCTTTTTAATTGAAAGAAATATGCTTTTCTACTTCTATGTTCATTTCTTAATAGATAAAGTAAATAATTAATGCTAGTCAATAAAAATGTCCATAATCCTTATGCCGTCCATGTGTTGAAGGTGAGGAAGGGGCAAGGTAGGAGGGGGTGGAAATTTTAGTTGTTCCTAAGCTCATCTTAGTACAGCACTACTCCTTTGAATGAAGTTACACTCTTCTACCTGAAGCTCTTTCTCTTGGCTGTGCTGTCCCAAGGAACTGAGCACCTTCACTGCAGTGAGAATTGCTGGAGCTGCCTGTGCCTGACAGTCTGGGAATTCCCAGATGCTGGGGCATCACTGGTGCCAGGCTGTGTTTGGGAGAAAAGACACGATGTTCATGTTCCAGAAGCAATTCTTCCAGCTCTTGGTGTTATTTTTGGTAGTTATTTTAGGAAGAATATGAAAATAACAATCTTCATCATAGGCAAAGGTAGTCAATGTGGATGCTACTTTTTTTCTCTTAGATGGGGAATATGTACAAAATTTATATCTTAAATCACAAATTATTATGAAAATGCATATATTGACTTAGCTGTATTTAAAGCAGGCTGGTTCAGCTTAACTTTGTATCTAAGTTGAGACTTTTAAATTATTGTCATGTGCTGCCTGTCACTGTTTTTGTCCTGGGTATGTTATTATGGGTCACTCAACAATACCACAAGCACTGTCAAAGCCAAATATAATTTCTCTTTAAATAATGAATCCATTTTCTTTACCTTGAACTGCACTGATATTTTCCCTCTTGTTCTTCTGGCCTACTCCCCAAGTGTCTCATGGTCCAGCTGCATGTATGTCTTGTCTGCCAGAGTTATCTTCTCACTTATGAGTCAAGAAAACACATTCGAATTTATTCCCTGTTCACATGATCACTTGAATTCTGCTCTGAGTCCATTCCAAACAGTTATAGCTAAATCCATGCAAAATTTTGGGGAAAAATGAGATGTTTTGAATCCAGAATTAATATTAATGTCCAATTGTACTGTTATAATAAATACAGCATCAAACCCCAAATAGTTTATGGAGGCTCAATTGCTGTGATTTATTCACTTCTAGAAGCTGTATTTCTATTCAGTTTCTGTACGCCTGGCTCAGATTTTATATCAAAAGTCACTCAGCATTTCACTGTGAATGTGTCCCCTCTCCTGACAATATGACATTTTTGTCAGCAAAGGGAATGGGAGTAGAAAATTCTGTGGCACTGAAAGACTCCTGGGTTTTCTTGATCTGCTCAGAGAAGAGTTTACTATTTGCCAAGCACTAAACCCCGTTTGCTGCTCTGCTGCCATCTGCCTTTATTGCTCCAGCCCTTTAACGAGACTGTGGCACTGTGACAACCACTTTATTGTGCCTTACACCAACCCCAAATCATGCAGTGAACAACTGTGTGCTTCATTTAGTTCTTGTTTTTAATCAAGACTGAGAACATCCAGCTCTCCTGTGCTGGAGTACTTCTGGATGCTAGAGATACATCATTTTCCTGCAGGTCTTGTTCTGTTTTACAGTCTTTAAACTTTGTTTTAAGCTGTGTAGCACCTTTGGTTCCTTAATTTAAATCCCCCTACTGCTGCCTTGCTGAGTCTGGAGAGCAAGTGAAAAATATCCCCCAGAGGTGTGATTTCCTCCTTATTTTAAGAGTGCTACACTCAAAGTCTCCATTTAAGCCCATCAAGGCTCAGCCCCAGTCTCTGCTGCCACGGGATGTCTGGCACATGCACATCTCATCCAGCCTCACAGCGCATTCCCGATGTCCCTTCCACAGAAGTGGACATTCCAGAGGCAATTGTGGCTGCTGGCATGGTCCAGCAGCAGGACAGGAGCAGGAGGAGCAGTGGGCCATGGGCTGAGCAGCCCAGTTAGTGGTATTCTCTCTGAACTGCACATGATGGCTTTAGAAGCGCTCTCCAGCAATTCTTGGAAAATACCACTTCGAACTATTTTCCTGAGTTCCTTAGGGATGTTGCTAAAACTGCTGAGAAATTGTCACTCATCTGCATCCAATACTAAGAATTCTAACAAATTGTGGGATAATTTTTCTTTCCAGGTAGAGGATGCAGCAGATTCTCAGACTTATTTCCATCTCCTTTTCTGTAGGAATACAGACACTGACCCATGTTTGTGCAAAGCCATCTATTTTAAACAGGTACAAGAAGACTCTAGAACCTGTAGGAAAGAATTAACTTTACTGAATGATGCCAAAAGGACAAATCAGAGGCTCCTCTTTCTGTTATGCTCCATTTGGCTCCATCTTGCTCTATAGCCACACTTGTTTTGCTTTTTTGCCAGCTGTCAAAGGAAAGGAGGGACCTGAAGGAGAGGGATGAGCTGCCCAGAGCTTCCCCTCCCAGCAAGGCCATTGAGGGGCAGCAGAGCCCACCAGCATCAGGAGTGCACAGTTTTAGCCTTTATAATTCTGCAGGAATTCCCTGGAGTCCTGAATTCAAATACCATTCCTTGGGAATCATCAGGCTCTCACAGATGCTTGGGCAGCCAAGAGTTTCTGATCCCCTGCATAGATGGATCTCACAGAAGCACTATCTCAACATGTGTTGTTATTATTTGTGGTAGTTAAAGGGCAGAAGAATCACAGCCTTGTAAACCTGGCTGGTTCTGCCAGTCTGGCAGTGAAGAAATTGGCTCTTGATGTGGAGTCATCTTCAGACAATACAGGAACCCACCAGGTCCTTTTCACAGCTTCTCTGGCTTCACACTGAGCATCAAAGCTCAGGGAAAGGTGGCAGAATGTGTGAGGTGTGGGATGCCACCGTGACATTTCCAGCTGGAGCTGCCTTGTGTTCCTGAAATTGTTTTCTTAGGAGTTGGTGGGTTGTGTAATTCATTCCTTCTTTTTCCTTGCTGGTTATTATGGTCTCTGTTCTGTGTTTATAATGACGTGTGTTTACTAATAGTGTGGTGGCATCCACTGCCAAGCAGCTTCTGCTAACAATAAAACAAGGGAAAAGTGATATTTATGAGGGCTCGAGGGCTGGCTGGGCTGCAGAGCTTGATTTTTATTGTAGCTGACTGCAAACTTCTCAGACACGAGAATCTGTCTCTCATTGTGGAGAGCTGGTATTTGTTTCAATCTGGGTCCCATTATTGGGGTTTGGTTTGCATTCTGTAAGGTTGGCATGTGCAGATTCACACAAACAAATGTGGAATTTATGTCTGTAGCTTTCACTTGTGGGATTTAAACCTCCACCTATTTGAAATGTCTCTGGAAGGGGATGAGAGGAACTACAGTGCTCCTCTTCCTAATGGAAGGATGTGTTGTGTAGCAACAAGCAGGAAAATAAAAATAGTTTGAATTAATTTCCACCCTCTCCTGAGCCACCAGGGCATGACAGAGTTGTGTCAGGGAAGGGAACCACAGCAGATGTCACTTGCCACTTGTTGCCTGTGTCCCGTGGCTGTGCAAAGGGACCTGTGTCCAAGACTGTCATCAGCCCAACACATTTCTCCAACACCAGGTACTACTTGGAGACACTTTCCTGCCATCTACTGAGGTTTTCAGGCTCAGGGTGTTTCATGTTTGGAGAGCCTTTGCAGTGTTTCTCAAGCAATGTAAGAGAAAAGAGAAATTCCCAGAAAAGCTCTTGGTTTTTGGGAGCAAACCAATTCCACTTAAGCAAAGATTTTGCCCCAAATGACAGAGATGGGATATTGGAACCCAAGAAGTGCATGAGAATGTTGGGGCGTTTCTAAGAAGAGCTGCATGTCTGTGGACAATTGAGTTCCCGTGGAGGAACCTGCTGCTCCAAGAAGGTGACTTGGCAGAGCCAGAGCATTTCTGGGAAGTGTGCCTGCAGGGAGGCAGCTGGCACTGTTTGCCTCCAAGCCAGGGCTCTCCCTGAAACAGGAGCAGGGACAGAGGAGCTCTGCTTAACCCAAAGGGTCTCATTCTGTCCTTTCTTTCCACGAGTGGGGCTCACTTGTCCTGGGCAGACTCCAAGTCTGTTTCTTTAGTGCTGATGCAGAGCTTGGTTCATTGCCAGACTCAAACCTACAGTTCCCATCACCTCTCAGCTATTACTAATAATGTAATATTCTATTTTTTTTTTCAAATTGCACAAAAACAAGAGTTGTTTAACTCCTGTATTCGGCTTTTTGATTTCCCCTGTGACTGTAATCCAAAATACTCATAGAATAAATGGTGACTTGAAATTTTACTGACCAAACAGGGGTGTGAGGGGGACAGCCTAGAAAAGTACCTTTTTCTCTGGAGGAAAACGTTTGTGATAATAGGATTTCAGGTGTAAAGTCTCCTGCTTCAGTGTCTAGTGTCCCATGTCAGACATGATCTATGTCTGTATCTTGTCCTACCAATCAATCCACATAATTTAAGTAATGGAAACCAATTTTTTTCATGCTGAAAGTTATGCCAATTATATGTGATTGAGTTATGAGTTTGTTGTCCTGCATCTCTCATGTCTAGGGTGAAGAGAAGATGGTATTTTAAGAGTTGGTTGCCCTGCAACACAGAAGTGCAACCAGTGCATCTCATACTCAGGAAAGTTTTAACAACTTAATGAATTTAAGCTGACTCCTGAGAACTTGACTGTGCAACCCTATAGTCTCTAGCCCAAGTTGTATTACAGGAACAAATAAACATAATCCATCTGATTTGTCCTTTTTCAGCTCTAAATTTTCTCAATTACATGGGCGAACAATATGTGCTCTGCTTTTATTTCCCATACAGTTTCCATTGAACACCACTTCATAACCATGTGGAATAAGTGA
Source organism: Chloebia gouldiae (assembly GCA_003676055.1). Taxonomy (NCBI): domain Eukaryota; kingdom Metazoa; phylum Chordata; class Aves; order Passeriformes; family Passeridae; genus Chloebia; species Chloebia gouldiae. Next base: position 533,107 of record QUSF01000103.1, on the reverse strand, counting down.
AATATGAAGTATGTCTGTATTTGGAAAGTTTCCTGGTTTTCTTACCTGGATTCACATATAGGATAGTTGCCATATTAAAGTAATAAAAAATGAACATGAAAACCGTTCTGTTGAGGGAAGAAAATCATGTCTCAGTCCCAGAAAAGATGAAACTTATGGTTTATGAAAGGCCGAACAATGAGTGTCAGAATTGGTTCAGAGGTGGCAGCAGCCCTGAATTTTGAATGTTCACTGTGGTGAATTGTTCTTCCCACAGTTACATGGAACCAAACAATCACAGCTTTGGCTGTCATTTGTGCTGAGACTTCAGGGAGAACTCTGCTGGAGAAGGATGGATGTTTCTGCAGTGTTAAAGCTAGTTCTAGTTAAAGTCCTGAATTTTGCTTCTCAAACAAGAGCTTTATATTTGTAGTGAATGCAGAATATTTTAAGTATTATCATTAGAGTTAAAATGCTGTACAGGTTTAAAGTCCTTTGGTGACAATGGAGGGAGGTTTTGGCACACAGGGACCCTGACACTTTGCTTGTTCCTGTTGTATAAACTGATCAAAGGATGAGCTGCTTTCAACAAATGCAGCTTCTCCAGCAGCTGCACCCACCATGGCCCCTAGAAGTGTCCCTTAGATTTGTTCAACCACTCTGTGTTTGCCCATGTGTTGGATTCAGAGATGAGACAAAGGGAACTGACCCTAAAATGAAGCAGAGAAGATTTACACTGGATATATGTAATGAATTCTTTCCTGTGAGGCTGCGCAGGCCCTGGCACAGGGTGCCCAGAGCAGCTGTGGCTGCCCCTGGATCCCTGGGAGTATCCAAGGGCAGGTTGGACAGGGCTTGGAGCAACCTGGGATAGTGATGACATGATGCTTAGTGCCCCTTCCACCCCAAACCATTCTGGGGTTCTGTGCTTCTCTGTTTTGAGCCATCAGATGAGAGGTTTTGTCTGAGTGGGGGTCACACTTTCCCTCCTGCCCCTGCCTGTCCCTTCGTGCTGCAGGAGCCTCTTGCTGTGAAGCCTTTTCTGTATATTGCTCCCAGAGCTGCTCCCCGGGGCTGTGCTCAGCCCTTCAGGGCTGTTGGCATCTCCTGCTGGCAGCCAGGAGGAAGGGAAGGAGGGGAAGGATCCTGCAGAGACCTCTGCAACAGAGCCATGGAGGAGAGAGCTCACACTAGGGACTGGATTCTGTGTTTGGGGAAAAAATAAAAATCGTAGCTTGCTGCTAGCAATTTATTTCACCCAGACTGTGCTCTTACTGCAGGACATCATAAAAAATATTTCATTTCAGGTTTCCAAGGATTGAGTAAGGAATTTTAAGGACCAGACTGAAGGAAGCATATTCTTTTCATCACTGTCTTTGATTTAGTGCTCTTTGTAAACTGCTGGGAGGTGGTGGGTTCAGGTACTAGTCATAAATACAGCACATTGAACTGGGCTGTGTTTAGACCCACAGATTTTTTAGTGTTTTAGCTCCAACACCTTGGGACACTCTGAGGGCTCAATTTTCAGGAACCCAGGTAACACTTCTGCATGAGAATATAACTTAAAGTCAGATCTCTGCTGATAGACATTCTTGTGGTGGCAGAGTGATTTACCTCAGTGGATAGTCTGGTTTTTGGGGAGTAAATGGCAGCAGCTACAACTCTTGAGCTTTCTTAAAGTGATGGGGGAGAGCTTCTTCACCTGGAAGACAGGAGGCAATTCAGGTGGAGTCAGAGGGGCCATGGGAACTTGCACAAGCTGAGGATTTGTGTCAAACTCATCTTCCACGTTTTCCATTGTGCAGCATTTTTTATTCCAGGAACTATCAGGGTAACTCCAGCTGCTGAGGAACTTAATCCAAAATGCTCTGTAAAACTCTTCAGGTCGTGCTGTCACAAGAGCTCTTCATTCCCACAGCTGATCAGGGGTGGAGTTTTTCTCCCTAAGTATCCTCAGGAGCATGGGCTGCCCCCACCAGCCTGGGAACAAGGACTGGGTCCATTCACCCACAGAATCCACAGCAGTGCTGACGCCTCCTCTGCACTCCATTGCAGTGGCTGCTCCAGTACTGGGCTGGTCAGATCCCTTTTACAGCCCCAGGGACCTGTCCTGCTAATGCTGTGTGAGCACATGGTGAAGAAAAGCACATTTCTATGTCTCACTGGGAATTATTTTTCCAAAAGGATTCACACCACATTTGGAATTCTGCATATGTTGGTTACTCGTGATTAATGCAAATGAGGACTCCCATTGCTCCCAGGCTGGATAAAGCGTAATTGTTATAACCAAGAGAACTGGGAGAAAGCACTGGGAAAAAAAAAAAAAGTAGACTGTCTTCCCCAGAGAGATCCAGGGAAATTAGACTAATAACAGAAGGTGTGTTGGCTGGAGAAAAGCTTAAAATAAAATTTGTGGGGTTTGCTTTCACACAATGTAATTGCATGTACATACATGGCTGTGTTGGGAAAGCTCTGGATGAATTCTGCCTGGATTGTTTGTCTCTGTGTCAGTCTGGCAGCAGCTTTGATGCAACCTGGTGGTGCATCTCATGTTGCATTTTGTCGTGTGAACATTCATGCATTGAACTCAAATATGCCTTTAATGAGTATCTGAGTGAATCTAAAATAAAACACAAGAGCAACATAAGCCCAACCAAAATGAATTTGCAAATCGGGAAAAGGAGGGGGAAGGGTAGAAACCAATGTTTGCAATTCCTGCCATGGTTGTCAGATGTTCCTTTTGGTGACATATGTCAAATGTAGTGGCAGGCTGCAGCTGAATGCATCCAAATCAGCAGGAGAGCCCTGGCCGAGTGCCATGGGCTGCACATCTGTGTTCCAGCCTGAGCCTGGGGGCACCTCTGTGTCACAGCCTGGGGGCACATCTCTGTCACAGCCTAGGGGCACATCTGTGTGCCAGCCTGGGCTGCACATCTGTATCACAGCCTGGGGGCACATCTGTGTGCCAGCCTGAGCCTGGGGGAACCTCTTTGTCACAGCCTGGGAGCACATCTGTGTGCCAGCCCCAGAGCCACATGTGTGTCACAGCCTGGGGACACACCTGCATGCCAGTCTGGGGCATCTCTGTGTGCCAGCCTGGGGGGACCTCTGTGTCACAGCCTGGGGCAGTGGGACAGGCTGCCAGCTCTGCACAGGTTCACTGGTGTCACTCTCCCAGCCTGTGGGGTACCTGGGCCATCATCACTACAACACTGTAGGTTTTTTTCTAATAATCTACTGCCTACGTGGAGTTCTAACATGAGGCAGCACAGGACAGTTCGTGTGACCCTGGCATTTTTAAGAGCATCATCAATTCTCAGCAGCATTTTAAAAATATTTTTTTAAAATATCTTTTTACTCTGCTATATGCAGTTTGTTACTGGTTCTACTCCCAAGGGACTAACAGAAAACCCTTGATAGAGCATCCCTGCAGTTCCTGGGATTTGGTGCTACTCAGTAGTGCAGTCTTGGTGCAGCTCCACAGAGAGTTTGTTCTAAGAATCATTTGGCAGCACTGGCTGTGACTTTCAGGAAGCAGGTCCCACTGGCTCTGCAGAAAGTTCCCAGTCCAGAGAGTTACAGCCTTGGATCTCTCCTGCCAAGTTCCCAAATCTCTCTGTTCCTCTTCATCGCTGTAGTTCTGAAAACAGCAACAACCAGTATTTGTATTTATAGCAGTGCCTCCCACCCAAGCCAAAGGGAGGATTCCCTTCTGCTGGTCACTGGAAACACCTGGTGCTCAGCCAAGAGACTCCTCAGAGGGGCCGTGGGCAGGGGCAGCATTCTCACACCCACCACTAACCCTTCCAGAAGTTACAGGTGGAAAGAGTCACCACATTACCTCCAAAACACTTCAGAACTTATGGAGTTCTGCCCTGGATAAGGTAATTCTTGTTTATTGATTTCTCTCAAATTAAATATCCTCTGCCATTTTCACAGCTAAATGTTACTATGATAGGCACAAACATGGAAAAAGATGTCTTGAAAAATTCTGACTTGTGTGATCATGGGGAAAAGCCAAGTCAGCCTAGAAGTGTGCTTCCTCTCTGCCTTGTCAAAAATAGTCCTGGAGGAGGGACAGTCACAGCTGCTTTCCAGAGACCTTGTATCTAAGGAGTTGGCATTCCCTTGGCAGGGAAGCAGAGGTCGGTGGCTTCCACAGAAACCCAGGAATCAGATCAGGGTGGGAATTAGGGTTGCTTCAAATACACTATAAAATAATATTAACTCTGAGGCTGAATAACCTGAGATGATGGACGGCTGATCTGGAATTATGGTTATGGCAAAAATTTGTTTTCATGCACGGGGTACATGTTGAAGAACTTGCTATAATTATGAGGGGGAGTAATCAGCAGGGAGGAAGAGATGTGCTCAATGCAGAAGAACCTACCAGAGTGGGCAAAGGATTTCTGGGATAATGGAAAAGATAGGCTTCCTTTTGGAGGCTTCCCAGAATGGAAACAAGTCCTTGGGTAGTGCATTCTAAGGGCTTGGCATGGGGACTCCAACACCTTCCTGGCAGCCCCTTCCAAAGCCTGACCACCCTTTCCATGAAGAAAGGGTAAAAGAATAACGTAGAACTTCACTTCCCAAAATCTTCCATCTCGTGTGGTAGGGGAAATCTCAGAGCTTTTACCAAACATTTCTGTTTGGTATTTGATCCATGCCTTGAGTTCCTGTGACAGGAGCAGTGTTACACTTCCAAAAGCTCTGCTGTTAAATTCACAGGAAATTTGGAGCTTGTTATCTGTCTTTATCATCCACATCTCCATTAGTGCTGAAAGACAAAGAGCAGGAGAACAGAATCACACTTTGATGATTGCAAGAGCTCCCTGGATCTCATGGGAGAGGAACAATGATCTATGGCCAACCAAGGAACCCAAGAGCATGAGGATCCCACCCTGGTGGAGATCCGAGGGCCTGCCCAGTTCCTATCTAACAGAGGGGTGTCTTTCATGAGGATGAACATTTGAAGTTCGTTTCTTTTCAGAAATAGGACATTCAGCCAACATCTTTTTTTTTGTTTTATAATTCCTGAAGAATGCTTCCAAACTGTCACCCAATGCCAAAGAAAGCAGAGCAGTGTTTTCCATCAATCTGCAGGACATCTGATGGAGTTCAATGGGACAATCTACCTGTCCAAATTAACAGGCATCACACTTTCCAGGACTGGAGCCTCCAGAAAAGTTCATGCTCCACAACTACAGAGATATATGAGGACTGGGAGGGAATTTTGACTTCTTTACTGTTACTATTTTAGAGGTGCCTGGAGAATCAATTTAATAAATGTCTCCAAACTTGTCTCTTCCCCCATCAAAGGGTACTTGAACTCCCAAGGCTGAAGCCCTGCTGTAATTCTACAAACTCTGTGGTGAGGTGAGATTGCTCCTGGCTGGATTGTGTCCTCTTCTCAATGTGCAGGCTCAGCAAGGCAGAGGGGAGACTGAAAATTTCTTTGTAAGAGATTGTCTTCTGCTGCAGATCCTTATGCCTCGGGCATAAAAATGCCAATTTCCCAGCTGGCACAGAGGATGGAGGTTTGAGTTTGCATGTGCTGGGAGACATTGGAGCACTACATGATGAAAATCCAAGTAACTACACAAGGGCTCCAAGCTGGGCAGTGAAGGAGCCTGAATGAGAGCAGTGTTTGCCTCTTCCGCCTGTGTTCCTCCAGAGTATCTTGTTAATAACCAACAACCAAACCACCTGCTGGGTGGATGCCCTGGTCCTCCAATTTCCTGAAAGTCACCTTTAAATCATATAAACTTTGTGCATAACAGAAATAACATTACAACCTTAGCTGTATCCAGAGAGCCTCTTGGCCCCTCAGGCCTCTCCATGCCTCGAAGAGGGACAGCAAGGTTATATTTTTTGGAGGGATGACTCATATGCTTGCCATGGGCAGAGAATCAACTATTCCATCAACTAATATCCCCTGTAAGCTGTCCAAGCAGAAAAATTGGCTACAACTATAAAGGTAGCTGGTAGCCTGCCTTCTCTTGGAGGTAAGAGGAGTTGGAGAGCTGCCACTGTGGGAGTGTGCTTCAAAAATAGGGACAGAAATGAGGAAAATGTTAAAGCAGGGAGTAAATGCCAGTTAAAGAGGCTGTTATAAACAACTCTGAGGGCTCACGAGCACAGGGCTCAGAGCTAACCCCGAGAAGCAGATCTCTTGGTTGCTCATAAAAGATGGGCTGGGCAGCCAGCTCTGCAGTAAAGTTCATTAAAAAGCATATTTTAAACATTCAGTTACCTATCAGATTATTGTCAAAACAGGGAAATTTATATTTAAGTTTATGAAGCAATTTAATAGCGTGGCTGTATCTCAGTTTGGCTTCTGACAGAAGTGGGAATTGCTTCCTCTGTCTAATCTCAGGGTTTGCTTTTTTTCCACACAGTTTCCTGAGATGTTGTGAGCCTCCAACCACTGTGTGATCATTTCCTTCTCACAGGAAGATTTAGGAATGGGTCCCACAGCAGTGGCCTGTGAACAGTGTCCTCAGCTGAGCTTTACAGGGGGAGAACAGAGGCAAAGCTGGGCTGGGGGAGAACAGGTGAAATAATCCTCAGCACCAGCTCCTGAGAAACTGAGAGGCAAAGGTTTTTAACTTCAATTTCTGAGGCTGCACCTCCTGTGTCTGGAACACAGACTCACACAGAGAGGAAATGCTTGGATAAGTCCCACACGTGCACACTGACTCTCCCTGAAGGAATCTGTCCCTGGCAGGGTGGGCAGGCCCTGGCACAGGGTGCCCAGAGCAGCTGGGGCTGCCCCTGGATCCCTGGCAGTGCCCAAGGCCAGGCTGGATGGGCCTTGGAGCAGCCTGGGACAGTGGGAGGTGTCCCTGCCCATGGCAAGGGGTGACACTGGATGGGCTTTAAGGTCCCTTCCAATCCAAACCAGTCTGAGATTCTCTGCCTCCATCATCTTCAGTTTGCTACTGATGAGGTTGGGTTCACTGGGGTCTGAACAGCAAAGCATTTCAGCCCTGATTTAGCCTGACTTAGTAGGAAACATCACTGCTGAGATGCCCTGAGCTGTGTTTGTGGTGTGAGACTTGCATGGGGCCAGACCTGCTGCTCCTGGCTGTGGGCGCGGTCCTTGCAGCTCCTGACATGGCTGGACTTGGTTCATTCCTTCAAGCACCTTTTGGAAGGCATATGACCTGTTCTTTCATGTGAAAATGTTATTTGGTGATTGTTTCCATCATAACTGGCTTCTAGAACCAATTATCCTATAAATCACATTTTTAAAAGTCATCATATATTTTCTGCCTTTTTTTTACATCCAGTTGTGTTTCAGCCTTGAGTTTTTCTCAGCTTTTAGTAATTTTTGTAGCTTTAACCTTCCACCTGCCTCGTTTACTTCAAGGCATGCTGCAAATGTCCCATCCATAATGACTTTAGCAGGATGTCCCCCCTGTAAGCAGCAGTCTGCAGCAGTTAGACACACAGAGACAAGGTTTTAATCAGCCTTGACTGAAGACTAAAAATGATTCACTCCTGTCAGCATTGGGCAACACAACAAACAGTTCTCCAGCAAATCACTTAAGCAGAAATATGTTGGCATGTTTCTATAGCAACTAGGGAAAAATATTTCACACAAAAGTCCATCTGCTGCAACATAGAGGGAGATCTGGCCAAGGATCCCGTTAGAAATTAATCTTGATTTGCAAATTTTATTTTTGAAAACCTCACATAACCACTTGCCCAAAAAGACAGAATGTGAGAGGCAAGAGAATTGATTATTTGATAGATGCTGTCAATTAATCACAAAGCTAATCCTTAATTTGGTAAGCAGTGATTGTCTGAGGCTGAAAAACCCCAGTGCCTTGGAGAGGTTCATCTTCAGGACTGTTTACCCACCAGGCTGCATCACACCATCTTGTACTCAGAATATTTGGAAACACACAGGATTTTTTTTTGAGAGCCTGGTAGCTAGCATCCAATATTTTTTTAAAAATCATTTTGGTTTGATTTACTTGTAAAGAGTTACTCAAATTTATTCAACCATATAAAATGCTTTATAGAAGCCATCAAAGTGAGGAGGTAGGGGGGGAAACCAATGGGGTAACTTGGACAGCAATGCATTTTATTTTATGTGATGTCAACACTTCAAAGCCTATTGGAGCTGTGCTTAGGAGATCTGAAACATTTTATGGGGTGCTTGGTGTCTGTGCTGCAAACCATCTCCAACTCTGAGATCTCTTGCAGAACATCCACAGCCTGCTGCTGCCAGTGGCTCTTTCTTCCTTCACTTGCTGGTTTCTCTGTCATCCCTGGCACTTCAACGGAGGCCCCAGAGAAAGTTTTATAAAAGAAATATGAAAAAGCAAAAAGAAGGTCTCTTCCAGCTCAGGAGTCTGTAGCCCTGGGCCCAGGAAGGTGTTCCAGGTCTGCAGGGACTGTGGCCATGAGGATGGAAGTCCGGCTTGTGGAGCCTCTGTCACCTGGAGTTTTGTGTGAGAGGCTGGATCTGATGGAACCTCAGGAAGAGGGGTGATTTTGGTGTCTCATATCCTACAAAACAGATGGAGAGAAACTACTTGCTAACAAGTAAGTATGGCATGCCAGGACATAAGGAATGGCTCCCACTGCCAGAGGGCAGGGATGGATGGGATATTGGGAATTAGGAATTGTTCCCTGGGAGGGTGGGCAGGCCCTGGCACAGGGTGCCCAGAGCAGCTGTGGCTGCCCCTGGATCCCTGGCAGTGCCCAAGGCCAGGTTGGACACCGGGGCTGGGAGCAGCCTGGGAGAGCGGGAGGTGTCCCTGACATGGCAGGGGTGGAATGAGATGATCCCCAATGTCTCTTCCAACCCAAACCATCCAGTGATTCTACACAAATTCACTCCTCTCTGAAGTCCATTCTAGTTCCTCATGAAATGTTGTAAACAATCTCTCTCCAAATTATTCTCTGTGTAATGGTCAGAGTTTTCAGTTTAATATTAAGACTTAGTTTGGTGACTGAAGTATTAAAATCCCTTGCTTCTGATTTAATATTCTTTATATTTTGTTTAAAACATTATGTAGGTGATTTTCCTTGCACCATTCTTGTGGATTGTGAGGGGCTTGATGAAGTCTTCTGGGAGGGTTCTGTCCAAGTTTTAGGCATTGATTGATCACCTACCCTTGTAAAAACTTGGATTTGAGATCCCTCTTTTAGCATCAATCATGAAACTGAGATCAGAGACCCCAGGAAGGGCTAAAATCCTCATTAATTTGATACTCCCATGGTTTTAGCTTTATTTCTGAAATAAAAAACCAACAGATAACTCCATTCTTCTGCAGTTCACCCATCACTGGGTCAAGCATCCAGTATGCAATGTATTGTAATGATATGTTCCAACTTTTCCAAAGGTTTAAAGTTTAGACCAGATTTTCTTCCAGAGTCAAAAAGTATTGAATACAACATTTTACTGATATTGTGTGAGCTCAACGAGCTTTTAAAAACTTTTTTCTCCAAAAAACCCCAGTTTTAAAGGAACAATTGGATTGCAGCAGCTGCTTCTGTTGTCCAGAGCTGTTGTTTCTCTCTTTTGCTTTGACATGCTATTTTTGCATCATCACCACTTTCCTTCAGCTGGACAGACCTGTGGGAATGCTCCACCCAGCCTTTGGTGACACCAGGCACCAGCACCTGCCTGGCACCCGGGGAGCAGGACATGTTCTCCTGCCCAGTTCTCTTAAGTAGCTGTGAAGACAAGAATGTTCTTTCTCCTTATTCCTCAAATACAGAGAATATTTCCTCAGCCTGAAGGTCCTCTCTCCAAAGCTGAACTCCAGGAAGGCCTGAAGAGAAGAGTTGAGACACATCACTTCCTCCTGTGGTCTTCCCTCAGCAGCTGCAGTCTCTCCCTGGCCTGCACTGCCTGTGCCCCAGCCCTCCGGAGGTTTCTTTCCCATAAATACATCCAGTTTCTTCTTGAAATGCAAACTTCCAGCAGCCTTTCCCATCTGAAGGGCTCTGAGACAGAAGGGAGACACTCAGCTACCCACAGATTCCTGTCACCTGGCAGGAGACTACTGAAATTTGGGACAGTGTGGGCAGTGGTGATGCAGGACAGGTTGCAGAGACCTCAGGGCTGTGAATCAGTAAAGAGGATAAAGCCACTGGCACAACAAGGGGCTTCAAAGATTTTGTTGTGAGAGTCTGTCTAGGAAGCAGCTTACCTTTCAAAGGAAATGGAAAATTATGTAGATAAAATGAGGCTTATTTAGTGCCATTTACTAGTCCTGAGAAAGCTTGGGGAAGTTTAGTAGCTGCTACCATGAGCCTGGTGCCTGTAACCCACTGTGCAGGAGGGAAAGTAGCACCAATCCAGCTCACCCAGAGCTGGCTGCACCAGCATGACAAAAATCTGCACTGTACTGCTTGTGTGCCTCACATGAGATCCATCCCAGCGCTTTGTGGCTCTTGAAAACCAGGGCATTAAATTGATATTTTCCCACTCAGGCCCACAGGGAGCGACTGAGGGCAGGCACAGAGCTCAGAATCCCAATCCAGCCTTCCTGCCCATTTTTGAGGACATTCTCTTGCTTTGGGTTTGGTACCAGTGATTCAAACATTGTTTGATTACAGCTCTGATTCCTTTGCCCTGCCATTGGCAGCTCTGTTGTGCGCAGCTCTCTGTCCCTCCCAGAGATCATAAAAGCAGTGGATGTCTCACTGGAGCTCTCATTCCCTCTTATCTCTTTCCCCAGCCCTGGTCATGTGTCCTTTTTACCGTGGCCAAGTGTTGGGTGGAAACCTTGAGTGGGCAACTGCTCCAAAGCCTTCCTGTCCCAAGGGGCTCTGGCAAAGCACATCTGGGTTTGGAAGAAGGATTGTACCATAGGATTAACATTTGCACATATAACATGTTTGTGAATTCAATCTCTTCTTAGTCATGATTTTGGCTGGTCTGATAGGATTTTTCTTGGGTGGATACCAGAGCTGCTATTGAAGGATAGTTCTTATTCCTTGGTTTAACTCTTGGGAGCAACCAGAGGATTTCTCTATTATAACATTACCTTTTCTGAAAATATTTCAGGATTAACATTTTCCATGATCAATCTATGAAAAAATCAACACCAAAACAAACAAGCAAAATCCCAAACAATCAAACAACCTCCCAAACAATCTGGCTACATCTTTCATTTTGGACTTGTCTGGGCTAAATCTTCCTGCAGTAAAAATTGGCATTGTTCCTTTTAGGTAGAAAACCAGCTGGAATGGGGGTACATCAGAAACTCAAGGCTCCAGTAACCTTCTTGCTGTGTTCCCAGTGGAAGGGCAGCTTTTACCTGGCTCAGGGCTTGCTCAGCCAACATTGTTCCAACTTGCTGGATGTTGTTCCTCTTGGTGGAAAGCAGAAAATAGGGATGAAAAATATTTTTTTTTTCACTGAATCTGAATTATAAGCCCTCAACATTTTTTTCTGGCATGTTTATCAGTTTATTTCCCTTTAGTGTCTTTGCTCCATCAGCGTCTGAGAATGCTGGACACGGAGAGACAGAGTGGAATTGGTAGTTGGTTTATCACATTGTTCTAAATTGGCTTGGAGTGCTGTGAAAGACTTGAATATAATCCTTAGACAGAGAACTAGACTGGAAAGACAGGAACATTTTCCAAATATTTTTGTACATCTACTACATCTTTGCCAATCTCTGTGCCCCCAGTGTGTCATGCCATAGAAGCACTCCAGCAATTTCTGCCTGCCCTCAATATTTAGTGCTTCATGGCCCCCTATTAATTAGGATATTAATTTCCATATGTAACTCTGGAACAATGCCATGCTGGGAAGCAGCTTTTTACACATATCATTATTCTGGGTTTGCTCACTCTACCCACCCCCTGATGCTCTTTATTACAGTACATGTCAGGTAGAGATGGGGAATCAAAATTTGGATGGGACAACAGGGATTTGAGGAGGGTTTATGTAGTGTCTGGGTGTTCCTTAAAATGCTATAGATCCATCTTTGTGATTTCTGGTTCCTGTATAGCAAATTATTTCCAAGCAGGTTTTCATTTTTGCTGCTGTGGTGACTTTTTCCAAGGGTGTGTGCAAGGGCATCCTGTGCTCGCAGTGTTCACTGGGGGGCACTCTGGGATGTGTTATTTGGTATCTATTGCATAGGGCTGGTTCCTTAAACAATGATGGATTTATTTCTTCTACCTGAGCAGAGACACGAGTGACTTCAGTATCAGCATAACAAGAATGAAAATATAACCACCAGTGAATAATAACCAAATCCATAAGGAGATGGAGAGGGACTTTTACATAGGCAGGTAGTGCCAAGACACAGGGAATGGCTTCCCACTGCCAGAGGGCAGGATGGATGGGATACTTGGAAGGAATTGTTCCCTGGGAGGGTGGGCAGGCCCTGGCACAGGGTGTCCAGAGCAGCTGTGGCTGCCCCTGGATCCCTGGCAGTGCCCAAGGCCGGGCTGGATGGGGCTTGGAGCAGCCTGGGACAGTGGAAGGTGTCCCTGCCATGGCAGAGGTAGAATGGGATGGGCTCTAAGGTTCCTTCCAACCCAAACCATTCTGTGAGTCCATGATTCAGTATCCCTGGATGGCTATATTCACCACCATCTGACACCTTTCCCCAAAAATGTCCACAAAGGACACAGATGATGGTGTGAAAATCCCAGATCTTTTCTCTCTGCACAGTGCTGGCTGCTGACTCAAGGCACCAGCTAAAAGCAAACCCCCTTTCTCCACTGCAGGTTTACCTCTAGAGGTGAACTGCCATCCACATCCCTGGGGATGGTGTTCACGGGGAATGCTGCACAATTTCAACACCAAAACCTGTCCCACATTTCCATGTCAACACAAACACCACTTTGATACCTTGAGTAAGCAGTGGCATCCTTGCAATCAATGGGGTCCCACATGAATTGGGGAGGATTATCTACAATCAGCCTTGGTGGGCAATACAATACTTGTTGACTTTTAAACTTAGTTTGGCATGTTGGAAAGAGAATTAGGTGTTTCTTTGACTTTTAAGTGATCTGAAGAGGAATGTGCTTGATACAAGGTGGTAAGAATTATTCTTGGAGTGCTCAGATATTCCACATCTATTTTCATCCCTCACTAGCGTATCCCTAGTGAGAAGGGTGGGGACACCAATTAAGAGGAAAGCCATTTTCCACAGTTGCGTGGGACCTGAAATGAGCCATCTTCAGATTAAGCAGAACAATCTCGAGAGATTTTGCCAAACAAATTTTTCAGATTTCTTCAGGATTCTAGTTATGGCCTGTGATCGGACACATTTGCCAAGAATTCAGCAGAAAGAGAAAAATTACCCCAGGCCTGAAGGCCTGAACAGGGAGGTGGTTTGTGGGTTTCATGGGATTGCATCAGAAGTCTGATCTTCCCGGCAAAAGAGATTCTCTCTGCAAACAATGAATCCCCTAAAACCACAAGTGCCGTGAAGTCAAGCAGCATGTGGCTTGGATAGCACCAGGCCAATTTGTCAACTCTGGTTCATTCAAAGAGAAGGAAACAATGAGTGGAATAACATTCAGATAAAAAAGAAAAACCTCAGGATACTTGCTACAGATTAATTCTTCCAAAGCAGAACATAACCTTGCTTTTCCTCAGTGTAACTCCCCTGGATTTGTACTTAAGCAGGACTTGTAGGTGATCTCAATAATACTTATTTTTAATGTAGGGATATTTTTTGACTGGCACAGGGAGTGTTATTATAGGTAACCCGGTATTTTGTGGGAATTTCAATTTTGTTTCAGAATCCAGTCTAAATATTGTGATGAATTTCTAGCAGATAGTCTCAACAGACAAATACTCTTTACGAGGTGAAACTGCTGTTGTGGATCCAGGAGTGAATGTTGGGCTGCTGGTGTTGGGATGCTGAGGATTTTGAAGTATCTACCCCAATCCTGCCATGTCATTTGAATTGGACACAATATATAAAAATTATTCTTTGAAGCAAAAATATTTTCTTCACCTACTAATATTAAACACGCCCAGCACCCTCCCTTTCCCAACAGCAGTATTAAAATAATTTGCAAAAGTATTTGCCAGTTTTACTTAATTAATTTTTGGCTTTACTCTTCAGGAGATTAAAGATGTGACTTTAAGACTATTCCAGTCTACAACAAGAAGGTACTTTCTGCAGTACTTGTGGATGAATTGTGGCTTCTTGAAGTCATGGAGATAACAAGAATATTTAGGTATTACCATAAGGATTTTGTGAAAGATGAACTCCACAGGAAAAGCAGAATTTCTCAGTGGCTTTGCTAAGTTGGAAACAGGAAAACATCTTTTTATTATAAAAATAAACTGAGTAATGCAAGTCACATTATTCTGCATGAGCAGCAATGATGACTTCAGTCTGGAAGTTCTCTTTGTAGTCCCTGAAACTGAAATCTTGGAAGTCCCTCTTGCTGAACAGTCAGACTTTCCATAACTAACCCAGCCATTGCACAGGTGAGCATCACACTGCAGGTTCTGCTCCCAGTGCTTTAACTCAGTGAATTCCTCTTTCTTGTCCTTGAATCCTCACTGGTGTTGCCAGTTTGATTTCAGACTGTTGGAGCCTTGGGCTAAACAAGTCCCAGCTCAGCAGTGAGGCTCTGGCTGTGTGTCCTCACAGCAGCAGGGACACTGCTTCGGTCAGAGCCATTGCTCTAAACCCCATCAGAGACACTGCTCTCAGCTCTGGGGTTGGCAAGGACAAACCAAAACAAAAAGTCCTTCTCTAACAAGCCAAAGATATCAGAGAAATAGTCCCTGGTTTTAATTTTCCCTGGAAAGAACAGAACTATGGTGTCAGCTTATGAGCAAAGGTAGATCTGCAAACTATTCTCCTTCACTGCTTCAAAATACCAACACTATGGAAAAAGGGATTGATGGCAAGAGAGTGGGGAGTATCACTGTCTAACACTACTCTGCACCCTGAATCTTTTCCTCTTTAATAAAATAACTGAGAAAGCAAATCTGGAATCCATTAAGCAGTGGGTGAGATGGTGACTCTCATGCCAGGACTGGCTTGTTCCCTCTGTGTTGCAGGGCGCCGTGCGGGGCAGGGCCACAACTCCCGGTTCTCGGCAGGGACAGAGCAGGGACACACAGCGATGGCACGGGGCTTGGGGTGGAACAAGATGGATTTATTCCTGGGCTCCCAGACAAAGCTGGGGGGTGGCGTGAACAGAAGTTTGTATACAGCAGCTCAGGAATGGGGTGTAGGAAAGTGAACCAATGAGGATATATGGTAAGGGAGGAGTATAAGGTGGGGCAAACAGCTTATGAGCCCATCAGGGAAAATGGCGGGGGGAATAATACAAAGGAACAAATGGGGTGTCGAGGGCAACAAGACAGACACAGAACTCTCTGGAGAAAGGGGTAGGGATAGGGACGATTGACAATTTAGAAGGGAGGAGCTTAGGGAAGGGCTTGCGAAATTTAGCAGCTGGGGAAGAAAGGGGATTAGGGAGAACAGGGAGCAAACAGGGATTCAAAGCAAAACGCACCACAACACTTCTGGGTTACTCCAAACCTCTGAGGCCCCCACATCCTGAATTTAGTGCAAACTCCCACACAGGTTGGCACTTGGCCTCACTGAAGAGCAGACTTGGACAATGAGAGCCAAAAAGTTCCATTCTCCAGCAATGGGCTGTGACAGATCTGTGCACTCCACATATCAGCAGTGGGGGACATGCAACCACCACTGGGTCTGGGAAACCAAGCACAAAATTCCTGCCAGCTTGAAAATTAATGCTTGAACCCCTGTGAAAATCCAGTAAAGAAGCAGCAGAGGTTGTAGCCAACTTTCTCTATACATTATGTTTGTTATTTCGTTCCTACTTAAATAATAACTCACCCAATTTTTGAGCAGCCCAAGGAGGGATGAGTCAGTGGAGGGCAACCAGGGTCTGTCAGACATCAGTTCAGTAGCAGACTGAAGATCAAGAGAAGCCAAATGTGGAAAGTACAGTGGTTTATACACAAATATAGGCATAGGCCAAAGGTATAGGAGAAAAGTGCTTTAAAAGTCACATTATCTTTGGGTTGCCCTGTTAAATGTTTACTTTTACTGTAGTTGTAGGCAGCAGGATGACGCCACAGAACAGGAGTTTCCTCAGTGTCCAGGGTGGGTCTCTGTTGTGCTTTTCCTCCTGGTTATTGGCAGAAATTGATTTTTGCTGCTTTTCCTTTTATCCTTTCAGATGCAATAAAGCTCCCAAACTGAAAAGCTCCTCTCCTCTGTGTAAGACCAGAACTTCTGGCGGGGGACTTGGGAAGGGTTTACATGGGAATAGAGAATAACAAACAAACAAACAGCCTGGCTTGGAGATTCCAGGCCATGTTGGGAACACCAGTAGAAAAACTGGATGCATCATTATCTACTGGACAATTTGGTCTGGGCAGCTGAGACAATAACAGATCAAACCCTACAGTGCTGCTGCTTGGTCCTGAGAGGAGTCACCCAACAGTCCCTGCCCCCCATTTGGCTGGTGTTGAAAACAGACATGTGGCAAGTTTGTTTGGGAAGCACTGATCCCTGTAAACTGGCCCAGTATGACTTTGTTATTGAAATCTGAAGTAACCTGCCCCTGCAATTTTTTAGGGAATTTGTGCCCTCCCTTTCTCCATGCCATGATAATGGAGGCTGAACTTCTGCCTTGAAACCTTCTCTTTCCATATTTTAACTCCCTTTTTAAACTCCCAGTCCTTCCTTCCCACACCTATTTCCAGCACCAGGCTCTATCCAACCAGAGCCAGAGGCATCTGATTTACTAAAAATCCAGTTATGAGCAAACATGGAACAGACAGGATCTGTCCTTTTTCCACAGGGCGTAAGCCACGTCTAGTAAGAAGTGAAACTTGAAGCTAGAGTTTGTTCAAAAGATAAAAGGGATGGACCCAGCCCAGTTAAACTTGAGATGGCTCGAGAAGTGTCTGCCCACATCCCTGTAAATCATGTGGTTTTATAAGCCAGCACAGTGCAAATGTCCTTCCTTCGGGCACCTGCGAGTGCTTTGTTTGGAGCCCAGCAACTCCAAAAGCTGCTCTCAGATAGCTGTGTTCCATCCCTTTCCTTTTTCTCAGGGAGAAATTTCGATTGGCTCACTCTTTAATTTAAACCATTTGCCCATTGCAGCTGCTTTTACAGGCACAAGTGTCTGGTTTCACAAGGCTCTCCCAGTCCGGGTACCTGGTGGAAGTGCAGGAGCACACTGGGTGCATCCCTGGCTGCAGCACACCTGCGGCCCCAGCAGTTCCCTCACTCATGGAATGTCAGGTGTCCTGTCCATGCTCCTACCACTCACACTGTTCTGACTGAGCTTTTGATCATAATTTCTCCTCAAGAACTGAGTAGAGAAACTTGAGACAACAAAGATCTCAAGGAAAATCAAATTATAAGCTACAAATAAGGTTGTGGATGTTCAAGAGCCACAAATGTTACAGTACAGCTGGCCCACGTACAAAGCTCATGTGGGTGGTGGTGGAATAGTGACAGGTTTCATTTCTTTGCTTTTTGCCAGGTGTTTGTGAGCCACTGATTTAGAACAAGACTTACACTGTAATTTTTCATGAAGCACCTTTGGCTCCTTTTCTGTTCTGTCCTCCTGATTCCCACAGTCACGAAATCGTCTTCAGAAGTGTGGGGGTTTTGTCTCATAGTAAAACTCAGGAATTCCTGAGTGTCACACATACCCTCACAGTGAACCTCTTATAACCCAGACAAGAAAATTCTCTTTATTCCATTTACACAGTGTTCAGGCACCATGAGAGCGCAGCTTGTTGAAAGGCTTCAGAAACAAAACCCAGGTGTGGAGCCTTCCACACCAGCTCTTCACTCACACCCCTTCTCCCAGAGCATGTTTGCATCCCTTTCCAGTTCTTGGTGCAGAAAGATAAAAAGAGTGGGATTCACCTCTCCTCACTTCAGAAATCTGCAAGTTAAGAAACCAGTCTGCATTAATTGTTTGGGTTCCCTGCAGAGCTGGAGCTCCTCTCTGGGGGCTGATTCCCCTCTCCTTGGGTTAAATTACCTCTGCAGGTACTCACTACCAAGAACACTGAGGGACCAGTGATGTCTGGGAGCCTGTCCCCTACATGATGAGGGAGTGATGTCATCATTAGGGACAGGAAAGGCTTGTGGGAATTGCCCATTCCCACAGGAGCTGCTGGCCTGGGATTTGATGATGCTCTGCAGAAGGGTTCCAAAGAGCTGTCCTCAATGCCCAGGGACCATCCCAAACTTTGCACTCATGGCCATTTCATCAGCAGTAATGTTCAGTCTGGTATTTTGCCCTTACCTCTGTTCCCTCTCAGCTGGGGCTTCTCTCCAGGCTGAACAGCCCCAGCTCTCTCAGCCTTTCCTGGGCATGGAGATGCTCTGGGCCCTTCTTCATCATCTTTAAAAACAATTGCCTGAAAATATCATCAAGAGAATAAATAATCCCTAAGGCAATTAATTTACACACATACAGGTGACTGCTTTCAACAAGTAATTGTTCTCTTGGGAAAAGCTTTCTTTTTCTTGGGTCTTAACATCTTGTTGGGAATAAAGTAACTCAGAGAGAGAAAAAATGTTTAACAAAACTTATTTGCTAAGTGGTGTATATTTAAATAGTTCTTCACAAACATACAGTCAGATATTTCCTCCTCTTATGATTAATCACCCTGTGAGGAGATATTGTAAGGACTAAAAAAACCCATCAACTGGTCTCACCACAGTCAAAGATATATTTTCCCTGAAACCAGGATTTTACCCTTTGTGTATTGACACCAAGAGATTATTTAATTGCAGTATTTAATGCCAAGAAGATTCTAATCAAAAATGATCCAGCCCTATTTTTCCCAGTCTGAAAAATAAAGCAGAAAAAGGTAACAGAAGAGAAAACTGCAAAAGTAACAGGAAAGGAAAACATTTTTTGGCATATTTTAAAGAATTTTGCTAGGCAGCTTTAGTGAGCTTTATCAAAGTCACACAGTCAGATGAAGACTTGGGAGAAATGCAAAAACTAATGATCTGAAAGTCTATTCACTAGAAATTATGTACATGATCACCTGCTGGATGGTGAAGTTTGTGTCATGAGTACTTTCTAAAATATTGATCACAGGAGGAAAAAAGTGTACACTGGTAAAAACTACTTATCATCCTTTCATCTGGCTGATTCAGTAACAAGTAAAGAAAGAAGACAACCCAGTGCCAGATAAGCAGTGCAAATCCTATATCTGATCTCAATATCCAGGAAAGGGTTCTGGATGTTCTTCTGTGACTCCTGAAGAGCTTCAGTTCACAGGCAGCAAGCATTTTATTTCATAACAATACACCTCCTCTCAGTTAACTCAGTGTATCAACCACCAGATTCAATAAGTTAAATTCCAAAATATTTTCTGTCTCCTTTTCCTCCAGAACATTTTGCTTTACTTTCATGTCCAAAGCTACAGAGATGCTTTGCCCATTCGAAGCTCAGTAGTAAAATTAAAGAACGGGATATTTAATCTTCTTGACATTCACAAATAATTTGGGTTTTTTTCCTTGTGTTGTTTTCCCATTAGAATATGAAAAGATTATTTTTTTAAAATTTATATCTGTATATTTGTATATTGGGTAGCAGTGTCTCTTCCCAAGTATTCCTGCGTGGAGCTGAGGAGACAACAGCTGTGGGGAAGAGCTGCAGACAGGAGATGAAGTAAATGACATTGTCCAACTACCAGTGCCAGTAAATTTGGATACAACCAAGACCCTCCTGCTCATGGAGCTGGGGATAATTTTACAGTCAATAGAAGCTGCAGAAGCTGCGCATCTTTCAAATTGTTGCCTGAAGTTGGGAAAAGGGAGTTTTTCTTCAAAAGTGCCTTAAATGTTGGGTCTTAATCTGAGCTAATGTCTCTTGGCTCTTGCAGCCTTCACTGCTCCTGTATTGACCCTAATGAGAAGCTGAGATGTTTGCTGTGAAATTGCATCACTGCAAGAATCTTGAAAATGTTGAAATGCTGTAATCCTTGGGAAAATCTTTGCACATCTTTGTAATTCTCTTTTCTTGACATTTGTATTCTTTTTATCAGAAGGAAGGTACCAAGAATGTACAGTCTGTGTCCATGTTTTTCCATAAAAGTCTCTGAAGAAATGCTAGAGAATGTCAAGGCAGATACACTGTTAGGCTCTGTTAAGTCTGATTTTCTTCAATATCAGCTGAAGCTCTGATTTTTTCCTTTCTCTAAGCAAAAGGTCAATAGAAAGTAAGCAGACATTCCTATTAATACAACTGTAGTGTTTCCTTGTTGCCAAGGTTTTGTGTGTATAAATGATGACAAAACAAGCACTTACACTGAAGAGGGCAGTTCAGCACTAGACAGGAACAGACACCACGAAAAAGTTTCCCTGGTGTAGGTAAGTAGTCCTTATTTAAAAGCAAGTTTTATTTGGCTGGTGTGCAGACCTCCATCTTCATAAATGCTTAATCCCAGAGCTACCAAAGCTTCCTTGACCTCGTGGTTTACAGTAAATGGGGAGAAGAAAAGCAGCAAGATGTTTCTTTGTAGAAAATCAAGCTTAGAGAACATGGCTGGAGCTGCAAATCTTTCACTGTCATTTTAGAAACTTTGACAGAAATTTATTAAGGTGGAACTTTTCTAGAACATTTCTGAATCTCTACAGCCAAAGACTTGAGAAGATATACATGAGTGTAAATCCAGGATCTTCCAGGGGACTCTTGAGATGGCCCCCGTAATGCAGTGTGGAAGAACAGGACAACCAAACTGGTGGTAGAGACACAGCAAGGCCAGGCTCATGCCACAGGCCAGCAGCTCCTCTCACCGTCCACACAAATAGGTTCTAAAGTAAATCACTTCAGTGCAACTTTTTTTTCTTAACGTTTTCTCTTCCTTTGCAGAGGATTGTAATGGAGTGGGTTGTGAGGCAGATCTGGCTTTGTCTGTGCTTCAGGTGATGGGGGCTTTGCTTTCTAAAGGTTTGTTTGGAATGGTGAGTGAGAGGTGAATAATTGCCAGTGGATGTTAAGCAAGAAAGGGTTAGAGCCACATTTTTTCATATCCCAAATTCTTTGAGGATAGAGTTAAAATTGCTGACAACTTCTGGAAATCTGGTTGCAAGTAGCCTCTTCCCATTTCCTTCATCCCTCTTTATATATCTTCATGTGTCACCTGCCCACTGTGGTTGTTCCTGGAGTGGGAGAGATAGGAGATACAGAAGAGGTCACAAATGGCTTCCAAGGGGAGCAGAGTTCATACCAAACTTAGTGATAATGAAACAGATGATTCCTAGGGAGACCAGACTGTCTTTGAATGCCTGAACAGGACCCCACTGTGTATTTTAACATGGGAGAATTGGAACCCCAGCTATTTTCTTGCTCTTTTTTTCCCCCCAAAAAGCAAAACAACAACAAAAAAAATTTTGACAGACTGGTCACAAATTTTAAGTTTTCTATTCTGGAATAAACTGAGGCAATTGTTTTTTAGCCTGCCATCTTTCCAGTTATTAAACTGTGTGTGGTCCGTCCCAGTGCTCACCATCAGAGAGCCCTTAATGGTGGGTTTCATTTGGGGCACCTGCAGTGTGGAGGAGCCTTTGAGGGGCGGGTGGGACCCTCCCAGGGCTGGGGGACCCTCCCAGGGCTGTGAGCCACATCCCCGGGCTGGTTCACAGGCACAAGGATGTGCCGGGCATGCTTGGAAGTTCAAGCTCAGTGAACCGAGACCTTGCAGAACAATTGCCCCGGCGGGCAGCAGCGTCCTGGGAAGGCCTCTGAGGCTGCCCTTCCTCAGAAACGCCCCAGCCTCTCCCCAGCCGCCCTCCCTTCAGACATTCACAAGTTTTCCTGACAAAAGAGCAATTACAACCTGACAGCAACAACTCACAAAGAAGATGGGGATGACCCCGAGGAGCAGTTTCTGTGGCTCAACACATGGCCAGTCACCGACAAAGCCGGCCTGCTCCCATTTGATCCCAGAAGAACCTCCCAGACTGGCACGCTTGACCAAGAACTGGCTGGTGACTCATTCGTCTGGCGGCTCTGTGATTCATGAGCCTCCAGGAGGAAGGGAGGAGGGAGGCAAAAGCTTTTCAAATCTCAAGTTAAATGCAAGAGAAACACATTCCCCACAAAGCAGACGCTCAGCTGTGTCCAACTGGTGCCGGAATGCCCACACAAAGCCAGGGCAGCAGTCCTGGCATGATGCAGGCGAGGCTCCGGGGCCAGCCCTGCTGCAGCCTGCACCTTCCCAGCTCCGCGGTTTGGAAGGTCTCGAGTGTAAAAACAGCAAGAGTTCCTTACGTCTTATCCCTGTGTGCTCTGTGCGTCCTGGCCCTGGGATTTCCCCAGGAACGTCCCACTGGTGAGTGCTTTGGCATTGATATTGAGGGCTTTGACCTGATATTCAGGTCAAAATACCTCAAATGACTTTGTCCAGTTGAATTAAACTTCTGGTCTGCACTAATAATTTTGGCTCCCTCTCGTATCTGTGAAGCATGTCCCCAGGCAGGAGTGCCATCCTCAGAGGTGTTCACAGGAGGCAGAACAATCTCCATGATCACAGAAAAGCGTCACCAGCTGACCTGACTGACCATCCCTCTCTTCAGTGACAAGCGACAGAGGAGGAGAGTCCAGCATTGGCATCAAGGAGGGACTTCCCTCAGTGTTGTCTGAACCCTGCCAGGAGCTGTGGGTGGTGCAGAGTGTTCACTGGAATGCTGGAGCTCCCAGCCACTATTACCCTCCCAGACAGCATTTTATTTATTGTTATTTGTTGCTTCAGACATATGGGTCAAAATGCTAAATTATTTAGCAGCTGTTGTCAAATGGATTTTAAAACAATTAACAAGTGCTAAAAATGGGAAGCTTGCTCTCTCTCTCTTGGATTTTGCCAAAGAAAGTGCCTGTTTTCAGTTTGTTTGCCAGCAGTTTGTGCCTCCTGCTGCTGTGGCCACATCTGGCCTTGGAGCACGTTTGTCTCTCAGTGAGTGCCAGCTGCCTGAACCAGTGCCCGGCTGGCCTGGGTGGGGGCCTGGAACACCCTAGTGTTTTATTTTGTTTTGTTTTTTTTTTTCTTTCTAGTGTTGCTGTTGTGGTCCTGGGCACCCTGCATCACCCACCTGCCGCGGCTGGGTTCCACCACTCCACATCCATGCTGGGGACACAATGCAGGAGCTGCTAAAGCCCAGCACCAAAGGAGCTTGGGGCCATCCCTCTCTGAGACCACCAAGACAGCTCTGAACGATCCAGGTTTGAGCTTTTCCTTTCTGTGTTGGGGAAGGTGGGAGGGCCACACCTGGGATGGGGAGACCTGCAGAGGCTGTGCTGAGGTGTCCAGTTCATATGAGGTGGTCACAGCCATGAGGGTTACTTGTGTTGACCTTGGGAAGGGCACATCATCCAGGAGATGGTGCCACTCAGATCCCTGTGAGAGACTACAAAATGAAAATCAACTCCGAGAACAAAGGCTCTGGATGAAGTTACTGAGCTGGGGTCACAATAAATCCAAGGTGCTGTGAGGGTGTAGGTGTGTCGAGCCTTCCCTCTCAGGGGTTTTGCAGCTTGCCTCAGCCAGAAATGCAGATCCTCTGTGGTGAGGCAGTGTGGGATGTGCAGTTTGGTGCCTCCCGACGCTCTCAGCTCCACACGATGAAAGTGATCAAGAGCATCCTCTGGCCACATTTCAGAGCTTCGGCACACAGGGCAGATTTTGGCCACCAAGCATTTGTTTATCTCCATCTCCAAAGCACAGGATGTGCTTTGTCCGGAGTCAAAGGGAGGGTTTGCTTCTCTGTGGAGTTTGGGATCACCCATAAAAGCAGGTCCTTTGCACTTAGGCACAGCTTTACAAAAGCCGGTACTTTGCATTTAGTCCCAGGTTTACAAAAGCAGGTACTTTGCATTTAGGCACTGGTTTAGAGCCCCCGCTGCCAGCCCAGCTCTCGGGCATCCCTTGCTGGGACGTGCAGCCCTCTGCCAGCTCCGGGGAATAGGGCAGGGGATGGAACACATTCAGCCCAAGTTCTGTTTCTAAAAAATGCTGCACTAGGCAAAGGATTTGGACCTGAATGAAAGTGGTGGACCTAATTTTAGACAGTACCTATGAATGAAACTTGAAACAAGCTGTTCAGGAAATACCTTCCCCTGCAATAGTGCCAGGGAGAGTATGGGATTTAATGCTAAATTAGCCAGTGCTGATGAACAATTTACTGTGACAATAATTTTTTCTACTTTCAGCTAAATTATTTTTTTAAAAGAAATCTTCATTTCTACATAGATATCCATGTGCTTCTGCAAAAGCTGCAGATCTCAGATCTTTTCCCTCCAGGGAACAAGAGCCTTGTCTGCATCGGTGCCATATGTCATCTTTTGCTGCATGTTTGCCACCATGTCCCCACACTGCAGAGCTATTGGCTTCAGCCCCGGGCCTGGGGATGGCTCAAAGTGACTGGCAGGTAGGAGAAGATTTGATAGAGCTGAAAACCTGTCCCAGATGACCAAGCATGCTGGCTTTCAGTGCTCTGCCTGCTTGTGCCCTTTTGTTGTCCAGCATCTTTTTGGCTTTTTCTCATCCCTCAGTCAGGATCTGTTTGAGATCTCAGTTGCTCTCCACAGCAAAGCTACACAACCCTCTACTGCCCACAGGGAGAAAGAGATCAAGTGCATTACTTGTATTTCTGGGTGGTAAATGTCCACCTGTCCCATACTTGTGCTGGATTTATTGCTCCGAGCCTTTCAGGAGTATGGAAAGCTGCACTGCCAGAATAATCCAGGTGCACTTCAAAAGATGATGGGATTCTTAGAAAGATTTTTCCCTCAATTTGCAGAGACTTGCTGGTGACCCAAAGTGACTTGATGGTGTCTGATGAATGGAAGAGGGAACCTGCCCAGGTGAGTAATCAAAGTTTATCCTTGAATCTGTGTCAGCTGTGTGAAAGGACACTGGGCATTTTCTGAGGTTGGGAAATGCACAGATAATGGCACAAAACCTTGGTTCAATTGAAGGTTATTGATTAAAGTCATGGAGTGAGGATTTCACTTGGGCACAAGAGGTTATTGATTAAAGTCATGGAGTGAAGATTTCACTTGGGTTCTCTGCCCTTGTCCTGCCCAGGACAGACCCATATTGCAAAAGCCGCTTCCTGTCCAAACACCTGATCCTGAGTGTAGTTCAGCAGCTCTGGGGAAGACCTGAGCTTGCTTTACTCTCATGGAAAAAAAGCAGTGGAAAGTCTTCAGCCCTTCACAGCTCTTAACAGAGGTATCACACCGATCCCAGGTGCTCCACTGAAAACCTTTCAAATGCTGAGATGCAAACTGGGGTTTCCAGCAGACATTTGGAGACACATGTACCAGAAATGTTTGGACTCCAGAGGAATGACATGGATCTCTCAGGTTCCTTTTAGAACCTCATCTTGGCACCTCTTTCTTGTTGAGTAAAACCAAAGGGTGCATCTTGAGATTTGTTTATAATTTCTGGATATTTAAAAAATCCACAACTGCCATGAGCTGTTCCTTCTCCAGCCCTTCCACAGTAGAATTCCGGGAAGTAACACCTTTTAACAACAAGCAAATTTGTCTTAATAACTCAAAAATCTTGTGCTAGAAAGTCCAAGTTTCCACTGGCAATGGTTCTGGCTAATTTTGGAAATTCTAAATATCTGATTAAACATTTCTGGAATTTCTGGGAATACATTGAGAGGTTTAATGGGCTAGTTCTTCATAAAGATTTTCAGGAAAATATCTTCTATTGGGTCTTAAAGGAATCCCTCCAAGTAATCCATCTCCCTAAATTCTTAATGTGGTTCCTTACATTTCCTAAGCTGGCTTCTTAAATGACTTATGTTCTCCTTTGCAGAATGCATAGATACAAATAAACCGCATATATGAGAAAGGAATGTTCCTCTATGCCACAAAACAAATTAAATATATTGATCCAAAATCACTCCTGGAGGAATTCCTATGAATCCAGATGAAACACATGAACTGAGTTTATTAAAGCAGCATTTCTGATAGGGGGTGGGAACAGCAGGAGAATGAGGTTTTGCAAGAGTAAAATGATTGTTTATTAGTGATGAGTGAATCACAAAATGTCCAGCGCGTGTGTTGATCTTAGAGAAGGAACTGAAAAAGTCTGAAACCTGATCAGGTCTCTCTGAATCCATATGTCAGCAAAACTGCCTGGAAGTGAGTCTGAGTCAGGGTTCTCATTCAGACATTCTGAAACATCCAGATTTGCATGTTGGATATTGTAATATCTCAGCAAGTGCTGAGAAATTAGGGATGGTGAATTCAACTGGTAAATAAACAAGAACAAACTCGTTCCTGAATTCAATATGATTGTGATCATTTGGAGACAGTTACACAAATTCCTCAACCATGCCAGAGCTGCAGAAGGCAATATAAAAGCGGGGGAAACAAAACTAATTCCTAGTTCAGACCTCATAAATAAACAAGGCATGTCCAAACTTTTGTTTTACACTGTGTCAAACCACAAGAAGCTTTTCAAATGTCTCTGTATAAAAATAAATTTTGGGGCTGGAGCAGCATGGTTCTCTTTTGCTTTTGTGGACAATCCTGCACAGATCATGATAATGATGCTGATGATGATAACTTATTACTTAGAGAGCCTCACTTTTCCCTTCTGGACCAATTTACACCTTTCTGGACCTGTGTTCTTAGAAGTAAGCAAGGCTGGTAATCTGCAATAAGTGTTTAAACCTCAACAAAATAGTGGTCTCTTAAATAAAAGCCATTTTGAGCCACGGGTAGAATTCTGGGCTTCAGCATTTCCATTCAGGGCCTTTCTGGTGCTAGATGAAATCCTTAACAACCATGTCATAAAATAAACTCTTCATCCTCCCATAAAATGTTGAGCCTGTGGAAGAAAAGTGCATATCTAAAGGAATCTTAAAGCAGCGGGAACAGGAGGGCAAAGACTTACTCACAGTCTGGAGAGCTGGATGAGCACCCTGGTGGGTTTTTGAGTGGATCAAACTGAGAGAGAAATTCAGGTTTAACAGGGCTTATACAGCTGAGCAGAGGGGGTTTTATTCCTATGTGTCTTTTTCCTGAAACAGGAATTATGCCTAAGAATTTGCATTGCAGGAAATAAATCCATTCTTTACTTCTCTGTATTTTGTGATCTATCTTCAGCATGCAAGGAAGTCGGGTTCCAGGTTTTCCCCTGCCAGGCTGTGCAGGAGGAGTGGGGATCCCTCCCACTGTGCCTTCACCAGAACACAGCCTTGGACATACCCAGGGGCAGAAAGGGGCTCCTGGAAGGAGCTGCATGAGTCAATGTGCAGGCTGCAGGATTGTGTCCTTGTGACAGGAATTAGTCAGAAAGTTCCTGGCGTGGGACAAAGCACTGGGAGAGGGCCTGGCCATGGAGGGTCTCCTGCTGGCCTGAGGCTCCTGCAATTGAGCACAAACCAATCCCTCCGTGGTCATGGAGCAGTTCCCATCTGCAGGAGCAGGAGCTGGGCTCTGGTGGGCTGAAAAGAGCTCCATAAACATCCGTTATTATTCTTCATTAGAACAGCTCTGCAGAGATCCTGTCAGGATGGACAGAGCTCCTTTACCAGAGAGTACAGATTGATCCGGGTGGAATGGGAGTCAGGAGAACACAGTGTCTAAGGCAACAAGGCGGTTCAGACAGCTCTGCAGCAGCCTAAACACATGACAGACTCAGGCAGCTCCCACTGCTGCCAACACAACTGCTCGCGGGGTCTGCCAAGAAGCCAGATGCTGCTGCTGGAAAAAATATCTTCCAGAGTTTGGCATCAAGATCCTGTGATTACCATCCAAATGGGAGGAGATGGAGTGATAGAATGTGAGTTTAGTATTTAGCACCCCAGAACTGTGCAGCAGCCTTTGAAGGCAGAGGAAAGAAGTTCAAGCAAAATATTTTTGCTAAAAATATGTTCGGACAAATGAACTTTTTTTTTTTTTTAAATAGCAGAAAACCAAACTATTATTAAAACAACACAAAATATTTTATGTCCGTATCAATTAAATGAGTAAAACCAACGAGGACTGTGGATTCTTTACTTGAGTAAATTTTGTTAAGGAATAGTTTCTTAAAGGTCAGAGCATGAGCTCTTTGTCTCTGGTGTTGTTACTAGTGGAAAGTTCCACTGCAGAGCATCACAGTGACTCCCCTACCCAAGACAAATAGAGATGGGTCAGAGCATTCCCACACAAGTTTGGGAAGGGTTGAATTCAGATCCAAAGTCTGCAGCAAGACCTTCTCATTGACAAACAGGGACCAAATCCCTAAATCTATACTGACCCAGGTTTGGGGGAAAGTTGAGCACTGAAACCACCTGGGCTTGGCTCCAGACCTTGCAGTTTAAACCCTTGTTTGGAGGGGAAGCAACAGAGGGATGGGAGATTCTCTAAAGTGGTTTCAGCCTGTTCCTGAGCCTCCTCCTTCTCCTTTCTGTGTGGCTGAGCTTTCAGAATGCGTGACTGAAGGAAGACTTGGAGCCCCCTGTGCAGTGAGTGTTCCATCAGCCTGCCTGGCCTTGACAAGGGTCCCCAGTGGATGTGGTAGTTATGAGAGCTCAGCATGCTGAAAAAAGCAGGCAAGGCAACATCTGCTCCCCTGGCTGGCTGCACTCACCTCTGCTCTCCAGTCTTGTGCTTCTATATGAGTGCTGGTTCCACTCCATGACTGGGAATCCTATTATTATTGTAATAGTAGTAATAATAATAATAATAACAACCCAAGTGGGAACTCAGAAACTTACATCTGGAAAGCTAAGACATGAAGACTGTTTTGTTTTACTTGTATTTTTGGTTGCTTATTTTTATGACAGATCTGTATTTCAACAAATGTTATCTCCTTGCCTATTATAACAAATCAGAAAAAAGTAAACCAAGTTATTAGTCATCATCTCCCATACTCTGCTTTCTGGGCATGTCAGATTGGTTTGGAGGGGAGGTGGGAAGGGAAGCGGAGAGCATCTGTTCCCTCAGTGTGTGTTCACTCAGTGGAGTGCCTGTTCCTTCAGGGAGGTTTGTAAAAGGGAGGAGGAATATGTCTCAAACCTGTGTTTGTCCTGGAGGGTTCAGGCTGTGTCAGTGCTGTGCCTCTCCTCGGCACAGCCAGAGTCCCAGCTGGTCTGGCTGGTGATGGCTGTCTCCCTGAAGGCCACAAAGATCCCAGGTAACTGCTCACCTAATGGATTTTCCAGTAGCTTTTGACATGTCTCACCCTGGAGCTGATAAATTCAGCTGTTAATTCTACAGCAACCAAACAAGATAATCCCAAGCCTCATCCTTTAAGGTCATTAATAAGTTATGGAAACATGATGGGGTTAGTCACAGAACTGGAGGGCTGCAAGGGACAGCTACAGGCTCTATAGGCTCAGGGGGAACCTTCTCACTTTCCACAGCTCCCTGACAGGAAGGGGCAGCCGGGTGGGGCTCAGGCCCTGCTCCCAGGGAACAAGAGACAGGACAAAAGGAAATGGCCTCGAGTTAAACTAGCACAGGTTTAGATTGGATATGAGGGAAAAATTCTTCCCCTAAAGGGTTATCCAGCCCTGGCACAGGTTGCCCAGGGCAACGATGGACTCACCAGCCCTGGACGGATTTAAAAGCTGTATAAATATGGCACCTGGGATCATAGTTTAGGGGTGGGTTTCGCAGTGCTGGGTTAACAGTTGGACTCGATGATCTTGGAGGTCTTTTCCAACCCAAATAATTCTATTCACCCACTTGGGACTGATGTTTTAGTCTTTCCCAGATTCTGTTTGGACACTGTTTTTCCATGAAGCTGTTTGACTTGGGAAGGGGAGGTGGGAGGTGTTTCCAGGTGAAATGACAGCAGGATGCTGACACACAGCCCTGGTGTCCCACAGTCTATCCCAGAGGCCAGGACAGCTTTGCTTCCCCAGCTCTTGGCCAGGCTGGGAGTTTTGATGGCAATGAGCTCTGAGAGTCTGATCAGTGCAGATTTTTGCTATCAAAAGCTGGAGGCTGTGGGTGGCATCTTCACTCCCAGCATCACCTCCACTGCTGGCACATGCCAAATTTGGGGTCTGGAGGTGCTGGGTCTGGTGGTGCGGACAGTCCCGGGGGGATGGAGGGACTTTCCTTTTTACCCCACACAAAGAAATCTGATCTGCCCCAATTAATAGAAAGGATTCTTTTGTCCTGATGCACAGCAGTGGAAATTACAATTTATTATCTGTTTCTGCATTATCCCTTTTCTAGGTCTCCCCCCTCACCCCGCTGTGTGGTTCTGCATCTGCCCTCCCAGTCTCAGGCTCAGGTTTCTGCTCTCACTCCTGCCTTCTGTAAATATTTTTTCAGCATCATCAGCAGTTTCTCTGTTTCTCCTTCCCTCTCTATGGATATCAGAATCCATCATGATCTTCAGATCATCTTGAAGTCCCTGATGGTGATGTTGTTCAGCTGATCAGGTGAACAAAGGCTCCTGGAGCTCCCTATGTTAGGAAGCCTCTCCTCAATCACTAATTTTCATCCATGCTTGATGTAGAATGTTACAATGGATGATCTTGCATCCAGTTTGTGTGCCAGCCACTGGAAAAGTGACTTGATTGGGAAGGCTCAACCTGTTAGGATGCTTTAAAAAAATGTCCAGGCTCTCTAATATCTTGAAAAGGTTTTCAGTTGAGCTTTGAGAGAGAAAAGATGAGGGAGTGAGCCTTTGCCATGATGAACTGGCTACCTGTCTCTCTAAGGACTGCCCTCTATGGTGGCTTCTGGAGAATTTTGTGCCTTTCCCAGCCATGCAGGACATCTGGATCCTGTATGTGACACCTTCTGTTTGTGCCAGCAGGTGCTGGTGAATCTCAGCTGTAGATGTCTGCAGTCCCTTGCCATAAGATGTCTCTTGAAAAAACTTGTGAAATTAAGATGCTGTAAGATTTGGGTAGTTTAAGTATTAGTGAATTCTGACCACTATGAAGATATCTCATAGGCCAGCTCTTTCCTGGCTGGTATTTCAACATCAGTTCATAGATGCTAAGTGTCTTGGAGACCTGGATTTTGGACTGTCCTTGTACACTCACATCCTTATGTGTGACCTAGCCCTAATCTGTGGGAGATTAATTTAGTTGTTCTTCACCAACATCTCAGCCCCTTCGTCTTTGCCAATTGCTTTTCTCCCCAGAGTAGAAGTACATGAGCTTTTGTTCTCTGAGTAACAGACTAAGGTATTGTAAACTGGATTTACACAATAGTATAAATTATATTTATTTCACTGTAGGTCCTTTGTGTACTCACACCCCTTACAAGATTTCAAACCTGCATAGACCCACCAGACTATCCTGGCGTCATAGAGGAAGAGCTGAGTGTGGTTCATGACACAGGATTTTTATCCTCAGGGTTGGCCGATTTTACCTCTTCCCATCATTTTACTTGGAGCACTGAGCTCCAAGCAGCAATAGACCAAGATAGCATGAGCTCCAAAACACTTGAGATCCAGGATATCTTGAGTCAGGAATCACAGGTTTGTATCAATATCCCAACTTCAGGCAGCACACAAGTCCAAGTTTGTCCTTTTGAACAGAAAGGTAATATACCACACCTGAAAAACTGTGCAGTAACCAAAACAAGCTGCAGATGCAGCTAAGCCAAGGCACTGCCAGAAATGCTTTTTTGGGGAGCACTGCTGAACTGGTGGCTGGCTGCCTGGGTCACCTGCTGGGATGGAAGGGACCTCAGTTGAGGGGGTCCCCTTGGAAAGACAACTGCATACAAGTGTATATCCTCCAAGGATGGCTCAGGCAAAATGCACTTACCCAGACTGTGCTGGCCTTTGAAAACTTAGGTGTTTTTACTTCTAACTCTTCGGTAGTTCAGTTCTTGCTAGAGTAACCCACTCATTGCAACCATGCACCCCCTCACTGAAATCATGCTTTGTTACATATCATGTTACAGACAAGAGCTGATTTGAGAACTGCTAGTCACCTCCTTTTGTCAGTATGGCAGCATTTGGTTGCTTGCAGATATATCTGAGGCTCACCTGTTTCTCCTATTCCTGCCTGAAGAAAACACCTTTATTTTCCCTGTATCTGGAGCTGACTTAGCTTGGTTTCAGAGAATCAGAGGCATAATTTGCTTGGACTGTGAAGCATAAGCATTTTAAGTCCACACACTGAGCACTTAGGGCAGTTATGGTGTCCTGGTTTCCTGGGAAGCACAGCTCCACTCATTATGTGCAAGTCATCCAGGCTGAAAAGCCACTGGTCATTCCCTCAGGTCATGGACTGCACTCCAGCAGCTCCAATTACCTCAGCAGAATGGGATCACCCCTAACAGCCTAAGTAAATCAGGAAGTCACCAAACAAGGGAAGTAATTACAGCTTCCTTCAATCCTGAAAAAGCAACCTGTTCTTTTACGACCCATCAAAACCATGTGTTTGCCTTTAGTGGTTAAAATAAAGGGTGTGCAATTTGGGAATAATCCAGCTATGAAGTTTCCTTAGTAATTGGCAAATCCTGAAAAGTTTTCACTTCTGCAATTTAAAGGTGGCAAGCATGAAATTAATTTAATTTTCTTTTAGATTAGCCTTTAAGGGACACTACAAAACCAAAGAATGACATTCTCTAAGGATGAACCCCCATTTCACCCATTTGACATAATGATTATTTTATTAACTACCTTTAAATTTCACTTATAATGTCATTAATGTCATTTATCTGGCAGTAAAACCAGAATATCAGTCACTGTAGCTCTATCAAACATTCAGAATTCAAAAAAATATTTACCGTTTTCAGAGAAAGGTCTAGAATATTACTCAACTCTATCAGAGCTACTATCACTTTATGTAACTCTTAACTCTTGTTTTTCAGTTCTGGTTTCAACTTGCCCATTCATTTGATTCAGACTCAATTGATTGTAGGAGAAAAAAACATTTTTCACAATAAGTCAACCTGCATTTTTATACAGCACTTTTCAAATGCTTAGGGTACCGGTGTGGGAAATTGCTTTAATGGATGAATCTTTTAGAAATCTGAGTATGAACCAGTTCCTCTCTGTGGAAATACACAGTCTGATGCCACATGGTCCTTGTGGCTGACCTTAGGCTGAGATATGACTAATCTGACTGAAATCAGGGGATGACTCAAAATCTGTCAAACGCTGTGCATCCCTGCTCCAGGGCCAAGACACAGGATGTTGAATTCTGTGGAACGTTTTTCACCTAAATTATACTTCATTCACTTTCTTCTCTGAAAAAGGCTTTTAAAAAAAGAGTAACAAATATATTATAATATTACTCCCAACTTTTGTTTGGGAGAGTGTCTAAAGATCACATCTCTACTTTAATTGAAAATTAGATCATAGTCTTACACTGTTCTGCATTTATTCAATATTCGTGTGCCAAATGTTCAATACCCTTTATATCACATAATTCACTTGACCAAGGTGTCTGTTTTCTCACTTCATGAACCATCTCCAAACCTCTGCCTGTTTCTCAAGTGTGTTTATTGCTGCTGAAGCCAATGGCTGTGCCCACACTAGGCTGTGACCAAGCAGTGAAAGGCAGATCAAGGTTCCAAAATGAGGCTCTTGGTGTCTCTGAGAAGGAATTAAAACCTGGATGCCCCCCTGCTCCTCTCTGAGGGCCAGACCTGTACCTTCCCAGCAAATCATCCTTCTTCCCAACAGGCCCAGAGCTTCCCACTCACACAGTTGATGATATACTGGGTGTTCTTCAGCTGCCACTGAAATGTTGTGTTGTCCTTTACACTGGGCACAAGATCTTTTTGAACTGAGAGAAAGGGCAGCAACTGCTTAGGGCAGCAATGCCAGCTGCTAATGAAAATTTGGGAGAAAAGGGAAAATGATAAAACCCTCCAACACCAAGCTGTTTCTACAGGCTCCGTGATCCTCTCTGCTCCCCACATGCTCCTTTCTGCAGTGGTTTTCCCAGACCCACTCTATGTTCACTGAATCGTCCTCTCCATTGCTGAGACACCGAAACATTTCCAAAGGAAGGCAAGAAACCAGGTCAGCAGAGTCAAAGTAACCAAGGGAAAAACCACATATTCTGAGAGAAAAGTCAGGAAGAGCAAGAATCCCATAAAGTGGGATTAAAAAGGAAGAAAAGGAAAATATCCCCAGAGTGGGTTTGAAAACCAGTGGCTGACAGCTGTAGCATATTTGGTGTCTTATATCCCAATGGCTCAATGAGAAGAGCAAAGCAGATGGTACAGCCTCTGAAAATCCTACATCCAAACTATTTTGGATTTACGCAACATAACTACAGAATTGCAGCTGCACTCTAACTACCTCTGTCCCTTAAACACATGAGGAGCAGCTTGCTTTAGGACACTAAGCTAAGGTGCCACAGAAAAGATGTCAAAATATTCTCTGATAGAGGACAAGAGCAAGAGCAGGACCTCCCTGTTTTGTGCTTCTCCCTCAACAGCCTGAATGGCAGCCACACTCCAGCCCTGCTTCCATGGGGTGGTCTGCCCAGAAGCCTACTGGACCGATAAGAACTTTCTTTCTATTGCTTCCCATTATATTTTTGACCCTTCTCCTGTTCCTTTCTGGATTTTGTTTTCCAAAGTAGCTGGCACACAGCTGCTTGTTTGTGGCTCACACATTAACAGTAGTGGGTTCTGATCTCAAAACGTGGATGTTTTAGGACAAAAACTAACTCTTCAAGCATTTGTTGGCTCCCTCAGGACCATGGAGCAGCCAGGTTCCCACGGACACTGCTAATCCTGCCCCAGCACCCCATTTGACTGGGGCCATCTCAACCTCCACAGATAAACTGCACTCACATGGAGCTCACTTGTAATTTTGCAGCTCAAGCCATCTGGGAATGTAGACCACACTGACCAAGGAAAGTCGGTCAGTGAATTGCCAGTGAATGCAGAAAGAAAAGAAAAGGAATATGGGGAAAGCAGGAGGTAAGAACATGAACACTGTTTATTTAACACTCAACATATTGAGTCAAATGTATGTGAGTGATCTTCCCTTTAGCTGAGATTAAGACCTTGGATCAAACCTTTGATATCTGGATGGAGATTAGCTGAATGAATTGTTTGGCAGAGACACCAGGTGGCTACAAAAGGTAAAACTCACCTATCAGTGCCATCTTGGGTATGTTTGATATGGTGCCAGTAAAGAACTCATGATTCATGTCTAGATTCAGATGTGGAAGGAATGCAAACATCCAAAATGCCTTTTCCCAGATTTTAAGAGTTCAGACCCAGGGGTTGGTTTTGTCTCTATGAAGGTAAACTTAGTCCTCTAGAGGGCATGGTTACACTGATTATATATTTAATAATTAATCAGCATTACCTTGGCTATCCGCTAATTTTTACTGGTGTTAATCGGGGCAGAGTCAGTGAACTGGCACAGGTGAAGTCCATTCATTGTCTTTAAACCTTGTTGTAAGGCTTTCCATAGAATCTCTTTTCTTAAGAAGGCTGACCCTGTATGGGCAGGAAGGTTTGGGTTTGATCATTGGGTAAGCTTTACAAGAGGTATTTGGAATTCATTCCTTCCTACCAAAATCCAGTGTGAAAATCTATTTTTCACATGTATTTATGCTCCTGCTTTGGTTAGTCCCCGCATCCTTTGGCAGCAACCTGGATTGGGTTGTCTGAATAGCAGAACGATGTGGGATTAGAGTCCATCCTTCTCAGCAAACATGGAGGCTCCAGATATTAGATGGAAATTATTTGTGTTTGGCCAATCTGGTGTTGAACTTACCCAGCCAAATTTCCAACTTAACAAAATCAGGAGAATGTCAGTATGGCCACCAGCTGTCTCACTGCACGTGTTTCCCCGGTGAGCGAACAGACCAGAGGGCAGAATTCGGGACTGCACAACACAGCACAACACCAAAGAAAATTCTACTCAAGCTGATCCAAAAATCCACCTCTCTGCCAGGGCAGAACCAACTGTATGAAGACCTTTTAATCTGGAAGTCACGTCTTTGTGAAGCTTACATGAAGTTCACTTGTCTGTATTGGAAGTACCTGCATTTTATTCAGTTTTACAATATTTAAATCCCCTTATAAAATAAATGGCTCCTTGCTGGAATGGTACCCATGCTGGATGTCCAAGATCTAATGAATTTTAAAGCTATTTTCTAAGATGTAGTAGAGAAAGAGCAGGACTGAAAACAGCCGTCAGCCACTACAAGGAAGGGAGAAGTATCAGTCTCCTTTAGTAGCTTCCTTCAGATTCTGGGTGCATTCCACCTTCATAACATGTTAAGATTTCCCTCTTAGGTCATCCCTAGTGTCAAATCAACACCTAGGAACTTAAAAGAGTATTAATTGCATTAATTGGTTGTAATCACTGAGCTGTGCCACACATTTTCCCTTCACTTCTTCAGTTACACCTGGAAGTCACCCTCAGCCATCACCTCCTCCTGGTCCTGGACCATGATGATTACAATCTCACATCTTCTCAATTCCAATACTTTTTTATGAGTTCTTTCTCGTGACTGAGGGAGGGATGTTCTTAACTGGTTTAAAAGGCCTTTGTTAACTGGCCTTTGAATGAATCTACTTTTCCCAGTTCAAAGTGGATCTTGCAAGGATGGGCTACCCTTCTCTTGTCCCTGCTCAGACTTTGAACAAGGTCAATATGATGTGTTGCTTCACACAACTTTGTTTTCAGG
This sequence comes from Chloebia gouldiae, assembly GCA_003676055.1. NCBI lineage: Eukaryota > Metazoa > Chordata > Aves > Passeriformes > Passeridae > Chloebia > Chloebia gouldiae. The sequence continues at coordinate 496,544 of QUSF01000103.1, read as the reverse complement.
GGGTTTGCAGGAAGAATACAACCTAGAAAGTGGTCTTGTCCCAGAAACTTGATGCTGACCTGGTAATCTAACCTTTGTCTGCAAATGGATTAATGTTCTCTTGGTGACATCATAGATGGCTGTTTTACTGCCAAAACCTCATTCACTGTAGGCCTGGCGTGTGAAATGACTAAAATAGGACTTGCTCCTCAAAAACATGGCTGGATTTCTATGTATAAGTAAACTCCTTTCCATAGCAAAGCCAATAAATACTAGAATGTACCAGGTGCATCCAGTTTTATTCTCTGTTTCAGGATGACAGACAGGCAAAAAACGCTCCTTCAAAACAGAAAAAAAATGATGTAATTTTCTGTTTTCCCTTTTTCCTTCATATTCTGCTAATAGTTGGATTTGATAACAGCAAGAATTTCTTAAGGTAGTGTAAATCTCCAGTTGGTCTCTGTGTGCTCTGTCTCTCCACATCCACTTGCTGTGGACTTCCCAGGTTCTGGGGGCATGAGTGTTCTGTGTTTAAATCAGCAGCTCCCTGGCCTCAGACACCTCAGCTCTGTCACAAAGATAATGCTCTTATCAGCACTAAAAATAAGGTTAGAAACTGGTTATGCAAAGCAGGTTCTGAGGCCAGAGATGCCCTGATGAGGTCACTCCCAGCTGATCCAGGTTCCTTTGCAGACTGTGGTGCAGACATCCCCTGACACAGCTGTGGGCTGGACAGACTCCTGTAACTTTGTGCAGCACGCACGAAAACACAGCATGGAAGCCATTGGAGAGAAAGGAGGGGCTGGACCAGGGTTGTGCTGGCTGCAACACTGGACATGCAGATCCAGATCATTGTTACTGAAACCATCTCCTAATTCAGCCACAGCACCCATTTTTAGGCCTTTTCAGCATTTCCCTCTTGCCATCAGCTGAAGAAGGTTTGGCCACGCTTCCCTTTGCTTGGCTGGTGTGAGTGGAGGAGCAGTGACCCTGTGATCCACATCCATCTCTCCACCGCAGCGCAGGCAGCCAAGCACTGCTGGCCCTGAGGGATATTGCTCAGCAGATCTTTGTCAGGCTTATCCAAACAAGATATGTTGCCACTGACCTACCAGCTTGAGGTTCATGCCTCTGACTCCAGGATACTTTTTGGTGGTGTTTGTTCATTGAAATAATTAGTTATTGTAAGATTATCACATTAAAGGGGATTTTTTTTTGTTTGCTTTAAGACAAATGGCATTCTCCTTGCTGTCTGGGGCTGGGTAGGTACTTTATTCTTTTACTTTCCATTTCAGTGTGGGTTTGGGGTCATGAAAATGAGAGAACCTCCACCTTGAACAGAGCCATCTCCTTTCCAAATCTCCCCCACCCCTTGGCAATATCATTCATTGGTGGCTCATGCAGCTCAGGCCTTTCTAAGTGAGAGGTGCCAGTCAAGCAGGATTATGCAGTGGTTTTGCACAAAGCCAACTCACCTGTTTGCTGGAGTCTTGGATCAGACCACCAAGCACATTTTCACTTCTGCCTAGGAACAAGCCAAACCCACGGAGTCCAGATCCAAATCTGGCTTCAGGCTCTCATGGCCTGATCCTGATGGACTGTACAGCTTCTTCACTTAAAACACCGTGAGGAGATCAAAGAGTGGCTTCAGATGAGACCCTGGGGCATGACAGAGCATCAGTCTTGGTTCAGAGCCATCACGGGGCATGGTCTGACCGACTTATTACTCTTTAGATATATGTATTTAGAGATTCTGTTCTGATCTCCTTTGGGTGATTGCCAAGCTTTTACTTTACATTTCCTCCCTTCCCAGATCACACAAGATCCCAGATCATCTCAAACATTGCACATCAAAACTGATGGTGGCCCATATTACTTTCCCAATGGTTTTTTTTTTTTTTTTTTTTGCCCATAGAGTAGCATGTATTTTGGATCTGGCATCTGAAATGGCTCATTTTCTTAATATTTCTTGACTGAATTCAGGGGAGCTGGCTGTGCTGGGACTGCAAGGAGGAATGTTAATTTCATTAACATAAATGTTCCTTCTTTTTTAAAGAAACATTTAAGAACTAGCATTTGCTGTGGGGGCTGATAAAGAGGCATGTGCATCTCATGCACCCTCTGAATCTCAGGTCCAAATATTAATGAACAAAATTCTTCATGAAAATTCTTCTAGTGCCAGGAGAGAGGTACTACAGAGTGTCCAGTCGAATGCATTAAATTATTCCACTGGACATCTTGACAGTCTGTCATTTTGCTGGAAATAGCATGAGAGAATGTAGATATTTTCATACAAGAATTTATCTTAAAGCCTAACCGTTTCTATGATGCATTAGGAAGAGTTGGCAACCAGATACCCAGCAGAGCATTGAGGGGTGGGAGCCATCCTGTAAAAGTTGAGGGGCATGTGTGGAAGCTCCCTGGGAACAGACAGCAGGAATGTAGCTATAGGTCTGGGGAGTTGTTGCATTTCCGAGCTGAGATTATTATTACTGTGTTTCCAAATTTCCTTTCAAGTTCCTAATTACCAACAGCCAAACCAAACTCACTTGAAGACAAGTCTGTGTCCATCCACATCCCTACAGCACTGCCAAGCTAGATTCTGTAACAGTGCTTAGGAAAAATTACTTTCTATGTCTTCAATGCGTTTCTGGTTTTCAGTAATACATTTGATTCTGTTGTTGCTTCTTTCTCCTTCAGTGACTTTACCTCTGTGAAGTCCCTTGCCAGCACAGATCAAGGGCTAATCTTTTCAGCTCAGTTTCTGGGAATTTAGGTAAATAAGTGGGCATTCCCAAAAATCATGTATTTTCAGAGGTCACTGAAAGTGCTTACATTTCCATTGCCTCTGGAGACACTTTTAGCCCTGGCTTCTTGATAAATCAATTAAATTTCTTTTGCTGACAGAAATAAGAATAGCATTGTTTGCCAACCTATTACATCCCTTATTTGTGAGGGATGTTGGGAATGTGGCTGCCAGAACTGCACCCCCCAAAGAGCCCATGCTGAGTACCTCGACTTGGCCAAATTCCCACTGACCTCAGTGGCAGGTTCAGTTGTGGAAGGAAAGCCAGTGGGATCCCAGGGGCATCAGGAAGAACATTCCCAGCAGGTTCTCAGCTGGGACCTCAGCTCTGGGGGCACCTGTGGGTGCTGTGCCCAGCTCTGGACCCTCAGCACAGCAGGGCCAGGAGCTCCTGGAGCTGAGCAAGCGCCTGGAGCATCTCCGTGCCCAGGAAAGGCTGAGGGAGCTGGGGCTGCTCAGCCTGGAGAGGAGCCCAGTGAGAGGGGCCTCAGCCCTGGGTGTCCCTGGGTGTCCCTGGGTGTCCCTGTCTGTCCCCGTGTCCCCACGTGTGTCCCTGTGTCCTCCTGTGTATCCCTGTGTGTCCCTGTGTCCCCCAGTCTGTCCCTGTGTCCCCCAGTCTGTCCCAGTCTGTCCCTGTGTCCCCCAGTCTGTCCCTGTGTCCCAGT